>VZTJ01000897.1:108404-125218 GCA_013397795.1 Orthonyx spaldingii
AAGAACGAGGAGGACGCGGGGTAAGCGCGGGCGCCATGTGCAGAGCGCCGGGCCCGGCGCGGCCCTGCGGCGGCGGCAGCGCCCCTGGCCCCGCTCGGCCCGGCGGGGAGGGTGGCGGGAGCGGCCCCGCCGAGCCGGGGCCCTGCAGCACCAGCGCTTCCTTTGTTCTGGCGCTGCCTTTTGTTGGCGCCATGTGGCGGCTGGGGGAGGGGCGCTGAGCGGGGCTGTTGCCGTCTCACGCTGTAAAATGGAAGGGGATTTACCTCTCCCGCGTTTTCTTCATCCTTTCCCTCTTTAGCGAAAGGGGCGGATGGAAGGAGTTCCCGTTCTGTTGGGGGAGGGGGGGGCTGGTTGAAACTTTCTGGGGATCGCACGGCCCATCGCCCCCGGCGTCGATGTAAATGTGTTTTGTGTAAAACACGTAAAAAAAATCTGGCCTTGCAAGGCAGTGGGAGTAAGCTAAGTATTTTTTAAAGGAAGTAAAGGGAAAATCAGCACGATTGAGACGATGCGCGGTGTGTTTAAATCGGTAAGAGCGATTTTGGTGCGCTGCTTTGCAGCACTGTCAGAAAATGCCTTATGTCTTGCAAGGGATTTCTGGAGGAGTCAGTTTAGTTTCGCTGTGTTTTGATAGTGCAGTCCTTGTGTACACAAGAGGAATTTCTTTCCTGTTGTAGTTGGTTTGTTCATAAATATACGTACTTGATGTGAACATTACCTGCTCAGGTCTTTGTTATTCATGCTGCCCCATGTACTTAATTGGAACTCCCTTTGTTATCGCTGAGCTCTGAACTAGAGGGTCAGATCCCTAAGGTTACACGGAGAGTTGAAGCTGGTGTAATAACATTTTGATTGTAAGGAAACAAATAACACTTGCACAAGCTGGGGCCGGATGTGCCTTTTGCAGACACTGGAAGGATTGAGAACTAGGGCTTTTAGCTATGTACGAATTTTTCTTTACTGTTCCTAGTATTCTGTACTGAAAAAGGGTGAGAGTCTTTTCCTTTCATGAACAGGAGGTGACAAGCTTCAGCCCCAAATTGGTATGAAATGAAACTTGTAAGAAAAACTTGAAAGTTATTCAGAGGGATTGTCCTATGTGAAAAATGTAGTGCTGTCCAGGGCACTGATTTTAGAGTGTTAAGAGCTGAAATAAGTTTCAATTTAGCTGCAGTAATAGACTTACAGGGGAAAAATGACTGCGTGTTAAGGGTGCACTTGTCCAGTTTATGTGGTCTCTGAAGGCAAAACCAAATACTGGGATTTTTGTCTTAGTTTCAAAGGCTCTGTATTGTGTTACTTAAATTAGGTATCAGTTTTTCTGATTACAAAACAAAGCACTGCAAATTGCCAAGTGTACCACGTATTGCTGTGGTAAGAGGTGAGTTTAGCGTGTGGCAATGCCACAGCCCCAGCCCGATGCCATAAAGCAGCTAAAGCTGCCTCCAGACACATTCCTGTCATCCCTGATCTCTTGATTGTTCTCTGAGTGTGGTCAGTGATGGCAGGGTGTGCTGTGGGAAGCCACTGTCACTCTGTACAGGTTACAGCAGCCACAGTCAGAGGTTGGGATGGGAAGGAATCCTCCAAACTCCTTTCTTTCACTGGGTATTGAAAGGCTGAGTGAACTTGGTGAGGCCGTTCCTCTGAGGCTCTGCTGTAATGGCTACAGGAAGCACTTGCTTTACTTGGGCCCTGAGCTTCCTCTGCTGCACAGTTTGGGCTGCTCCAAAAACTCCAGCCAATAAAGGGTATGGTTTCACCCAGTTTAAGAAAAAAGGGCAAAAATCCCATAAGGTTTCCCCCATCCCCCCCACTGCCTTCTGTACGTAAACAGATGCCAATTCTTGCAAATCAAAGTTACACATAAACACCAAAAGCCAATTTTATTTAAGCACAGTTCAGTTTCTGAAGTGCAGCTAGCTTCTAGTGCCAATCTAGGTTGCCTCCAAACATAGTAATGACAACTTAAACTGTTTCAGTCTATAGTTAGATAAAAAGGATGGAATGCTTTTTAAAAGCTTAGTTTGTTACCTTGGAAACTCTGAGAATAGAAAATGCAGCCATGTTATTAATGTTTTCATTTGAAGTGAAGCATTTGAAAAATGCCTTATTGCCTGATACCACTGTTTTGTTTGTTAGCTTCACTTCTGTATTGTGCCTCGAATTTAGTTCTTGGAGAGAGATATCCTCCTTCAGAGGGTAGTTTGTATGGGAAAGTGGGCAGGGAAGAGCTGAATCCGCCTACTTGGAATTAAAGACTAAGAATGGAGAGACTCCTGTAGTACTGATGCAGATAGAACTGGAGTCAGTAACTAAGCAGGAAGAAGTGCACAACACAGTAGTTAAGGCAGGTCCGAAGTCCCATCTGTTGTATGTGACTGTTACTGGAGGTCACAGATACCCGGACTAAAATTTTTACTGCCATTTAAGAGAGCTCAAATACTTGGCTTTTGATGCCTTATTCTTTGCTGAATGCCTTCAGAGCAGTAGGAATCATCCTAGGATCTTTGCAAAAACTGAGTTGGCAGTACGTGATAATCAATACTGCTGTGTTGCAAATCACAGAATACTTTTGTAAGAACATAAGCAAGGAATATTTTCAGGCTATTCTTACTATTTCTTGTATCCTCTAATAAGTGTCAGGGTGCATTGTGGCATTCCCTCAGAAAGAGGGGGCAGAATCCCCCTGTGTGCACTCCTGTAGTATCAGCAGCTTTTGACAAGAGATGCAGGTGCTGCCCTCGGAACAGTTGGTCCTGTTCTGACAATGCTGCTGAGGTGTGTTCCACTGAGCATCTTACTGCATGTGCTTTCCTGGAGTGCTTCCTGAATCTAAATAGCTCTTCTCTCCTTGGAATTTCAGAAAGATGTTTGTTGGTGGCCTCAGTTGGGATACAAGCAAAAAAGACTTGAAAGATTACTTCACCAAATTTGGTGAGGTAACCGACTGTACGATAAAGATGGACCCTAACACAGGAAGATCCAGAGGCTTTGGATTTATTCTCTTCAAAGAACCTGGGAGTGTTGAAAAGGTGAATTTAGGCTTCATAATTTAGATCCTTAACTCCTAGGGGAAATTCTTCAGCTTGAGTTAATAATACCAAACTGTCTTTTAGGTTCTGGAACAGAAAGAACACAGACTAGATGGACGACTAATTGATCCCAAGAAGGCCATGGCAATGAAAAAGGATCCAGTGAAGAAAATATTTGTTGGTGGACTAAACCCAGAAGCCACAGAAGAGAAAATCAGGGAATATTTTGGAGAGTTTGGAGAGGTGTGTAATGGTATCTTAGTAAATTCTGAAAGTATAGTCTTCAGTTGCTGTTTAGTTTATTAATAATTTGCAAGCTTCAAAATAAGTTAACTTCAGACATACTAAGCCTTCTGTAACATCCAGAAGTTTCCCACCTTGAGAGCAACGGTGGTGCTTACTGCACTAGGTGCTTCCATTGCTAGTTAGATACCCTTGTCTTTAACTCAAAGCATTTTAGCTGTTAAAATCAGTTTGAAGAGGTGTAAAATGGAAATCTCTGATCTGAAAGCATAGAAAGGCTGGCAACTTTGGTGTTGCATAATATGCATAGAGGGAGAGCTTACAGTTTTACTGTCCCAATTTCTGTGCATTTAACTGTTCATCTAAAACACAAGTCTGAAAATAGCATTTCATGTCTTCAGATTGAAGCAATTGAATTGCCAATGGATCCAAAGACCAACAAAAGGAGAGGGTTTGTGTTCATCACTTTCAAGGAAGAGGATCCAGTGAAGAAGGTTTTGGAGAAGAAATTCCATAACGTCAGTGGAAGCAAGGTAGAAACTCTGACTTTTAACTCTTTGTCCAAGCATAATATATCTACATCTATAACCAGAAAAGGTTTTTGGAGACCTTTTGTGTCAAAGTGCCAAGTTTACAATAAGGACAGCTTGAAGTTTACCATAGTGGTGTTTTGCCATAAGTTCAGTCACAGAGGCTACCAAGTCTCTTTGACAATGCTTGTGGCTTTAATTGCTGTGCTTTAGGGCCTTTTGTATGTAAAGTATTTAATTGCATTCATTAAATATATGTGGAGAAATTGCTTGTTTCTATATCAGTGTAGCAGGGTAAGCCATTCCAACAGGTAGATGCCTATTTTCAGCACAGAGCACTTGCATAAGCAAAAGCCTTGCAGACACTTAACTTTGTAAGCATCTGGCTGAAACTGGTGCTGTCTGCTGGGGGGAAGCTTCTGCTTTCTTCTCCCTGAAGCCCCTTCCTGCAGCCCCCCTGCTACCAAAACCTTGTCATGTAAAGCCACTACAAGGATCCAGAGAGTGAATGTGCACTTCTGGAAGCTTGTACCTGGCCAGCTGGTTATGGGAGCTGCAGTAGGAGTGGTGTGAGATGCTCTGAGCAGCTCATCTGAGGGCCATGGCTAATGCAGAGAGGGTCCTGTACCAACAAATGAGGAGAGGTCTGGAGGCAAATGATGTGGCCTGGCTGGAGGTGTCCCTGTCTCCTTGCTCTGAGGCCAGTGCTGACTGACCACATGATTTCAGAGCCCTATGACACTGGGTTATACTATCTGACACTTAGATTGCATTTGGTTTAAGACTGGTCTTGACACAGTATAGAACAAATTTTGGCAAACCTATTGCACTGGGAAAGTCACTGGTTAGCAGTGAAGTTTGTTTTCAGGAGAGATGAATGCCTGCATGCCAAGAGAGCTGAGAAACTTCTGTATCTCACAACTATGACTTGATTTTGTGTTGTAGCCGTAGATAATTAAGATCAGAGTATCCTAAAGGTCCTGTGGTGAAGAACTCCAAGCCAGACTTGCTGAGGTGCTGTTCCTTGTGCAGTAGCAGTAGCTTTAATTGTGGACTGTGCACAGATCCAGGAACCAGGCTGACAGCTTGCACTGCAGCCTGGGAACCTGTCTTGGAAAGGTCAGTTCTGGTTGGTTTTACCTGTTATTGTTTGATAAATGATGATTTCAGGTGTCAGCAGGGATATGGTACAGTACAGCCACATGCAGTGTGTAGGGTGTACAGTGGCTGCCGGGAAAACTTGTTCTGGTGTGTTTCTCAGGACCTTGTTTGTTCAGTGCAGCTCATGTGAAGCAGTCTGGTAGCAACAGCCGTGGTCCTGGAGGTTGTGCCAGGTGAGAGGGCAGTTTTGTGGCTCCTGCAGGAGAGGTGGCCTCAGCACCTATTCCATGGAGGAAATGATGGTAGGGAACAGGCAGGATCAAATGCCCTGAAAGCAGTGGCCTCTTGGAAAGGCTGACAGTGACTCACCTTTGCCCAGGTGGCATGATAAATCAGGTGCCACTGACAGGAGCACAGCACATATACCTCCTTTGCCTCCAGAGGAACCTCTGGCTTTTCCAGGTGCTCAGGTTGGGCAATGCTACTTTGAGACTTTACATGCTCTTCCTTGTTTTTTATTTGCAGTGTGAGATTAAGGTAGCACAGCCAAAAGAAGTGTACCAGCAGCAACAGTTCAGTAGTGGAGGAGGAAGAGGTAGCTATGGAGGAAGAGGCAGAGGTGGAAGAGGCGGCGGTAAGTACCACACACGCTACTTTAGTATGGACACATTCTAAATAAGTTGTGTGTACTAAAATGGGATTTTGTGGATGGTTTTCCCTTCTATAGCTCAAAGTCAAAATTGGAATCAAGGTTATGGCAATTACTGGAACCAGGGTTATGGGAATCAAGGATACGGCTATCAGCAAGGTTATGGTGGCTATGGAGGCTATGATTATTCAGGATATGGGTATTATGGATATGGACCAGGCTATGATTACAGTAAGTAAAGAGAACTGTATTGGGTATAAGCAAGCGTAACTAATTAGCAGTTTAATGCATTTGTTCTCTTGTTCATAGGTCAAGGCAGTGCAAATTATGGGAAGACACCAAGACGTGGTGGTCATCAGAATAACTACAAGCCATATTGATCAAACTTATTCAGGTATGCAGTGGCATGGTCTCTTTTGGAAAATGACTGCATAGGTTTTGTATACAATGCTGTAGATGGATACTTCAGTTCTGTACCAAATTTAACTTTACAATAAATTTCTATGGCCTGTTAAATGTGCATCTTACTTGGAAGAGTTCCCTGGAAATGTTTTACATGTTTAATACTTACTGATAACTAGTTGTCTAGACAGTGTGGTGTGTAAATTTCAGCATTGCTGAAGATATTAATTAATGATTTTATTAATAGGTTAAACTGAAACTGGTTTTGAGGGTCTGCTTAAAGCTGCAGCTCTGCATCTAGGGACTGCCTCTTGGAGTTAACTATGGACTCTGCATTACTCCAGTTGTACAGAATGAGATGCATCTTAGGGAACCAGTGTCACTTTCCACCTTTTTATTTTGTATTGTTTTGTGTCATACATTTCCTGTAATGGAAGTGTTAATTTTACTGTACTTTTTGGTACCTTTTTGGAATCTAATGTATTGTAAGGTATTTTACATGTGTTCTGATTCACCATGACATGGATATTGAAGCTATCCTAGCTTTTGAAATAAAAAAGGCGTAATCTAGTGTCTTGTGCCATTCTTCAGCTCATGTGTTAGTAAAACACCAGTGTCCTGTTCCCAGAACTTAGTTCATGGCAGTACCTTGATAGATGAAGAGCTGTGCTTAAATGTTTTTAATCCTAAAACTAGAACGCTGTGTTGGTAGTTGTGGTCACTTGCAGTTAAGTGGCAGCTGAAACCTGCTGTCACTTCTGCCTGGAGGTTGTGGAGGAGAGCTCAGGTGAGAGGCCCCAGCTGTGGTGGGGCTGTGCTGGTGAGGTGGTGGCTCATGCTCTAGGCAAGCTCAGAGTAACTGTGGTGGTGTCTGCATTGGGCTCTGCTAGGAGGAGCCAGAGCTGTAGGGTTTAGATAGAGTTTGGGAGTCTAGACATGACTGCAGGAGGGAGCCAAGAGGTGTGCAAGAAGCTGGCTGCACTTCCTTCATATTTCACTGTCTTGAGTCTGAGACTTGTCTGTAGATTGATAACAGGATGTATGTAACTGCCTTGAAAGGCAGGTTGGACAGACATTAAATTACCAATGCAAAGTCTGAATTTTTGCAGCCTTTTTGTATAATAGAAAAGGCTTAAAGAACTTCCCCTACAGTTGTGGGTGGAAAAAACATCTCTTTCTCTAGAGATGAGTGACCAGCTAGAAATACTCTCCTTTTTTGATTTTACTGTTAGTTTACTGCTATTTTAAGGCAATAACTGTCACGTGATTTGCCTGTCCTGTTGCAGAATATAAGTGGTAAGCTCTAATGCACAAAGTCAACTTCTAATCTTTTTTGCAGTGACCAATTTGATTTTTAATCTCCTTTTAAAGCTACAAGTGGCAATTTTTTTTCTTGTAACAAATGTTCTTTGAACAAGTAACACCCAGAAGTGGAATCAAATGAAGTAACTAAGACAAGAAACAAATGTTACTAGTGACCTTTTCAGCTTTTTTTAACAAGGAATGCAGCTATTTCTGCATGGTCTATAATCTGCTGCTCCCTGCTGGCGGTCCTGGAAAAGAAAGACTTGCTTGTAAATTTAGAAGTCTGTAAAACTCTTCTGGTGTTAAGTGGAACTCTTGAATATTAAAAAAAAAGGGAGATTTTAAATCTTATAGTTGACAACTTTACAGCTGGACTGTGTAACCTCAGCCCAAGTTACTTGCAAATAAAGAAAACAGCAGATCACTGAAACAAATGAGCACAGTATTTAAAAGTATTACTGTCTCCAAGTTTAAAATTTAAGTACTTTATTGCATACTTCCACTGTTTTTTCTGTGAAATAAGGGGTAGCAGAATATTTTTCTAGTAAACACTTGGCCCTCCAGTGGGAAAATTGCATGGTACCAGGACCATTGTGCTGCAGTCCTTCTGGCTTGTAGTGTCCTAGCAAGAGTTCATCAGCTGGTGTTACTGTGGTGGTTTTTGTAAGTAGGTGCTCAGGTAATGCTTCCTTGACAGGTGATGTGGCCTTTGGCAGAAACTGAGGATACTGGTACTTAAATGCAGAGCTGGCTTTTCCCTTTCTTCTTTGCATGAAAAGTTTGTGATACAAAGAACTGCCTGGTGAAAATAAAGGCTTGTACACGAGGTTGTTGCTTATGGCTGTAATCTACTCTTCATTTACTAATCCTACTTGGATATTTCTTGAGGACAGGCTGTGTTTGTAAGAACTGGTTTGGCAGCCATGGCCCTCAGCTGTCTGTCCCTCATGTGTTTGATGTTAGGAATTTGGAACTGAAGTTTTTGATGTGACCTGGTGGTGGCTGAGAGTGTTTGTTGAATCTAGTGCTACTTAGGGACCTTGTTCTGACACTGGCTGCTGAAACTGGTCAGAGGAGCCTGGGAAGTACTGGCTGTACTGGCACCTGGAATGGTGTTTGCATAGGTAGCTGAAGACTTAAAAAACAAAACAACCCAATGGCTCATCTAAACTTGAAAAAGTCATAACCTGAAAGTGCATAAATTTAGAAAATGTATTTTGTAGAGGCCACTAGAAAGAACTTCCTTTATAATCAGTTTTAGGTATGCTGTTTAAAATAAAAACCAATTCCATACTGCCACAGTTGAGACAAGCTCTTGTAAAATTTATTTCTCCTACAGCTTTTACTTAAAAACAAGATAAATGAAAACAAAAAAATCAAAGGTGACTTATCTGGTCTAAGACATGCTAGGATGAAGATTAAATGTGCATTATTATAGTAGAATAATGTTTTAGTAGTAGATCTTGAACATTGTTTGAAACCTATGGAAAGAAAATAATGTTATGGTTTTTTGTAAAAGTATCATTAAAAGAAATCTACTTCATTGCCTCACTTTCGCTTACATTAAATGTAAGTGTCTTACTAGTACTGTACTTAGTAAGAGGCTTTTTGCATTCTTGGTTTCCTGTAGAAAATAAAGGCATTTTTCTTGCTTAGTTTAGATTACAGATGAGCACATTAAGTCATTAGGCCTCTAAGTTGCACTGGCACTGTTAAGTAATCTTTCTGTTCCTAAGAATAAGTAGTACAAACAGCTGTATGTCTTTCCATTAACTTGCTAAATAAAATATTAACACATTTTTCTTGTGCCTGCTATACTAATATCACACTGAACTAAAACCACATTTCTGCTTAGCTCAGGGCCATTGCACTGTGAATCTCATGGTGGTTGAGGCCACCAGTGATCACACTGCTCACAATGATCACATCAGGTGCCTTCCTGCCCAGCTGTCCAGAGTCCTACTAAACACATGGTTTCTGTTAGAGTAGTCTGAAGTAGTACTGAGTTTAACAAGGTTGTTGCTATCAAGGTGTTAACTATAAATGTACACTGTGCTCATGGGTGTGCAGTAAACTGAGTTGCAGCCAGGTGTTCTCTTGGCAGCCTTTTGAGGGACCCCAACAGATGAAGACATAACAAGGCTTTGAAGACTTAACAGGACCAATCTTACTCTGATACCCACAAACTTTGAGTCTAGGGGTAAATCGATCCTGAAGGGTAAGATACCAGCTGTGAACCTGAAATGACACTTGAGGGGAGATCTGAGAAGGGGTTATGCAGCTGGCCCAGCTTCTGGCTGGATCCTTAGGGCACTGAGCAGAAGAGCTCTGTGTTTGTGTTGATGGGCAGTCATTTGCATGCTCTAGAGGCAGTCATGTCTGGGACATGTTGGCCCTCGCTCACAAACAAGTGATGCATGCAGTGTTGCTGGGAGTGTCAGACTGATAGAAGGGAGTTGTGAATGCTGGATGTACACAAGTGTGGTCCATGCTTGGAGATTCCCAGAAATTCCTGCAAACTTTGAGTAAAAGCATCTCTGAGGAAGCTTTATTCTGACAGTGCTTGTGAAGTTGTTTAGGAACCTCAGCTTTTAAATAGGACTGGTTGACTGTAGGTAAATACCTGCTCAGGTAGAACAAATAGATGTTGTCTATTGGTTCAGACATTCTTTTTCCATATCTGGAGAGAGAATAAGCAACAACTTAGCAAAGTCATGACTTTGTGACCTTTTTTATATTAACATTCTTAATGCTAGGTGTGTAGAAGTCGTATAAAAAGCTAAGATGCAAAACCACATAGATTATGGCTTTCAGAAATATGTGGACAGCTTTTACAAGTTGTGCTTGTTCAGATAATCTAAACACTCCAACCTCAGCCAGAGCAAAGCTATTTTAAAAGGCACATAGAGCTGTAGAGGAAGTACTTTTGTTGAAGAACTTCAGCACAGAATAATTTAGAAGGGAAGGCAGTGTGCTCAGCATTTACCATCTTGGCTCCATTTTAGCACTTCTGAAAAACAGGCTCAGTAGTCAGCCTTGTCTTTGAGGCAGTTCCGAAACCACCCTCTGTTTTTGAGGGTTCTGATAATTTTTTACCTGTTAGTATTTTGTCAATTGTCTCCACAACAAATTTTGCATCCTCCATATTGAAGCACATTGGGGGCTTGAATTTCAGTACATTTTGTCCTGGCCCATCTGTACTCAGTAGAATATATTTTTCCTTAAGTCTGGAAAGAACAATAACAAAGAATTATGTTTACCTCTGCATGTAGTTCAGAAAAACTTCCAAGCACGAGCATGCAGGCTGTCACACAGTGCCTTTCTACACTGAGGGGTTTCAGTTTTGGCCAGTTGGTTGTATTTTAGCAACTGCTGAATGGCAAGGGTAGTCTGCAATTGTGTGCTTGCCTCCCACATTGAGGAACTCCACAATTGTCCCATGTACCTTGTTATTAAAACCTCTGCTTCTGCTGTGGCTGGAGTTCTTTCTGCTTGGTCCTTGACTAAGTCCACTCCAATGAATAAGCCACAGCCTCTGTAAAGCAAACAAAAACAGTCTGTGTCAGAGGAAGGAACTACAAGTGAACTAAAAAGCTGAGGTTTTTGTAATACCAGACCTTTACTGCATGAGAATTACCTGATGCTTGGCTACTGCTAGAAAAGGTTTTTCTGTTTTGAAGAAATGTAGTAATACAGACTTCTGTCTGCTCACAGTGGCAGCACAGGACAGGATGTGTTAAGCATGTTTTCCATCTAGCTCATCACTTCTGTACCTGGTGCACTTGAACTTCGAATTCAAACAAGAAAGTGAATTCCTTTAGCAGCTAATAAATTGATAAAACAGTACTGGCCCAGAGGGGCAAAGTATGTGAGACTTCTGATAAGCTCAAGTTTGTTTTACTTTAATGGACAGCAGACAGTTTATTTTTGCTGAAAACACAATTTAATTTTTCAAAACAACATCTGCTGGATTGAGTTGTGGGACTGACTGAACCAAACAGAAAGCAGCTAAAAATGTGAAGAAGGCACTGATACCTGACATCACCAATGATGGGATGCTTGATTTGCTGTTCCTTGAGTATCTTCATCAAGAAGTTGCCTACCTCTGTGGCATGAGCCTGAAGGTGTTCCTTCTCAATCACATCTAACACAGCTAATCCAATGGCACATGAAACAGGGTTCCCACCAAACTGAGCCCAGGAAAGGAATACACAGAGCCATGGAAAGGGAAGAAAGATGCAGTCACGTCACTGAAGTGTAGCCTCAGTGATACAAGGAGCATACTATCACTTTCATCAGATGGAGCCAGTACATAGAGAGTCACAGACTAGAAACATAGATAGAAATAGTACAGTAACACAGCTGCTTTTTAGTTACTGTGGTAAATACTAATAAAAACACTGTATGGTTATCTAATTTTAATCCTTAGACCCCTTTACAGAAGTAGGCAACTGTTTACTTACTGTATTAAAATACTCAACTCCTGTGGCTGCAAATGCTTCTGCAATTTCTTTTGTTGTTGCTACACAAGCAAGTGGATGCCCATTTCCTATTGGTTTCCCCATAGTGACAATATCGGGTATAAAATCTTCTCCCTGAAGCTGGAATGCCCAAAAGTGCTTGCCAACCCTGCCAAAGCCAACTTGAATTTCATCAGCAATAAATACACCTCCTGCCTTGTGCACATGCCTGTAACACAACAGATTTGATTGTCTCTTAAAAGGAAAGAGAACATAGCATTTACCATATAAGAATATGCAGAAAGTGTTACTTTGCAAACTTTAAGGAAACAAATGTGTACAGGCCTATATTGTATACCATGTGTTTATAAGCAGATCTTTGCCACATACAAAGTTCACATTCTAACATGAAGGCTTGCGTGATTTCCTGCCTATCAAGCTCTGCTACAGCAGGCAGAGAAATTATCTATTTACCAAGTAAGTTAAAAAAGTTAAGGTAATGAATAACCACTTACTCTGCAACTTTCTGAAAATAGCCTGCTGGGGGAATGATTTGACCACCCACACTTGGTAGAGATTCAACAAAAAATGCAGCGATCTGAAACACAACATACAGTGTTTGAACACAATACGGAAAGTTGTGGAGCAAGCTTTGTCCTTAGATGGTTTTTGCATTATTAATGTGATCTCTTCTTTTTGACAAGTCCATACCATTTAGCTTAGTAACTCTGAATTGCACTGACAGTCAGACACATTCATTTCTAAGACAAGACAAACAGTTAAGGAAATAATGTTTTACCTTTCTGCCTCTCTTATGTGCACGCTCAATAATACTTTTTACTTCATCAGCATAGGCTGTTACTGCATCTTCATGGTCTTCTCTATAAAGTCCTCTGTATGTGTCTGGAACAGGAGCCTATGCAAAGGAACAGTATGCTATATTCAATATATCATAAAAACAACTTCATTCATTTGACAAGTAATTGATAGGTATAGGCTGAAGTACATACCACATGGACCCATTCCTTTTGTCCTTCTAGATTTCTGAATTTATATGGGCTTATGTCAATCAAAGATGTCAGATGTCCATGGTAAGCACTTAAAAAACAATTAGCAGAACTAAACAGTAATTTTCTCAGTATCAGGAGTTCTTTAGTATTAGCATTCCAAATAGTAAAGAGTAGCCAGCTGCTATCACTTGGTAGGAAATTCAGTTATTTAAGCTGAGAACAGCTCTGCAATTTCTTTTCTATCAATAAGGTTAGTACTGTTCAGGTTGTTTTTTTTTTTTTTTGCGTATCTGAACATAAGGGATGCAGAGGGACAGGACTTGTCTCTCGTTTGCCTGCACCAGTGACTGGAATCTCAGCAGGGAACACCTGAGCAGTATCACAAGATTGCAGAACAACTGGAGGGGCCTATTTCTGAATATCCTCTAACAATGGAGTGTTTCCAGTGACTGCAGGCATCCTCTTCTAGTATTTGACCCCCTTCATGGCAAAAGATTTTTTTCTATGTCTCATCAAAATTCCTCAGGTCTGAACTTAGATCTGAGGTCTCTTTTCCTGTCACCATACATCTTCACACCTAGCTCCCACCTTTTTACTCCTTCCCATGAGACAGTTGTAGTTGCAGTGAGATCTGTCTGGCTGTCTCTTGCAGCTCAACAAACCCAGCACCTCTCCCTGCTGTGGCTCCCTTCCCGTGGTGGCAGGCCACTGCTGGCCTCTTTCCAGTGTGTCAACAGCTGACATGTGCTGGAGAGCCCAACCACAGCTCTCAGGGCTGGGCTGGCAAGTACTGAACAGAGGGAAAAATTACTTCCCTCAGCTTCCTGGTTACAGTCTTTCTACTACAGCAGGATTTCAGAAATGCTCTGACCGTGGGCCAAAACTGAGCCTTGTACCCCCAAACTGCTGATGTACTCACTGGTCTAAAACGATAACATCCTCGTGTTTGGTGTGCTGCCGTGCCAGTCTCAGGGCAAGATCGTTGGCTTCAGATCTACAATGGAAAAATTCAGTAATTGCTTCACTGTGGATATCTGGAGTTTTGAAATCTAACCTCCCCTGCCAGTGCTCTTTGTGTCTGCAGAGAACAAACAGAACTCAATACATACAAACTCCTTAGTAAGGAAGGTAGGATTGTTCACCAAACAGAATCCATCTTAAAAAGCCAGAGTACAGGAACTACTTCAGAAACAATTTGGCTTTTTTTTTCTTCCAGATGAAGCTTGCTTAGGAATATGCCCTCCCCCCCTAGCAGAAGTAATGCATTGGTACATTTAATTACATTTAATTTTGAGAATAATTCCCAAGTCAGAAGACAAGTCGGACAAGAAACTAATAAAGTAAATATTTACATTGCTGTTTTGTAGTACAAGGTCTTACAAATAGAATAAAACCCTTTTAAAATAAAGCACTAGTTTAGTTCCCAGGTAGAGAGCTTGCAAAACCAAACCCATGTTTTTATCAGTAGTTAGTCATTCACACCAGACTGAAATTGGCTGTTGATAAGCAAGAGTGTACTTGCCTGCATATACCTAGTAAAGCCCCACTATCAATTCTAATGTACCTAACTTACCCAGAATTCAAAAAGTAGAAGATGCATAATTTCTCAGGTAGTGTTTTTGAAAGCCTCTCTGCGTAATCAACCAAGTTGTCATGAAGGTAACGAGAATTTGTATTTAAGAATTGGTTCTGTTCATGGGCTGCCTTTACTATGTCAGGGTGACAGTGCCCAACTGCAAGAGAATGTGGAGAGTGGTTTGAGAGTTCTTGGTATTACCCTGGTGTTCATTCACATGTCAGCTTAACACTTATATTTCTCTAATAATACAGAGAAATTATCAGTAGGGCCTTAATAATGGTACATCTTGTAAAAACATTTTTTTGCTCCTCAGAAAGTTTGAAGTTGTCTCCTACTGTACTTAAAGGTTTGTAGTTAGTACTGGAATGAAGTACTAAGACAAATAGTGTCTGATTTGATGCTTGGATTTAGGTATTTACATAGTTCAGGAGTTTGGGAAGGTGCAAGTAAGCTTTACTATCAAAGAATTACTAGGCCTGGTAGGGGGTAGGTTGGACAGATTGCCCTATGAAAGCAGCAGTTACTTAATCATACACAAGGCACCACACTGAGCACTGGTTCCGTGACTGTACACTTAGCAGTAACTTTTACAAAAACAACAAAATGTCATTTGTTAGTTTTACAGTGAGGTGCTTTACTTGAGTTTCCATGGAAAAAAATCTGTATATTTTAGACACATTTTTAGGAAGACAGGACAGGCAGCAAGTCTGGAAAGCACATCCACACACACAAATTCAAACAAACTGTAATTCCCCAAACTACAGGCTCAAGAAAGTTTCCTTCCACTTCTCCAGTTGAGCACTCTCTCCCCCAGCACAGTGCAACCGTAGTAAAAGTACTGATTGTTCTTTGTTCTGCTTAGAAAAACACAGCATCAAATAACGTCCAATACCATGACTTTAGCTTACCGTGAGCAACGTTGTTTATGCAGTCAAGGTATTGTCTCCCATTCTCATCATACATATACTGGCCTTTTGCCTTCACAATCTTCACTGGATCATTAGAAAAAAACAGCTTGCAAGAAGAGCTATGACAAGCATCAGAAAGCAAAATAAATCTTTGTGAGTTTAGTTTATCCTGCTGGTAATATAAATTTCCTCTGTTTGCTGGCATAAGCATCCTGCTTTTGGCCCCTAAAACAAAGACCTTGTACTCAAATTTTCTTCCATTTACAGGGAAAAAACCCACTCCAAACCTGAAAATCCTACTGTAGGATCTAGCCACAGCAGTAGGACTTGCTTCTATAGTTTCATCCCATCTTAACTGCAATTCCTTACTGTCTGTGCTGTCTGCCCTTTTTGTTCTTTGGTGTCTCTTACCTTGTGATTGTTCTTTCTATGGTCTTTTTATTATTATTAATATGTTCTTGCTATTCTTGCCAACGTTCTGATTTGCCACATAGTTTAGTGCAGGTGATACAGCTTCACTGACCATAGCTAAACCAGAGTGATTTATAAGGGTGGGTTTACTTAAGCACAGTTGTTTTGCTTCACTTCTTCAACAAACTGCCAAACAAGTAAAATGGAAACACATCTGCCTAAGTAGGAGTTGCAGAGATTTGACTCTGAAGGGCAATGCCAAACTTCCATACTTCATATAGTAAAAGATGTCTTATACAGAAATAATTTGACTATAAATACAAAGCCATTGTCAAATGGATGACAAAAGACAATGGTGAAGTGAGAAAGTGATTCATTATCCCTCCCCAACAGGAATCTTGATGTTTTCTGTGTGAGCTGGCAAAACAGTTGGGGGTTTTTGTAAGCTTCTCCTAACTGTTCAAAAGATGCTAAGAAAGTGCTTGCAGAGGCTGTTTGTTGCCAGTGGCAGGGCAAATCAGTTAGAAAACGATTTAATACCCAGAGCAGTATTTTTCAGGTGCATGTAACTCGCATAATTCTAATTTCAGCGTTTACTTTCAGCACAACTTTTGTATTTTTAAAACACATAAAATTAGCCTTGGATTTAAATATATATTATATGAAAATATTCCCACAGTTAAAGAGTTGTGCTGCCATTCTTGGTGACGGTGTGCAGAATTAAGACTTTTTTTTTAGGCTGGTTGAAATACCACCGGTAATGGGAAGTTTGGAACTGAGTCTTGTCCCTCCTTCTGTCAGAGAGGGCAGACGTCTGTTGTTAATTCATTCCATCACGGTTTTGGTATAATTAGTTTCCTGAAAGACGGGCTATAATAGGTGGTGAGCCAGAACCTGACCTGGCCGAGCACGGCCTCCAGCCCCAGCCGTGCCTCCGCTGGGCTCACAGAAAACGCTTTCTAAGCACTTTAGACTCTAAACAGGCGCGCTCGGTATCTTACGGGTTTTATAGCGCAGTTTCGTAATCCCGCTCCTTAAGAAGGGCTAATTACTGTTAATTACAGCAGCGCACCCGGGCTGTGCCGGCGCAGCGCTGTCCCGGTTTGAGCCCGGGTGCGATGGCGCTGCCGCCGGGCGGGGGCCGCGGGCTCGGCCCCGCTCCCGCTCCCGGCCACGTCAGG
>VZTJ01000897.1:125230-176526 GCA_013397795.1 Orthonyx spaldingii
GAGCCGCCGCCGCAGCGCCAGCGTCTGCTGCCGGGAGCGCGGCTGTGCCGCCCGCATGGCCACGGGCCGGAGCGGTCCGGCGGCCGAGCGAGGGGGAAGGGAGGGGGGGAAGGGAGGGAGGGAGGGAGGAAGGGAGGGAGCGGCCGCCTCCCGCGGGGGCCGGCCCGCGAGGGGAGGGGCGGCAGCAGCGCAGAGTCGCGGGCACTGCCCGCCCGGAGCGGCGCCCGCAGGGATACGGGCGCTGCCCGCCCGGCACCCGCAGCACGGCTCGGGTCCTGCGTGCACCAGAGCAGGGCAGAAACTCACCCAGGGACCCAGCGGAGTGGCCCTTCCCTCACCAGCAGGAGTGGGGACAAACTGGGGAAGGCTGTGGCCCCTGGGGCGCTGCTGGCAGCTCACCCTTACACCAGACACCCCAGGGGTTTACACCGCTCAAGTGCAACCAGCCCCACACCCCATTCACCTCCGAGGGAGGAACAGGCTCTTCGGGATCATTAGTACAGCTATAGTGCTCCTTTTGAAATACACATCGAGGAAGTTTCTTTTACAGCTGAAAATAATTTGAGTGGGTAGCCTAAGTGGTAAACCTGAAATATTTCTTCAACACGCACTTCATTGTTTAAGCAGAAGTAAACCCAACCTTTTATATGTTGTATCCCTGTGTTTGGTTGGTGGCAGATAGGAAGACACCTGACTGACTCCTTCAGAGCCAATCCTAAGACATAATAGCTAGGATTAAAAGAGGAAATGCTGTCAATCAGATTAGAATGATCTTTCTTCCATTCCTGTTTGCCTGAAATTACCTAAAGAAAAATAGGAAGATAACGAGAAAGGAGGTTCTGCAAAGGATTGAGTTCTGCTACTGCAGGTGTTGTATCCCATAACCAAGTTCATCAGCTTGTCCAGCTTGATTCTAGAAAATGCCACATTTTTTTCCCTTCCAAACACACATTCCCATTCTTTTGGTTTAAACTGACAAACACTTCTTAAAACGCTAGAAAAACAGAACAGATAATTTTAAAACTACACTTGTCAGACTTTGCTGACTAGATATCGCCACCAGTAATTATCTCTAGTTGCAATTACTTGGTAAACACAGGAGCAGTTTAAATTTTGTGCAATATGGAGAATGCAAAACCAAATTGCTCTGTATTTAAGGTTAGACAGAATTTAGTCTAACTCCATTGTTTCATAAAAGTCACATTTTAAGTAACAAAAGACAGTGGAGAAAAAGTTAATAATGGCTGTTTATCTTTATTTGAACTCTCGTCTGGTTAAGATATTTACTAGCTATTTATAATAACAACCTGAACATTTACAATTTGGAAAGTTTACTCTTGGTTACAAATGCAGAGTTCATTATACATATTCACACAATTGTAAAAGTAATCTGTACAGAGAGACCATTTTAAAAAATCTAGTCTTTGCTTTTATTAAAAAAAAGCACAAGAAAAATCAATTGTTTAGGTCTCAAGGTAATGTATTGTCCATTACAGCTTTAAACTAGAAATACATGAATCAGTACTAATTAATACCATTTTAACATGTTAAAACAATGGATAAGAAATACTGTTATTAATGCCTTCATTTTTAAAGTAGTTGTTCCCCAAAGAAGAGTAAATAGAATACTTTTCATGGCACATACATCATCAAAAATCACAAGAAGTTTGCAAATAGAGATTTTAAGTACATTTTCTGTAATTTTAATATCTATATATTTCTTTTCAATGGTGATACATTTTACAGAGATTTATCAGCTTTGTATAAAATACCATGTAAATACATTCAAAACTCATTTTTGGCAAACTGCAAACACACAAACAGCCCTTTCTCCTCTGAACAGCCTCCCTGGAGTGATGCAACTGCTCACATAAATAAGGGACACTTACATAACGTGGTAGAGAATTAAGCTCTTTCAGCATAATTTCAAAACAAATATGGACAGATAAGGCACATGTTGCATGTATTTTTCTAAACTGTATACAAATATGTTAAGATTTTCAGTTAGATTTGAAATACCAGCAGGTACAGTTTCTAAAATGCTAATATACATGCCAGTTTTGTAGCATTTCTATGTCTAAAGTCATGTAATGCAAAAAAGCAGCGGGCTTTCAGTTTAGACACTGGTATTTGTGCTGAACATTCTTCATATTCAATATTTTTGATTGTTTAAGATAGCAGAAAAAGAGCCCCAAATTGAAACACAAAAAGCTGTTATGAAATTGTTTATAAAACTGCATTCTATGAAACAAACCAGCAAACACAACAGGCTCCAGCTCTCATTTGCACTGATGGCAACTTACTACCTTTCCTGTAAATTCACAAATTCAGTGGATATCATGGGTGCTTTTGCTTTGCAAAACCAGATCCTAATTTTTTGATGTAATTGCAGAAATGCAAGTTTGATAAGCACTCACCTACACATAATAAATTAATGTAAAATGAACGTTTCAAATATGGTGTTTAACAGTACAATAAAAAGCAGCAGATGGTATCAGTGTCATTTACAGATACTTAGGTCACCTCCCTTTTAAGTTTCTGTTCATTAATACCTAGATTATTTAAGAAACTACACAAGTGAGCTGACACAGAAGTTAGCTAACTGTTTCATGAAACCACACAATTATGAGGCAACTTCTACCAGAACTTAACAAACAGGAATTAATTGTTTGTCCTAAGACATAGGAAAACCATGAATGTTACTACTGTATTTCTTACTCCACTCTCTTGTCAATAATTCAACTTCTTTTGCATGGAAAACCTGTGTTTCCCAGCTTTTCTGTGGTTTCCCCCAGGCTCTCTACAGTAGTATGCAATAATATAATCTATTAAGTCCTTCCTCCATTCATTTCTAAGTGACAGATTTTCAGCACTTACTTCAGCTGCAGGTTACACAACAGTCACACATCCCTTGTGTTGTGCCATCTAACGGGACACAAGCACATCCCAAAGTTGCAGAAGTTCATCTGGGGATGTGAAAATACTAAAAGTAATTTTTAGCTTAGAAATATAAATGATCACCAGGGAAAATAAGGTTAGGAAATGGATTTTTTTTACTCACTGGTTTGCTTCAGTCTGCAATAGATTCCCCCAAGTGGAGCTGTGGAGTATTTCAAACTGAACTAATCATGGCCAGGTCCAGTGCAGTGCCAGGGACACAGATAAAAGGCAGGTGACTCCAGTAAATGACACTGAGATTGGACTAACCAGAGTAACCAGATGCTTCTCTCTGCCCCCTCCTTTTAAAAAAAAAAAAAAAAAAATTAAAACAGTATTGCAGAAGAGTCAAGAAATATGCTTATATAAATGCTGTCCTGTAAAGTTGCCAAGTTCAGTGTGTGCCATAGTGATTGCCTTGGCAAACTAAAGTGTCACAGGCCTCTTGAAATGATCCATGCATTTCACTTCTCACTTGAAAAATCTTCTGGTTAAACTCCTGCCAGGCTGGCTGTGCTGCTCAGCATGTCAGCCTGTCCTGAACAGGTGAAAACCAGGAGTTTCACATTAAACAAAGCAATACTGAGGTTCTTTCCACCCCTGGACACTCTGAGCACACTCCTTTCTACGCTAGAGCACACTGGAACCAAACTCACTGATCTGAGTTCAGCCACATACCTGCACTATTTGTCCAGGATGAGTGGTTTGAGGACATTTAAATGTTTACATTTTTATCATTTGTTGTTATTAATATTTTGCATATCTTAAAGATAAGTCTGTTGCCTGCAAACGAAATAATTCCGAGCTTCCATGCTCAAAAATTTAAAAATAGAAATGTGTGAGGAAGCCTACTATAGGTAGATTTTATTTGTGTAACACTAAAAATTATCTGGGCAACAGTGGGACTGAAAAAACATGAGAATGCGATGGTATATCCCAAGAATGAAATACCAGATTTGGAAAAAAAAATCCCTAAAGTTTCTATCCATGCACTCCTGGTTTTACAAATATCTATTCGAACCACAGAGTTACACAAAAGTCATGTGTACTGTAAATTAAAAGACATTGTCACAGCATAAAATTTGCTTCTATTTTAAAAAAAAAGTCTCCTCAAGAGGGCAGCATTGAACCAGCATTCACTGACCAGGGAACACCTTCATAATGCACATATTACACTGACAGGCTGGGGTAGTTATTTACCATTATGGTAAAGCTGGAAACTTTTTGGCATCTTAATAGTTTAATTATTTTTTATTACTTATTTTAATCAATTGTGCATTACAACATGTGAGTTCTTCCATTCTTGCCTAAGAGCCTACTATATTTGGCTGAGTGCAAAACCATTTGTATAAAACTTTACCCTGGTTAGTGGTTACTATAACAATCTTAAAACCACAGGTATCATTCTCTGTAGATTACTTTGCATCATTGCATAGGTTGTCCTAAACTGCTGAAACCTCCCACATGTTTTGCTGGTTTGCTTGAGGATTTCAAATGCTGAATCTATGAAATTACAGAAGACAAAGGCTCATCTAAATATTTTATCTATTGGTTTCCTAAAAGGAAAACACATCAGAAAGTCGCTTACCATTAAAAGAAACATTCTTATTTTTAAATACACAGGAGAAAAATCGATACAGAAATAAATTCATCACCATTGTATATACAGGAAGTGTCAGAAGTGGTGCATACAGAAGAGGTGACTCCCCACGGGAATAAAACAAAGCATGTGGCAATATCTTGATTGTGATTTTTTAAAACTAAAATATTTATGAATTGACACTTGGAAACCGTTTCAGTTTGGGGTCAGATCAGGATTTCTCTGCCACCTGTTTCATAATCCAGAGAAATATTCCTGAGCTCACTGGCCAGGGCACAATTGAGCTGCAAAACTCTTAATTAATCTTATTTGCCCCCATCAGAACAGGCCAAATCATTGGGTTCATGCTCTGGCAAGGTTCCTCTCAAGCTGCCAGCACTGTGGAGCTACACACATGGGGTTTTTCTGCCTTATTCCCTTCTTCCCCAAATCCATCCTCCCCAGAAGCTTTTGGGAGTGCTCCCCATACTCACAGCTGGGTGCAGCATCACCGCCCCTGGAGCAGCAGCACTGACACAACCACAGCCAGCAGCAGCTCCAGTCTCAGTCACGGAATGCACTTGCTGTGTCTCTTGACAAGGCAGCCCTGCCTGCAGAGCTTTGTGGCTGAAAAACTTTTTAGGGGTCTCAAGTGAGTTCTTGTGCCCTTACGACTCAGTTTGGGAACTTTGCTTCCAAAACTGATTGGGCTACAGTGTGTTAGAGAGAGGGTGGTGGTAGCGAGTGGAAAGATGGTCATTAGCTACAGTTTTAAATGGAACAAGCCCTAAAGAAAGCTGTGTGTCCTCTGCTCCTGGGCAGCAGCAGACTGCTGGCTTAACCTCATGGAAACCACCATGCTTTCACAGGCACTTTAATCAGAGGAAGGAATTTTGTTTTGTCAACTAAAAACCAAAAATATATTTGTCTTGAGTTTCAGGTTCCCCCACTGTCAATATCTTACCCAGTATATCTATTGATGAATCCATGAAGTTATACCAAATATTTTAGTGATCAAGGAAAGTCAGTGGTTCAGCCTCAGACTGACCCACGTTTCATAAGCATTAGCAGCCTCCCTGTCAATCATCTTCACTGCTGCTGACACAGAGTGGTAACGTTCAGCTGCATTTTGGAGTTGCTGTAAAGCAGTCTCAGATTCCTTCAAACCAGAGGGGAAAACACAAGAAGAGAGGTTTTTCCTGGGCAAAAAACACCCTAAACTTTATGAAAGGCTGAGATCATGACTGAGTTTTGAGCAAGACTGCCAGTACTACCTAAAAGTAACATTTTATTTTGTGAGCTATTCACAGATTCAAAGTATTCAGAAAGACCCACATAAACATTTTCATATGGAAGAAGAAAATAATCAACTGATCTGGCATGAGTTTTGCAGAGCAAAGCACATCTTTTTAACTCACTGCAGTAAGATCATGACTGCTCCATATTTAACAACTACTCTTCTAAATAAGTTTGTGTGTAAGGCACATGGAAGTCTAAACAGATCTCCTCTTAGACTCTGTGTAAATCAGTACAAAACTCAACAGCTTCTCTAATAAAGTCTGTTGATCTGAATAATATGATAATCACAGAAGGGCTGGGCTTGGAAGGGTCCAACTCTGTGCCATGGGCAGGGAACCAGGTACACTCTGTTCAGAATATAAAGGCCAAATGCACCAATCTCAGCTGAGGACCAGGAAGGGTTCCAGGTGCCAGTGCCAGCCCTGCTGGGGGATCCATTCCCTGCTCTGCTCCTGGGAGCTCTGCTCTCCACAGGTCTCTGCTCCTTGGATGATGAGGGTCTGGTAGAGCAGATGCACCACCCACAGGCCTTGGAGACCTCCTGGTTAGCTCCTCGTAGCCAAAGTGGCAACAGTATGGAGATCTGTACCTGCCAGCTTTCCTGATGGGAATGGCAGCAGCAGGAGTCCAGAGAAGGCACTGCACGTGAGCAGTGAGTCCAATGTCCTCGACACTCCTGACTGGCTGCAGGTGCATAGATGATCTTTGTACACACAGAACCAACCAAGGGCCTTTGCCTGGGAATTTCCAAAGAGGATCACAAAAAGGTTTGGTAGCTGAGCTGTAGCACTGATGGGGGTGGATGCAGCTGCACTCCTGTGCTGGGAGGGTAATTCCAGCTTTCCTCCATTACAAACAAATGTCTTGGGTGCTGTGGCAGCAGAGGCTCTGTGCTGGGAGGGGGACGGCAGCCTTGCAGAATGGTGAGAGGGTAAAGCACTTTTCTGGTATTCTGTATCAATGTTTTGCAGGCCTGGCAGTGGTCACAGTTGATGCCTACAAGCACTGGATATTCCACAAGTTGAAGACGGAATACTGACTTGTTTACCTGAAGATAATAGGACTTCGGGGTATTTCCTCAGAGAAAATATAAATTTTAATATAATTTCATAAGCTTTGGAGGTTAGCTTGTCTTGTAGCTTCAGTTATATCAAACTTCTTCAAGTAGGAGCTAGATAGAAAGCTGTTTAGTTTTTGCCAGCGTATGTAAAACAAGACTTTTCTATCTGCATTGTAGATTGTTTGTGGACACTTCCAGATTCTTGTGCTTTCTGCAGTCATTCTGGGGACTGAACTCTCATTGATATTGAAAGAAGTTCCATGAACAGGACATGTGCAGGAATTTGAGTGTAGAAGCCCACAGCGTGGTTTGGAGTAGTGAACTGCTTTTAGTTTGGAGATGACTGGGGGAGATGGGAAGAGCAACTGTACATTAAGGGAACAATTACAGATCTTCCTGGTGACATCAATGAGAGATTTGCCTTCAACCTTTCACAGACAATTTTTTAGCTTTAATTTGGGATATTAAAGGGGTTTTTCAAAAGCACTAAAGGCCAGTGGAAGCTTGTTAGCTGCTCCTTATGCCTTTAAAAACCCCTACACCAAAAGTGATAGCTGAGAACATGAAATGGAAGTAAATAAAATGCATTTTCATTGCTGTTTTGAGTTACATAATTGTTGTTTCTTGATTTGTTAGTTGATCTGAATTTACATGGATTTTTTCTATATGGTGACCAAGGAAACGGTGAGTAAGTGGCAGAGATGCCAAGTACAGCCACAAAGCCAGGGATGTGTAGGTGTAGCCCCCGAGCAGCCAAGGACAGGTAACAAATCCCTGCCTACACAGCCCTGAGCTGTGTCACCTCTCCCGAGCTTGGTGGCCGTTTCAGCACTGATCAGTGCAGAGCACAGGCTGCCCCTGACCCCGGGGATAAGCTCAAGGACACCCAGAGCCTGCTCATAGATGAGAACCCACAGACACCAGACATCACCCTACCTGTGTGGAGCACAAAGCACATTCCCACTGTCCTTTAGAATATCGGAGCAAGACCTTCAGCAGAGGTCAGCTTGTCCAGGGCAGGTTGCACCTGGATGGTCACATCCCTCTCAAGCCCTCTCTGGCAGTAGCTGCAGTAAGAGTGGCAGTGAAGCAAGAGTCTTAACAGAAGTTCTGGATCTACTCAGTGCACCAAAAATGCCTCTCCTTCTGTATTCTCCAAGATCAAGGCCACAAAGAGCCATGTCTGATAATACCATGTCTGATATTATGGTCAGGCTGTTAATTTCACCTAAGACTCCTGTGCAGAACCCAGCAACTTGTATTGAGCTAAGTACTTCCTCTTGACATGATCTGTTAAATCAAAAAGGCATTAAGGTGATGGCAATTTTATCACTGGTCTGGTTAGGATTAAACAGTGTTACCAGTAAAAATCCACAGCTTACTTTTTTGAGTTTGTGTAGCTTCAACTTCTGCCCATTGGATGAATATTTGTGTATTTTTCTCTGTTCAGTTTAAAAATTTGTTAATACAAAGTATCTCCTCCCTGTCAAGGAATCTGGTAGCCTCTTGATCTTCATTGTAAGCTGTACAGATGCAGTTGTAAGCCATCTTCTTCCTCTGAAATGTTTTTTTATGGCTCTCTGCTGCACAATTGCTGGTTTTTCAACATCTTAAAAAATGTGAACTGTGGAATAGTTTGCAGTTTTTAATTGATCCCACAGTGGCATATGCAGATATGCTCTGCATGAGATGGGCCTGAGATGAGATAATTTAACGAAAGAGACTGAAAAGGTGGGGAGAAATAAGACAAGAGGAGAGTGCAGAGTTAGTTTACAGTTAAAACCATGTAAACCAAGAAGAAATAAAAAGCAAATGAACCCCACAAACCACAACAATTAAATACTCCAAACTCCCAGTTTCTGGGAACTCCAAGAGCAATATTATGTGCTCTGTTGTTTAAGAAGGGACTTCAGCAGAGCACTCCCTGTCCTGCAACTCCCTGCACTGAAAGTATTGCCAGGATTTTCTGGTTTGAAATTCTGCAGTGGAGGTTTCCTGGAGAATTTGTATCCCACAGTAAAAAGTGCTTGTACATCTTCAGGCACAGACCCCAGAGGTGCTTCCTCTTGAGGAAAAAAGTTTCTCTTGATTGTAGAAGAAATAACCACAGGCAGTCAAGGTTGCTCTGTTTAGCCCCAGAGCTGCTGTTTCCATCACACCCACAGCAGGCAGCAATGGATGGAGCTTGGCTTTGTTTCCTCTGCAGGTTGCAAATCCTTCTCCTGTTTGACCAGGCAGTAGACAGCAGCTTCTTTCATTTTTAGGGCTGCATCCTTCTTTTCTTTGTTGTCGGCCAGGTTTTTTCACCCTTTTAATGTGCATGTGCAATGCAAATATGGAGTTGAGAGCCAAATTAGGACAGGGATTTTGCCCTCCTTCATGCAATACGGCACACGAGGCTGGCTCAGTACTGTTAGTTCACACTGCAGCATGAGCAGTGAACACTGTTCACCCCCAGCTACTGTCACCGGTACCTTTAGCAAATCCTGTTGTTACCATGCACATTTTATGGGTTTGGGAGCTTTACGTTATTTTCCAAGTCCATAAATGTCAGAATCCAGTATAAAAAAAGGTCAATATATTACTGTCAAAAGTGTTTTTTTCCCCTTTTTTTATACAAAAATTAAAAAGATCAAAATATATCACATTATTTACATATTGTGCTTCATGCTTAGAGATCACTGAAAAAGAACACACAAACAAACATTTTAATCAGAGAAATGCTCCATTCATTACACTTACTAACCTTATTGTTAATACTGTAAGGATTGGCATTCAGATTTCTTGTAATATTAACGGTACATCCAAGCAAATTACACAGAATTAAAACCTTTGATACACTAAGGGTGTGCTCACATTCCAGCTGAGGGTTTGCAACCAGTTAGTGACATGCTGTTAACTCCAACTGTGTCCACACATGTTTACAGCTGGGTTAGTAATTCCACTCAGCTTCAGTGTCATACTCTTGTTGGAGAATGAGGATTCTCCTGCAAGTCTGCATCAAATCCTCATTTTACAGGGGTCTCTCCTCATTCTTTCAGGCTGCCAGTAGCACTTCCAACCCCTGGCTGCTCTGGGTGCAGGAGATGCTACAAATTACCTGACCACCTGCACCCAGGCTGCTGATCCGAGCTGATTCAGCAGCACTGAAGCAGTGCAGTGGTTGTGAGTTATAATTACAATGGCAGAAGATTCTTTGCTAGAACAAAAAATATTTGGAACTCTGCAACAGAGACAACCCACTGTTAACTTCTCAGCTGCAGGGTTTGGGCTGAGTAAGTCACACCAACACGTGGTGCAGCCTTGCCATGGGTGGCTCCTAAGCTTCCTTGGCCATAATAAAAGCCTGAGCAAGCCTGTAAAAAGGCATTCTACCTACAGTGTTAACAATGATTTTTCATGCTTAGCAAGTTTTTGGAGTTCCCAGCACCAGTATAGAGCTGGGGGGAACAAGACCTGAAGCTGCTGGAATCCTGATCTCCCAAAGCATAACGTGGTGTCTGCCATGCCTGGGACCTGTTGCTTACAGCATGAGCAGCAGTGCAAACAATCACCATGCAGGGAGCAAATTATCTCAGGACCTGTCCAAGGATACACAGTTATTAATGTTACTGTACCTTATGCCAACATCCTGCTACTGGCAGTCCGTCTGGTCCCTGCAAAATTGAATTTACAGATTCAGTTTTCCTGACAGTGTCTTAAATGTCAGACCCAAAAACCTGAAGCTCACTCGTCACAACGATGAAAGGTTTAACAGCACTGTTAATTACCATGCAAAACCCATTTACTGTATATGCACAAAAATGAATATGCAGGCAATGTAATCCACGTGTCACGCACAACACAAAATTAAATGCACCTCAGGGTAAAAAAAAAAAGTCAGAAATCTACACTTTTTTCTTTAAACAAAGAAAAAAATGTATACAAACACAAAGATTTGAAACCACAGTTCATTAACTTCATAATCTGCTTTATATGGTAGTGTTTTTTGCAATCAGACATATATATGGAAAGCATGATGTGGAAATGTATTTTTTGTTAAAATGTGCTTTTCTGTTCGAGGGAGGTGACGTAGGTATTTTTTTCCTAGATGGTATCCTAATTGTGTTAAATTTGATCCTGCAGTACTTAGTTTCTTTAAGAAACCTTCAGTTGCTGAACTGAGAATAGGATGAGTTGGGGACTATACAAAGGGAGTGAAAATATTTGTCCTGTTCTGCTGGAGATATAAGAAACATACAAAATCAGAAAGCCAGAATAGCTCTCACTGACGAGGAGGAGAACACTGGAAAGGAAGGAGGCCCTTAGAAGAGGAACCAGCTCTCTCAAGACACTTTAGAGGAAATAGCTGACTTCAGCTGCCTTTTCTGATGCTGGATTTTTTTCAGGCTCTTGGATATCCGATTACATGAATTTCTGCATGTAGAGCCACAGAGAGCACACAGGCGCTGACCCTTCCCTCAGAGCCACCTCCAGACTCATTAGGGGTGGGAAGATGTGTACGCAGCAGAGAGAACTGCTAGTGCAAATACAGGTCAAAATGCCATTTTACATTTTTTACTGTAAATGTTAGTCATCACACTTTTTGTATTCTGTATTGATTTTATATGTAAAATAGCCTATGCCCAATAAAACAGATGCAGTGAAGTAAGGTAACCCTCTCTAGCTACTCAGAATGTAAGAAGTCATGCTTTCCTCTAACCTTAGTTAGAAAACACACATTTTTTCTGTAGACACAGTCAATATTTTGGTCCATAACTATAAAAAAAAAAAAAAGGTAAAACTTGTACATTTGCCAGAGTTGTCTGGGGGTGATGGGTACAGGGGACAAGGTGCAGAGTGGTTGTTTGGCCTAAAACATCCTGACCTGCTGTTAAAGTGCACCCTAGCACTGATAGTCAGGGGGGTGATTTCTGCCCTGGGCTTTTTCTCCTTGTGCTCTCAGAATACTTATTTTGGCCATCATAAAACTACACACCTTTCTAGCATATTTCACTTGAGTGACTCCAAAATGACTCTGTGACCTGTGTGTGAGGCTCCTGCTGATGCTCCTGGACTGAAAGCCCAGCAAGCCTCCACTGCACCCTGGGCTGCAGAGCAAAGTCAACGTTCCAAGCAACCTGCAACTAACCAGGAAGATGCACAAGGGCTTTACTAACTGGTCATGTTGTAGTTAATTGGAGAAATCACCTACTGCAGTTTACAATGCCTTCCGCAGAGATGGGTCCTGTGTTTTCTGTATGGTTAAGATGGAAGATGCTTGCAAATAAAACATCTCTGGGGTGTAAATATGAAGAGTTGGAGCGGGCCTGCTGCTAGGAATTGGTTTCTTGGACACATCTGAAAGTAATTTAACTTTTTGAAAGTGAAACAGCTTATTGCCCTTTTGTTTCTCAGAGGACAACTGCAAACCATCTAACATGCAGCATTTTCTATGGTTAAAAAAATTGAAAATAAAACAATGACCTCTCCTAGTTAGTCATGCAGAACCCTTTTGGGGAGCAGAGCACGAACCTTCCTGCATAACCACTGGACCCAACCTGAGCTGTGGACAGCAAAACCCTTCTGATGCCCGGAGTGGCAGTGGCCCTGCTCTGCAGGACTGCCTGTTTGAGGAAAGCTTTTCAAATCCCAGCTGGCAGTGGGATTCACAGGGCTGCAGCAGCACAGGCACGAGGGGAACCAAACTGGGCCGTAGGTACTGAGAGAAACCATAACTAATTTTGAGCATCTGTTACCATAAAGGGACTGGCATCCCCTGCATGATTTCCCTTGATTTTTATACTCCTTATCTAAAGTCATTTTAACTGGGAAGAAGAAGGCACAACACATTGGCATCCTTCCCCAAATGCCAGAGTGAAACATCTCGTTCCAGCTCTGCTGCCTTGTGTCCTTCCTCTCCCTGGAGGGGTTTGCTCCTCGGGACAGGGCTTGGCCACAGCAGGAACACACAAACCATGCAAGAAAGAACAGATACTGTACCAAAGGGCAGGGCAGGCTCACCCCATCCAGGCCTGGCAAACCTGGGTCCCTTTTGCTGCCTGCAATGCTATGATCTCCCTGTTTGGAAAAATAACTGCTTGTTGAGAATGATAAAGGACACAGGAGTTACACAGACAGACACCCATGTTTCAGCAGAGGAGGAGGAGGACAGGTCTAGAGCTTCACAGCTCCATTTCTGATGACACAGCGAGTAAGCAGAGTGGTTTTATGGCCGAGAATTCACAAGACACACAGGGTCTGTCATCTGGGAAAGATCTTCTGTACACAAACCAGAGATTCACATTTGTGAAAGTGCAGTTAAAGAGATAAGGGGTAAATCACCCAACATGTCAAGAAGAAAAAATTCATTGTAGTTCACATTCAATCTCCAGGCAAAATAAAGCATATTGACTAAGAGTTTATTGCTGGTATGGTGGAGCTACACAGCAGCCCTGGCTGCCAAAGCTGTGCTGAGAGAGCACGGAAAAGTCACATGTTCAGAGAAGAAATGGGTTTTTGAATTGTCGTGGAGCAAGTGCCTGGCACTCTTAATTAGGTGCCTTTGAACTAAGTTCTAAACAGCTACATTTAAGTAGTTTCAGTTCAATATTTGATACTTCTCATCCTGCAGCTTCAAAGCACTTCAGGGAAAGGATCTCTCTAGTTTTACTCATATGAAGAACAGTAGTGAAAAGGAGGTGAATTTTACCAGATCAAATAACTTATAAACATTTTTTTTCTGGGTGCTGTCTAATGAATGAGAGGTTCTGAAAACGGACTTGGGAGCTGCAGCTTCCCCAGGAGGTTTCCTGGAAAGCCCATTCCTGCAGGGTGGTGGCCTGTGGCGTGTCTGGGAAGGGACAGCTCTGAGCCACCCAGAGAAACCAGGGGAGGTCTCTTCTCCCAGAGGCACTTCTTGGCAGCCTGGGGAGCTCCAGCTCAAACATCACTTATCTTTGGCAGAACTGTGATGCTATCAACTCCAACATGCTTCCTTCCCCAGGCTCATCTCCTGCTCAGAGCTTGCAGGGATGAAGGGATGGAGCTGGCCTTGTTTCCAAATCGCCTCCCATCCACTGCACCCAGTTACTCCCTCATTTCAAACGTACTGAGAAGCCAGGCCGGCAGCTTCACACTATCTCCTCAAGAGCTCTACTAAGGTCCATTGTTCTGACTACAATAAGAAGGTCTTTACACAAAGATGCTTTATTTTTACTGCTGTGGCTTGCTCCCATCTGGCCAGTGAGGAACAGTGAACTTCCAGCAGTGCAGATAAACCAGTACGAAAAGTGAGAAAACAATAACCATCTGCTCTGATTTAGTGCAAAAGAGAGAACTCCCCAACCCTCCCTCCTTTTCCCTGGCTGCAAAGCTGTGGCTCCTTTTCAGCCCTGGCAACCCGTGCTTAGGATGAGTGAAATGAGAGACTTACCACGGGACAAGGCTGATCCAGTCCGGGAGGGCCTGGTTCCCCCTTCTGTCCTTTGGCCCCTTTTCTCCCTGGTATTCCTCGTTCACCCTGGCAGCACAACAAGAAGATATCAGGAGCAAGGGCAAGAAACACCTTTGCTTCATGTCTCACAGCACTTGCAGAGTCCCAGTCCTCACCCAGAGCAGGGACATTTGCCACCTCAGCTGAGTAGTGAAAGCACTGTGAAAATCTTCAGTTAAAGCTGGGTGGAAATACTGTAATAGACAATTTTATAACAGATGGACTAAATGAGCAGTTTCTGCTGGAACCCAGGTTGGTGTCTGACAGCAAGTGGGAGAGCAGCTTCCAGCCACTGCCCTGTGCTCAGCTGGGCTCCTGGCTCCAGCTGGGCATCCCTTTGTTTAAGGGTCCCTGGAACAAAACCTTTGACTTGGATCCATTTTCAAGGTCTACAAACCAAGACCAGCAAATTCTTTGCAACCTGGAGCTGCCAGGCTGTTCCATTTCCCCACAATGGTTGGGCTGGGGTGGGGGCAGACTTGCACAGAGCCCTTCCAAGTGGGTAGGAATTAACTGCCTGTCCTGCCCTACCCTGGGAATGTGCAAGTCCTTGGGCTGCACTGAAGGCCTTTCAGCACTGCCCCCAGGGCAAGCAGCACTGCCTGCCAAAAAGAGCAGCCTGTCCTGCCCCACGAGCATAAATACAGCCATAAGCCACTCACCTTCTCGCCTCTTTCACTCCTCTCTCCTTTCTCCCCTCTGAGACCTGGGAAACCCTGTCACCACAATTTTTAGGTGGGAAAAGGGAAAAAAAAAGTTTTTCTAAGTTTAGTGTGTGAATGTCACGACATCTGAGTTCAACACGAGCCAACTCCAGCCACCAGCCCATCCTGTCACGGTGAAGAAGACATTTTCTTCCTGTTGACTTGGTATGTCAGCAATTTCTTGGGAAAACTGGAGTGCTTCACCACATCCCAGTAACATTACAGCTATTAGAAATTTTCATTTCACTGAATCCAATACAAATATTCTCAGTTGGAAAGGGAAGCTCTGGCAGCACCTTTAGGTGAGCAGTTCCACTGTGCAGTGGAAGTAGCCCAGCAACTGGCCTGAATTCAGCCCTTTCCTACAGCCATCATTCCACGGGCATTGTGTTTAAGGGAGAGCAGTCTATACAGTGTTAGCTACATATTTTCCCAACAATCTCAAGTTACGTGTGTGTTATTTGTGTTTCTGCATGAATAATGAATGGTTTCCATACTCACATCCAATCCTGGCTCCCCTGGCTTTCCCTGCAGATGTAAAAATAAAAATTAAGATGTGCTGCGTTGAGTTTGGTGTTGCAGACAAACTTAGATCCAGCTGGTTTAACATGGTAGGGAGAGCTTGGGTTCATCCAGGAGTCCCTGGGGTTGAAGGCTGCTCCTTTACCACCCACCAGGGTAGTGCTGGTCCAGCTCTGCAGTTCTGGCTGGACTCCCCACAGCAGGATTTCACAGCTCCTATTTTAGGATTACACCCCAATATCCCTACTCCTCTCCCACACCCATCATTACCTTCTCTCCTTTGGTACCAGGTAAACCAATGAGCCCTGGAGCACCTGGGAGACCCTTAAATGAAAAATAAACAAGGCATTGGGATTGTTTCCTGTGAGACAGGTTTCTGTCAACAGCCAGAAATGAGATTTGGGAAAACAACTCACGGCGGGTCCGGTGTCACCATGGTCCCCCTTCTCACCACTGTCACCTTTTTCTCCCTTTGCACCATCCAAACCCTGCAGAAATGAAAATGATCAGCCCAGGAAACCTGGCAGCTCTGCCCAGGGCAGCCACCCTGTGCCCCCACCACCTCCTGCCCCTTCTCTGGGGTGCTTACACCCACTCTGCTGCTGATGTTTTGCTCTTGACCATATCATAGAAGAAAACAGCTGAAAATACAGGTTTTAAGCCCTTTGGTTTGGAAACCCTGACTCTCACCAACCCTCAGGACTCTGTGCTGGAGGAGGGGTCTAGATTGTAAATGTTTGGAAGGAAAAATGGCTTGTTTTCCAAAATGCCAACTGCTTAACAGCGTAACCAAGGGATGTGTTGTGACAACAGTGACAAAAAACTCAGTCTCCAGAGCTGACAGGCCTTTGTGAGCCTGTAAATAATGCACTGGCAGCTGGGAAACTGGGTGACATTTAATTTATTGACTTACTTTAGGCCCTTGGATTCCTGGAGGACCCTGTGGGAAAGACAGTGGTGCATTTGAAAAAAAAAGAATTTAAAAACATACCCTAAACCTTCCTTCCCAAACCATTCCTTGCTCAAATTACAGGCTGACAATGATCAAATATTTCTTTTCAAGACAGGTGGCAGTAAATTTGTTTCTCCAATACCAAATCAGGGGCAGGGGAACTGAAAAGGAGCACTCAGAGTAACACAGGACAGTAAATCTCTGCAACACAAGCTTTGGGGAGTTAGACCCCCCAAAAGCTTTGCTAAAGAAAGTGACAGGAAGCTCTGGGGGGTGGCATTGTGCCACCACAGCCCTCCACACCTGAGCAGGGCTGGGACATCTCCCAGGCTATGAATGCCACCTGAAATGCCACTGATTTTGAAGCATGGTCTCTCACGGAGAATCTTGGACCCAGCAGAGGCATCCCAGCCTTCCCAATGGCCTTGACAGCTCCTTTTGGAGCATTGTAGGCACCAAACCCCTTCAGTTTCTGCATCAAAAGTACTCTGTGTGTTCATCACCACCTGCATCCTCTCCAGTGCAGCTGATGGCAGAAAACGATTTGGGTGAATTTAGGGGAATAAAGACACCATCATGGTGGGGAACAGATTTTCCCATCCCACAAGATTTTATCTTTTCTCCATCCCAAGAAACAACTTGGATTTTTTCAAAATGAGCCACGAACTCTGATGTGCTCTCCTAAATCAGGTGTTTTCATTTCTCCAAGGACAGATCAGACTGTAGCGCTTCCCTGATTTTTTCCCCACATTCAAAACAGCCCACAATGATTAAATAGAAAAAAACACCCCTGTCCTCATCTAATCACATACAATACCAAATCTGCAGCAATCACTTCCAGAGTCCTACCATAGGGCCAGGTAATCCGGGGGGTCCGGGCTCAGGTATGATCTGCAGAAGGGAATTAAACAGCACATTAAAAAGAAGATGCTTCAGGAGTGGAAACCTCACAAAGCACAGAATTGTGATTTAATGCCCAATTAATTACAACAGCAGCATCCAATATCTCAACCACCAGTACAAAATCTAAAGTAACTTTGTAGTGCCATGCATGCAAACTGCTCTTCCCTAAGGAATAAATCTTATTTAGGCACTTCTGAAAGTTCTTGTAGAAAACAGTTGGGTTTTGCTGATGGGTATGGGACTGGTGGATGCATCCTGCACCTCAGCTTTGCCTGATCCTGCATCATGAAAGAGACTTTATGTTGCCAAGATCTTACATGATTATTCTGCAGACACGGTGACCCAGTGTCTCCTTTTTCTCCTTTGTCTCCTTTTGGCCCTTCTGCTCCCTGAAAAATAAAAATGTAACACTGATGTGGTGCATCTTCCAGGAAAGCAAAATGACAGAAGAACAGGTTTGTCTCCCTCTAAACACCAGCCTTGGCTCAAGCAAAGCTCATGTTCATCTCCAGGGGACTTTGAAGAAATATTTTCTCCTCCTTGATACATTCTGAATGAGCTGATTAGAAATGAAAAGCTTCAGAAAGGAAATTCAAAGCTTCCACATCCACCAGCTCCACAGTAAGGTGGTGTGGAGAGGTCATTGCTTAAATCAGCCAACCCAGCCCCATTCTGAGCATTTGCAGAAATCAGAGCATTCAAGAACCAAGAGCAGAGGGACAGGGACAGACAGAGGGACATACCGGAGGACCTGCTGAGCCCATTTCTCCAGTCTCTCCTTTCTGCCCCGTGATCCCTGCACTGCCCTGGTCTCCCTTTGCTCCTTTGGGACCCTGCCAGTTGATAGAAAACAACACATTTAGGAGAAAGATCAGAAAATACCCCCCTACAACAGCCACTTGTGCCTTTCTGCCATTCCCCTCCGCATCGCAGCACGAGCTCACGAGAACATGTTTTAATGTTCAACCTCACAGATGCCAATTTTGAGGGCGCAGCAGAATTTGGCTGGGCTGCAGGAGGGATTGCAGCCATTTGGGGTTGGGAAGGTTTACAAAAAAAATTTGAGACAGCATCTTATGAACTGCTTGTGAAAGGAGCCCCTTTAGCTCAGCAGATGCAGCCACGAGCAGCATCGGCACACCCAGAGCAGAGCTGGGGCTGCAGGCAAAGGGCACCAGTTCAGGGAGACACAGCTGACACTTCAGCAGAGCAGAGCTCCTGGCAGTCTGGATTTGATTTCACAGACACACAGGAAACTTCATTTGGCTCCTGGCAAGGTCTTGCTCGACCCAGCCGTGCCTGACTCACCTTTTCACCCTCCGTTCCAGGCGGACCTGGCAAGCCCAGCTCCCCCTGAAAGGACAAACAGAAAGCAGAGTCCACAGTAAATGAAATGAAATTAAATCAAGAATTCATCTCAGGAAAGCATTTTGTAAGGAAATGAGTTATTCACACCCAACTGTTGTGGTTATGGGTTTGCCACTGCCAGGCTCAGGGCCAAGGGGGTGTCAGTGATGCACCAGCATAGCTGGCTGATCTGAATATTGACACAGAGACCTCAAAAGGCATCGAAATCCTGCCCCATCCCATTCTTTCATTTAATTTCAAGAGATACTTTTCTGCAAATTCATCTTTTTAAGAAACTACATCTGGCTGCAGGTTTCAGACTATAACTTGTGAAGCAGGAGGACAGCAGGTCCTGGGACGTTGTGCTGGAGCAGTAAACAGCACACAGGGAGGGTGGGAATGAGGGCGGCTCAGCACAGCCATGCCAGCCTCTCTCACATCTGCTTCTCCCACAGACAGTGAGGCAGCCTCAGAGGGGCTGGGATTTTGTCTGTCAGGTGTGGGACTGGCACTGGATTCGCTTCTGGGACAGCATCCTTTGGAACAGGCTGAAGGCCAGAGACAGGTCAACAAAATTTTGGCTTTTGTGTGAAAGCCTCCTTTTTTTCAGCCAGAGAAAGGGCAAAATAGCACACATAGCCTCAAATTCCTCCACAGGCGGTTTTGACTGCCTTATTTTGGCTTGGAAGACTCTTCATGGAGAGCTACTGATGACGGTGTCACTTGGTAGAGGTCAGGCTCACCTTGGGACCTGGAGTGCCTTGGGGGCCTGGTGGCCCTGGGGGACCTGGTGGACCCTGAAACATAGCAAACAAAACAGGCTGGATCATGACTAAGACGAACATGGCACACTGTCCTCGTGCTGTGGGGATGAGCAACTCCCAGCCACAATCTGCAAGAGGCACTGAGGTGAGCAGAACTGCCCAAACACCGAGCTGAGATCCACTGACACAGAGTGACCCAAGGTCCCTCTGCCACGGGGTTGTTCATGCAAAACAGAACACAACGGGAGCGAGTCAGGGGTACAGCTGCAAAGACATGGGTTTAGGGGCAAAATGCCTTTAGCTGGAGGTGTGACCCCAAATCTGGCGGTCTCTTTTTGCATCCTGCCCACTCCAGCCAGCCTAGGAAGCAGCATCCTGCTGAAAACAGTGTCAGCCAGCCAGGGAGGTACAAGCAAAGAGGGGAAACAAAGGAGTTTGTGTGAGCACTAACAACAGGAAAACCTTGCACATTTAAAGAAGTTATTTTTCATGGGCACTGCTGGATGCAAAGACCACAAACCACCTTGAGATGAACAAATATTTTCCAACTTGCAAATTATTTCAAGCAGCAAAATTTGTGGTCTTGCTCAGATGAAAACCAAACCAGTATCATATCCTCAAGCACCTTTCTCCATGGCTGCACACTCAAGTGCTATTACATTTAGTCACACTGGGAGCCTCTCCAGAGCCCTGTCCATGAGACAGGTCAGTGCACAAACACTGCAAACAGCAAATAAGCAGGAAAACAGCAAAGTTAGTGAGGTTCAGTGATGTGCCCCTCAGCAGTCTCTGCATGCAGAACATAGGACAGGGTCTGGGTCCAGCAGATGAAGCCTCAAGACATTTGCTGGAGTTTCTCCAACCACTGCACTCCACCAACTCCACTCCCAAAGCTGCATGCCATGTGGACGTCTGGCAAATGGAAATCACCAGCACTTTGTGTATCCCTGCAGCCTGTTATAAAACAATTAGGATGGTTCTCAAATATGTCTGTAATTAAGTATTCATCCTATTCAGCTTATTTCATCTCAATGAAAAGGTCAGGGCACTGTTCAGTTGGGCAGGTTAAGGCTCGGGTGCTGTTCCCCTTCCTCCCACATCCCAACTGCTGCCATCGAGTTCCGCCACCCCTTTTGCTGCTACACCCGAAATATCCTCAGCCCCCAGAAGCAATCAGGTCTTTGTTCCCTCCCAACCAGCTCTGTGCCAAGGCAGAAATCTCAGAATGAGACACAGGACAAGGGTGAACACGTTGTCACAATGTCACCGTGGCAGAGATTGGCAGACTTCAGTCCTTTCCCATGACCTGCAGGACTCAGCCTTGGTGCAGGGCTTACCTTGAGGGCATCCAGGATTCGGCCGTCGTAGTCGATGACAACGGTGTCTCCTTGTTCCCCTTTCAGCCCAGGGGGACCCTGCAGCCAGGGATGAATACTATTTAATGTTACAGCACTGAGAGGTGGCTGGTGCGAAAGCAAAGCCCTGACATGCAGCCTTTGGGGGTTATCACCTTACAAACACCATGGATTTAACCAGCCCTTAATCTGACAGCTGGAACTGTCAAACCTCAAAAGGCCATCAGTTTGTGTAATGGAGAAGTGCATAAAAATCCTCACTTGATTACCTCTGTTCCCAGCTTCCCTCTTGCAAAGAAAAGGGTCACAGAATGGTCATGTGGGTAAGAAAATTAGACTTGACTGATTTCCCATGTCAGCATTCAGTACCTGCACAATCAATTGTTTAAATATGCACCATCTCTATTTTCTCACACTGAACTGATCCTGAAGCGATTCATCCACATACTAAGCAGAGAGACACCCAACTCCAAACTGAAACCCTGAACATACATACCCGGGGTCCAATGGAGCCAATTCCTCCCTTCTCACCAGGTTCACCCTGAAAATAAAAAAAATCACATTTTTGGTTAAAAGAGGCCAAGGAAAATATACAATATTTATCCTAAAGATACTGTATTCACCTGTAGAGATATGCTTTAGATGAAGAAAAAGTATGACACCAACAAGGGACTGCTTCTTCTAGCAAAAAATAGATTTGACCTGAGACCAAATATATTTTGCAAAAAACAATATTGGTGTAACAACAGGAGAAGTAAGAGAAGGTCTCATTGCAGGGGGAGTGGAGTGGCCAGCTCGGGGCTGAGCTCCCTGCATGGGCTGTGCAGCTCTCCAGCTCCTCTCTCTGCTCTGAGAGAGCCGAGCTCCAGCTCTTTGTTCCACATGGCTCCCTTTGCTTTAGGCTGAGTTCTGCATGTGGAAAGTTCCAGCCGAGATGTTCAAACCATTTTCAAGGGTGAGTTTAAGGAAAAGGTCTGTGCCAAATTGTTCCTTTTTTTACTTCCTCTTTATTATTTTTTCCCCTTCTCTCCTTTTAATTTTTTTTTTTTTTGAAAGTTGGAGAGTTTTAAAAAGCCATAGTACTCTCACAGCAGTGACCTGAAATTCTGTTCAGGATTCAGAACTGAAATTTGGTTCAGGATGTTGTCATACCCATGGTTATTCCCCTTGCTGACCAAATTAAAGCTCTCCAAAAAGTAAAAAAATCGTAAAAATGTATAGAAAAAAACTTAAATTCAAGCAGCACTGCTACTATGGTTCTAGAAAAAAAATGACTAAAGTTTACTAGAGCCCACTTTCTTCCTCACACACATTTTCTTGCCCAATAAGGAACTACAACTCTTGATACAGAAAATATTAGTGCATCCAGACCCTCCTAAATATAAAGCAGCTGAGGGGGTAAATAACAGCCCATGGATGCTGTCTGGGTCTCCTCACCACCACTTAACAAACCCAGACTGTCTAACTGCACTTCTCAGCACTTTTGGAGGTCAGTAGGACGGGACAGCTCACAAGTGCTTGGGGCTCTGAAGCAATGCCACAGCCATCAATAACATAGGATCACAGTGTGATCAGAATTCTACCTTTTTGGAGGAAAAAGGCAATTCAGTGGAAAATGTGCAAGTACATGACTTAAAAACTTTTATACAGATCTCTGCTTGAACCCAGCTTTCATCAAATCACCAGGAAATGGTAAAATGCTCTTAACATCCCTCATTTTGTGTCAGTTTTGGCACTTTGTGAGCCTTTTAGAAGGCAAAGGTCCCAAACACCTCCTCAGCTGGAAGCCTCTGCCTCAGCAGTGCTGTGCCCAGAGTTTCAGCTTTTCTTTACCTTTAGTCCTGGGAAGCCATCGGTGCCGTTCTCCCCCTTGGGACCCACACTCCCTTTTTCTCCCTGAAAACAAAGCCATTTAGGCAAATGCTGTACAGGGAGAGTGGGGAACAGATTTCTTCAGGTTATCATTTTCTTGATTTATCTTCATTTTACACACACGAAGAAGCAGAGCTCTGCTTTTAGCCATAAAACACCCCACCCTGCCCAGGTGCAAAAGGGGAGTTTTTGAGATAAAAGTGAAGCTTTCAGATTCAGCAGTTTGGCTGTGGGTGGTGTGTTCAGCCATGAAGCTGGGCCCCAAAACCACAGCATAGAATCACAAAATCACAATGTTTAGTGTGGGAAGGGGTCTTGAAGATCATCCAGCACCAACCCCTTGCCAGGGCACGGACACTTTCCACTAGACCAGGTTGCTCCAAGCCCTATCCTAAGTGGCCTTGGACACTCCCAGGGATGGGCATCCACAGCCTCTCTGTGCCAGGGCCTCACCACCCTCACAGTTTCTTGATCTTTTCCCACATCAGAGGAGAAATGTTTCTCAGCTTGCCCCAACTGTGATATGGTGCCAAGAAACCAGACAGCAAAAGATGCTGCCCAACACATGTGTGAGGTGGACACGGAACAGAACGTACCTTAGGGCCCACAAGTCCTGGCTCCCCAGGGATCCCATCATCACCCTGGTGAAATAAAATATAAGAAGTGAAATACACAGAGCTTGCACACTCTTAGTAGGTTCCAACACATCGTTTGACCTCACTGAGTGTTGCACAGACCTGAAACCCACTCAGGTTTGCAGGAGACCAGGGGAGAGCTGCAGCAAGGAGCCCAGGAAGCTCCAGCATGGTCCCCTGCTCCCACCCAGCCCGGCCTCTGCCTCCCCTGCTCCTGGGAAGGTGGATGGGCATCTTCCAGAATTTGCTTACAGCAGGCCCTGGCAAAGGCCTTCTCCCACCTTGAACAGAAACTAAATATTAAATCCCTTTAGGCTTTTTGGGACCTCCTGTAAGCTGCCACCCATCCTCATGGACGTCATCACAAGTCACCCACACCCTCTGCCAGGAGGGGGTTTTCTGGTTTCACTTGTGCCTTGTTGTTCTCCCAGAGTAAAACCACTTCACGGGTGCTGAAGAGATTAGTTTTACCAGCCAGTTCTGAAATTTTTAAGCCAAATTCTGACCTGAAAAACACCCATGGCCACACTTGTTCTGGGGCAAATCAGCAGGAAGGAAAGGCTGGGCCCTGTCAGTGCTTTGACTTCACTTAAAAGCAGTGATTTATCCAGTGCTTGATGGCACCACTGCAGGAAACATGGAGAGCTTGGACGTGCGAATCTCTCACAATCTTCAGTGCCACACCCAGCAGCATTCCTGGCCTCCAAGTGGACATTTCCCACGGGGCTGCAGTGCTGCATGGTGACGGCCATCCCAGGAATTTCAAACCCACCCCAGGGCCTCTGGGCAGAGAACATCCTCCAGGCACATCTTGGTTCATTGAATTACTGGAGAGAAAGGGCCCAAGACCTACTGCTTTGCTTGGCATTTGCTGTTTTATTCTTTGTCTGTTGGGCAGATGTGGCTGCAGCTTCTGGCTTGCTTGTGGAAATGAAAGCCAGGCTGCAGGCAGAGCCATGCCCAGCTCCAGGATAGCGTGGGCGAGAAACTGAGGGAACACAAGGGAAGGGTTGGTGTGGACAGCCATGACTACAGCTTCTACACCAGCCTCTGGCAATGGTCTCCCTAGTCAAGCACAGAGCAAAGCAAAAAAAAAAAAATTAAAAAAAAAAAAAATTAAAAAACAGTAATTAAAAAAAAAAAGTCACCATTTTACCTTTTTCCCTTGGACACCAGGCTCACCCTTCAACAGCAAAGGTAACAGAGAGAAAGAAATTTAGAGACATAACAGAAAATAAGGCCAATTACATGGATAGTCAAAATTAATTGTAAAATTAAAATACTCAGCTTGTGCCGATAGTATTTTTCCCCCTGAAATGCAAGAATGCACATTCCCACAGCAGAGCAGATTCCAGCCCCCTGCAGTTCCCTCCAGCCCCATTTCCAGGTCTGAGCATGGGCAGTGGATGTGATATTGAGGAAGTGACACATTCAGACATTTACACCCCCATGCCCAGTCCATGCCTTGGAATTTTGTATCTGATATACACAGATGAGTTCAAGTCCACTGCAAAATGCTTATTTTCATCCCCAGCCCTCTTATGCAGCATTATTTCAAGAACTCACGTTAAAATTAGACAGATTATTACCCACCTTTGGTCCTGGAGGTCCTCTGGCACCCTGTTGAATATAAGAGCGATTGGTTTACTTGTCTGACAACAGAGTCTAACAGGATAAAAACAATTCTAAGAGTACTTTAATTCCATGAAAAAGAAAATGACACAGATGTCAGGTTCTCATCTTCCCTTACAAATACAGTTGTATTTGTTCTCTGTGCTCCCAGTAAATAATATCCCTTTTATGGGCCATGAATTTTATGTATAATAAGCACCTTTTTATCCAACATAAACCATAGAAAATTGGAGTTACAATGCCAGGTGGCTTCAGAGGGGCAGAAGTTGGGATACAAGAGCATCACATCCCTCCAGAAGAGCCAAGGGGACACAAAATCCTGCCCCTTTTCTCCTCAGGGCTCAGGTAGCCCTGGACAAACATCCATTTTAGGGCACCTATCATTTCTTGGGGGTTTTTTGTCCTCCATAAGCAACAACACAAACCCACTTGCTGCAGTGAGCTGAAGGGTGATGTACAGGGAGGGTGAGGGGCACACACAGATTCTTCTGGGCAATACTGACCATGACTCCATCCTCTCCCGGCTCACCTTTGAAACCCTGCAAAAAATAAAAAGACCAACATTGAAACTATTACTGCTCACTCTCCAAAATTCTCAGTAATAATTAGAATGCTCCACTGCATTATGCTTTTGCCTATTTTTTTATTAAATAAATTGCCAGTGGTCTTCAGATTTGCAACAAGTCATCCAAAGGGTATGAATTGGGGAAGAGATTTCCTGGCTCTGTGAGTTACAACCAGCACCTGCAAATACACACCCCAGGTCCAGCTCTTTGCTCCAAAACTTGAGATGGAAGGTCCCCTCCTGCTCCCATGCCCCACAGCCCAAGGCTTTGCCCCACGACCAGCCCTTGGAGCCCAGCTGTGGCTCAGGCTGGGGCCAGTGGTTGTGGTGGGAAGGGGACACCCTTCACCCTCCTGTCCCTCGGGGGTGGTACTGCCTGATGTGTGCTCGCTGCGCCTCTCCCGTCCTTACAGGGGAGCCTGGAGGTCCTCTTGGGCCATCCTTTCCCGTGTCACCAGGAGGCCCCCGGGCACCTGGGGGTCCTGGCGGACCAGGGGGGCCCGTGGCTCCATCTCGACCTTGATCACCCTGGAAGAAGTTCACACAGACATGGTGAGATGAAGCAGTGTTGGCAGGGGGTGATCTCAGGGTGCCCACGACACATGCACTGCATCCCTGGGCCAGCAGCACCCTGGCCTCTGCTTTCCCAGAGGAACTGAACTGCAGCTTCCAGCTGGGAAAGCTGAAAGTGAGCTCATGGCCAATTTATGCCGTTTGGGTCTGGTTCCTCAACCAGAATTGTGCTCAGCACCTTCCAACATGATTTAATCTCCTTAACCCCTTACCCAGTGACTGCCTGCACAGAATCTACCAACCCAACAGCCCCCAGAACAAGCCAGGCCCTCAACATGCTGGCAGGGAGCATGCACACACTGCCATAGCCCAGTGCACCACGCCAGAAAACCACATAAAAATTGTGGCAGTACTTAATCTCATCCTTTACAAACAGCCAAGGTCACGCACGAACATCCTGAGCCGCTCACAGCCTGCGGTTTCTGGGTGCAGAGAAGAAGCTGTGTCCGTGTGGCTGTGCAGGTTTGGTGGGTGCCTTCCCCTAGAGGAGCATCCCGTGGGGCTCCAGGCTGGGTATCAGCTCCTGGCTCCCCAGCAGCCACCACAGCCCAGCCCCGGGGCCGTGGCCCGGCCCATCCATGTGCTGCACAATGGGAAAGCCTCATGGAAAGGCAGCCTCAGCCTCGTAAATCTTTTAGCAACATCTGGGAGAGTCAGCAGCGAGGCAATAAGAGGGTTGTGCTTAATATGCAGTCCACCCTCAAATCAAGGACAAGTGTGGAATTTTTCACAAGTCCTTAAGTGACTTAGCAAGCACAAGTCCCATGGCCTTTCAACAAGATCTGGGCTCCTAAATCAATTTTTAAAAAAACCCAATTGCAAATGCTAGACACTGCAACCAATTATGTCAAGTTGAGTCTCCCACTGAACTTTTCCTAATTACAATGTCCCATTTAGAGTTCAAGGATTTAGATTACTCTGGTTTTAATGCATTTTATTTTACAATACCAACACTCTTCCTATCAATATTTATAGGACTTTGCTGTTAGATTCCCAAATCTCACAGATTGGCAAATCTCATAGAAATGGCAAAACCCATTAGTTTTATGTCTCTCTACTTTGACAATGCCTGCCCCCTAAATACCAACGGGATTTCAGTCAAACATGCTCCTAACAAGCATCTCTAAACACAGCCATGGTCACGGCAATTTAAAATAGCAACAGTACACAGCCAGAAAGAAAAAACAAAAGCAGCTCAAAGAATCACAGCAAACCAGTGGCAGCAGATTTGGTGTCTACCTTGAGCACGCGCCGGCTAAAGACAAGCTGATCATTAGTGAGAAATCCATTATTGAAGTGGGGAAAAACCATCTATATCCAGGAAAAGTGGGAGGCAGAAGAAGAAAGAGCAGCAGTTTAAGATGAAAGCACAGCAGAAAAGTGAGTTTTAAAGGCTGTAGCAATATATAACAATCTTTTTTTCATAACTAGTTGATACATTAGAAAGTAATAGCCTAGGTAGCCAGCACTGGTTGGTTTAAGGTTCTGGATACACTGGAACTTTGTAAGCAGGGCACAGACTGAGGAAAACAAGTCTTTTTTCACTAGCTTACTGCACAATAGGACATTCAAAGCAGCTGGGGCAAGGATTCCCCTACTGCAAAATAAAGAGTATTATTCCAATAAACCCCACAGGGGATGATATATCCCAGCATTTCCCTGAGACCAAATATTGTATTTGTTTTCAGAGGCTCAAATGAATACTGATGTATTCCCAGCCTGCAAATTGCAGATAAATCTCCCAGATTTATATGATGCAAAAACAATGTATTTAGACTGTGTCAGTAGTCATTGCTATTGTCTTTTAGCCTTTCCACTCATCTGTCTAGGGAGAAGCAGTAAGACATTTCCTTTCTCAGGACACCATGTGCATCTCCTTTCCCCCATCCACCCATCCCTGTGCATTTCCATAGGAGAATCAAGAGGGTGGAGTGAAGCCACAAGAAGCCCTGTGGGAACACACAGCAAATCCTCCATGAGGATTTTTGGAGGTTTCTAAGGAGCAAACCTCTTGTCCAAATTGCCAAGGAGCTTTTAAACCTCGCACACCAATAACAGATAACCCCAAACCTCAATTTTGGGGGGAATAGTGTACTGGCAAGGCCACCTCCTGCTCAGCCTCCCAGCACAGATGCCTTAACATCCTCATGTCAAGAAGAGAGGGGAAAAGTAAAGTCAGACAGAAAAAACTGATCAACTCCAGAAAATACACCCCTACCAAGAATTTTTTTCAAGATGTAGAGAGAGGCTTTAAGCTCAACACTCGGTTAAATGCAGCCATTTTTGGGAAGAACAGCACTGAAACACTGAGAAATTGAAATTAATGGGGACATAGAACCCCCACACGTGGCCAGGTCCTCCAAATACTACAGAAACCACCACAAAGTCTCTACTGAGAGCAAAGGGTTTTATGGCAGACAGAAGGGACACAGTTCTATGGCTCATTATGTGCATAAAGTACACAAGAACATAAAATGGGATTTTCATAAAAGCCCACAGAGCAAAACAGGAACTGAATTTTTTTCTTGTCCCTCAGACTGGTGAGCATCATCCAAATAAGCGCACTCCAAGCCCAGCCCTATGTGTTTTAATGTAAAGTAACAATTTGCATTTGCTCTGGGGCCAAACACACCATATCCCACCAAATCCAGCCATCACACATTTAATTTTAAACAGCCCCTGTTACAGATGGGCCCATGTAAGGTGAACAGCCCTGAGGGATATTAAACAGAGAGACCATCCCTAGTTCAAGAAGCATCCAGGCCATAGAAAGCCAGGCTCCAGGAGAGGGGTTAAGTGTGATGGAATTACATGTTCCTTCTCCACACTTGCCGAAATATCTAGTTGCAAGGCACTGGACTAACAGGCCATTGGGTCTGACCCCGTGTAGCAATGGAATATTGGAGCACAGAAACCTTGAACACTGGTAATTTCTAGCTTTACAGTCCTTGATGTGGCCATTTCAACATAACACTCCAAAGAAAGCAAATAATAAAATAAAAGTGCCCACAGGTGTCTGTTGAATGTCACAGAGAGCTCTGCAGGACGCTTCCTGTGCTGAGTTTTTATCTGCAGCATGAGCTTGGCAAGCACTTAGAATTTTGCAGAAAATAAGGGAGAAAAAGCTCCTTTTATGTCTGCAGAGCTGCTTCAGCCACGCCAGCGTTTGGCCCCCAGCAGCTCAGGACACAGGAGGTGCTGGAGCCACCTCCATCAGCACCAGCCACGGGCAGGCACGTGTGGGCCTCTGCAGACTGAGCTTTTCTCTCACCAGCTGAAGCTCATTTTCCCCCTCTGGAGAGCAAACCCGGTGCTGCTGCCACAGGCACTGTGCATCCGCTGGCCCAGATGTGCAGGGATTCCTCAACCCCATCATTTGTCTGAACATCTCATCTGTCAGTAAGAACAAGATCACCCAGCTAAGTTCATAAATCCAGAGCAGACGGCCCAGGGCCAGCTCAGGGAGCAATTCAGGCTGATAAAGCCAGTCCTTTCCAGGAGTGCAGCAATGTGTCTGATTGTGAGAGAGAAACACAGGCACAAATATCAGGGCACAGCAGTCCCAGCCTTGGAAGCACCCTGCTTCAACTCCCTCTATCCTCCCAAGAGCAGAGGGGATCTGTTATTGATTCCTCCCTGTAAATACACTTCCATACATTCTGTCAGTACATTTGGGCACATTTATTCCCCATCCTGAGCAGGTGAGGCTGCACAGCATCCTCCCTCATGCTGCTTACAAGAATGAGCATTCAGTGGTTAAGAAAACCCAAGGTAATCTCCTTCCTCAGCTTTCCAAAATCACCCTCCAGCACCTGCCACCAGGCACACTCACACATGTAATAATCTCTATTTTTGTCCACGCTGGTGGCAGTTGTTTATTTCAGAAAGAGAAGCAGTGCACACAGGAACACATTCAGTAGCTAATCCCTAATTGCCATCACCTCACTGCCACCACAGACAGTCCCTCCAAAGCTACCCCAAGGCTTAGTCTCTTTTAATCCATCATTCCTAATGATGGTGTTTTAGTGGTCACTGACACAATCTATCTCCCTTCCACCGCCCATGGACATGACCATTTACAAGGAAGAGGGCACTGGATACAGTCCTAGTTATTTATCTTCCCATTGATGCAGTGAGTTGCATTGACACATCTTTCAAAATCACCTAAACAAAGCCACCACTGAAACTTGAGGAATAAGATAGATTAAATTCAGAAATAAAAAGCAATCTGGAACGGATGGTATTAAGAAGTTTTGCCTCCTATTCACAACCCTGAGTGTCTGGAGACATAAAGGGAGCTATTTTCCAAGTCAGACACCTGTTTTTAGATCTACTTGTGTATGGTTCTTCCAGGTTTTTCTCCCTCTCTTTTCTCCCAAATTGTTTTTGAGTCTTTTTCTCATTGTTGTGCAAAAAGTCATAAATAAATCAAGAACTAAAGCAAAACCTGGACAAATGCAGATCAGGACCAAAAAAACCCCCCAAACCCAGCACATTTTTCTTGGTAGATGAAAACAAAGGACAAGTGTTACCTTAAGAGCTGATACCTGCCCTGCAAGTCCAGACAGAGCCTGTCCCAGAGCATCTCTCCTGCAGCAGGAGCTGAGTTCCACCGCACCTGGCAGCACAGAGCCTTTGGAGCCTGAGCAGCACCTCCGGAGTCACCAGCCCCAAAGGAGTGCAAACCCATGTCCCTGTGCTGCTGAATCACCTCTTAAAGCCTCTTCTGAGTGAGTGGGTGGGCACTCAAAGTGAGACCTTACGCCGAGCCCCTCCTTAGCCACAAGGGCCGTAAATCTATCCAGGAAATTCCAGGGGCTCTCTGAGCCCCAGGGTGACATTGCCAAACACACCCAAGGCAGTTGGGAGCTGCTTCAGAATATGACACAAGCTTCATAAAGTGGTTTTACAACCTCCAGGGGAAAGAAGAAAAATGCCTCTGAGGCATCTCTACTCGACATTAACCACTGAGGTCCTGGTTATGTTTCCAGCAATGACATCTAACCCAGGCCAGCTGACTCTTGAGTGCCAGCTCCAAATCCAGCCTCCTACAGTGACCTGTACACCAGGATTCCAACACATCCCCACAATGGGGTTTCCAGCAGGTGTCCATAACCCACAGACAACCAGACCTCAGAAACACCTCTGCAACAGAGCCCACACCTTGTGGTGAAACCTCTCATCTCATCCCCAACATGGGTCACATCCCCCTTGTGTCGGATGGAGACCTGTCCTGATTTACTTCAGTAAATTTCAGCTTCATGCAGATGGCTCCACAAGAGCCATTTCCACAAAATCTCATTAATTTCTGTATGCTATAGCCAGAAGAGTTTTCCCTCATCATACAGTTACTTTAAACCCTTTATTTTCAAAGGCAGCCTGGATATCACCTGGATGTCATCCCGCTCCCAGGTGGGCAACTCAGCAAGGGAGGAGGAACATTCCATCCTGCACAACTCTGTGCTGGACCTCTCCTTGGGACACCAGGTCCTACCCCCACATACTGGTGCTCTAATGCCAACAAATAAGTAGCAAAGCCTCAAGAGAAACATGGAATCTGTCTACAACACTGCAAGAGGAAATCAGGGATGAGAAAGTTCAGTAGAAGCAAAACCCTTCGTGAGGTACCCAAAGATCTTCGAGTCTTTTTTTCCTCATGGCCAAAGTTAGGAAAACCACCACCACAAAGAGATCCAAAGGCAAAATTAAATGTTTCCACAACTGTTACCATACTGTTTGCAGCAAGGCTGCACAAAGCTTTGTTTTGTGCAGTGACTAAACCCAACCAGATTTTAGCATAAATCAATGGCTGTGTCACCACTTACCCTTGGGCCAATGTCTCCTGCTTCCCCCTGCAAGTCAGGAAAAACAGGGAAGGGTTAGAGTTCAAATGTCAGCCCTGAAGGACTGAGCACAGGTCAGCTGGACATGGGTACAGCACACAAGGGAAGTGGCAAGGGTCCTATTGCTTAATGTATTTAAAATGAGGGAGGAGAAGGCTTTGAGACAACACAATAGGGAAAGATTCTGCCCTGGCAGGCGATGAAACAGGTAATAAATCAGAAATGGCAGTTTGTTTCCAACTCTAATTCTCCCCCAGCAATTGCTTATGTCCTTCACATGTGAAAATTAACTTCACTTTCAGTAATGACCTTCTTTGGCTGCTCTGATTTCACGGGTGTCATGCAAACACAGCAATGGAGCCCAGATCTCTTGGAGGAATGAAGAGAGTTTTATGGCACTCTCATGACCCTTAGGAGCTTACCAGAACCCTATAGCATGGGTGAGCTTTAAGACCATACTTGTTCCTCCTACTTTTTGCAAATCCTTCCTGCCCTCCCCTTCCTGGGGCTTTTCCAAGAGCAATGTGAGAACGCACTTTCACAGTTCCACATCCCAACAAACCTCAGCTGGGTTATTGGGGCAACCTGAATTTGAAAGAATTACAGCAACAGGAGGATAAACAACTGCTTCCCAAAAATCCACATGTTAATGTGGCCTTTACCTTTTCCCCTTTTGGTCCTGGAGGTCCCTGGAAAGACATAAAAATAATCCAAGTTAAGGAACAACAGTATCACCAATGCACGTGACATTAAAACCAAGGAAATTGCATTCATCAATTCACAAACCTGAGCCACATTCTCTATTATTTTAAGGAATACATGCTACTATTTTAAGTTGTGCAGTACTTGACATGAGAACGCTCTACCAAAAACACCCACGAGGTCCTGCCTGCACTGCCTGCCATGGAGAAGGACCAGAGCAGGGCAGGCAGTGTGACAGTAGCTTGCCAACACGTGACTCTAAATAGATGCAAAAGATTTCTTGAGGTATTAAATCACTTCTAGAAAAAACACATGCTCAGCATATCATTACAACAATTATACATCTGTTTGAAATAAACAAGGAGGACGGGCTGCTTTCTTTGGCCTGTTTGCTGAAGGCATCATTCATCTTCCCTCTGAGCAGCTGTCTGTAACGCAGGCAGGCAGAGACACTGCAGCCCCTGAGAGAACCTGAGAGCAACACTTTGATCTGACTGCTCTGCATTTGCCTTCCAGCACAGAAAAGTACCAAATCCTGGTACCAGTTCACGGTGTGTGCTGAAGTGGGACCCAGCGGGATGCGGTGGGGGAAGGTCAGCAGAGAGGCCGGCAGCAGCAGCAGCATCTGCATTCCCATGCAGCCTCCCTGCCACTGTTTTCCTCTGAGCAAGGCTGCTGGCCCCCTAATGTCATGGAAGGGATCATGAACAGAATGGTTTGAGTCTGGCTGTGTGATAAGTTTGCTTTGTCACTGAGATTTCCCCTGCCTCTCATTCCTGCCAGGCAGTGGCACCCCAGCCTGGGGGTGCAGGACTGTGCTCTGGGGTCTGACTGCACTCCCAGTGTGAGGTCTTGTTAATGAAAGCCAAGCCTTGAGCACCAAGCTGGCCCTTCCTTCTTTTCTTGTCAAATGCTTTATTTCTAGATTTTATTCACATTTGTTAACCTCAGGGTTAGGATAAAAACCAACCACAGCAATGTACAGCTATAAAAACACCCTCCCTGACTGGATACTGCAGTAGCTTTTCAATTGCAAAGACAGAATGACTTTTACCCACTTCGAAATCCCACTTGGTTTAGGACCAGAATTTAAAAAGATTTCATATGAGGCCCTCTAGTGAAGGTGGTGGAAGAGAATGGGGTGTGGAGACAAAATGTGGGGCTGTGACCTTCTGCAGGAACTATTTAGTGGAAGGAATCAGAGCTGGCTAGGGTTCAATTAGCATAAAAATAAAAAAGTCTGTGTTTCTGTAAAATAAGTAAGAAAAGAATGAAGCACCTGAATATCCAAAGGGCTTCCAAGCAAAAACGAAGTCACGAAAACAACTCATAAATTAATCCAGTCTGTTCCAAAAAGTATTGCATGGACACTGGGCACCCTCAAGCAGTTCCCAGCTCAGGTCCTTTGGAGGAAAATGGAATCTGCTTTGGGATCAATTATTTTTATGGTATCACTGTAGTGCCAGGAGCACACAACCAAGATCACTGACTTTGCTCTCTGAATGTGCTACTGGAGTTTATTCCCCAAACTTGGCCTGATGCCCATCTGCAGTCTGTGCTCGCCAAGCTGGCGCAGTGGGGGAAGAGGCAGCTGAGATGAGCTGACAGGTAAAGAAAAGTTCACCTCCAGTTATGCTGGCCAGCCCTGGCTCAGAATTCAAACTTGCATGAAATAATTTTCCCAAGTACAATTATGCCTCCTAAACAGTTATATATGCAGCCATAAATGAGTAATAGTTGAGATACTGCCTATTTATTGTGGAGCAGCATGAACAAAGACGTGTTCTATTTGGCACTTAGTGCTACTTACTGGTTTGCCATCCAAGCCAAGAGGCCCCTGAAAAAGGAAGGAAAAGAGAGTATTATTAAAAAAAAAATTAAAAATTAATTTATAAACATAGCAATATCAGGCATGCTCTGAAAAAGACTCTACTTACATATAGTACAACCTTTGGCTATGATTCTATGATTTACCTAATCCTCCATCCATGCAATCCAGCAGGAAGGTTTCACAGAGGTACAGTAAGAGGCATCAAACAATTTGCAGAGCGTGAAGGAGCGTGAAAGGAAGCGACAGGATTAGTGACAGGGATAAGGTGACACTGCTCTGGCACTTCACCTGAGACTCCCTGAGGTTTTGAAAGTCAAAAACAGCAGCTGTAAAACATGCCTGATTTGGTTAAATTGAGCAGATCCATGAGTGATTCACATCTACCTTGGATCTGAACCACTGATTTTTGCTAAAGCACTTGGTTATCCCAGTTCTTCCCCAGGTCGCCTGTTTCTAGGGTTGCTAAATCGATATGGAAAATGGTTAATTCCTCAGCATTTCTGGCACTTAAGCCCTTAATTAACACCAAACCACTGAATGTGTTGGGCCAAAGGAAAGTTACTTTTCATAAGGGATGTGTGGAGAGAGGAAGCACAGGTGCTCCAAGGCCAAAGCTGCCCCTGTCATCAGCTGGAGCTGGCACATTTGGGGACAAAGAGACACACACGAGTTACTGTAAATCCCACAAAAACTGCATTTCACCCAATCCACAAACTTAAGGCCTTTCCTCATTTAACCCCAGAGAAGGCTCAGCCCTTCTGAAGAGACACAGATGATGGTTGTGAGTCAGCAAAGCCCTCGGTCACCCGTGCTCAGCCCAAGACTTCCAGCATGTGCTCCCCTGCTCCATGGGGTGAGGATCTGCTCTGGAGGGTGCTGGGGGCTGTGCTGGGGCCATCCCTGTAGCAAAGCCAGATCCAGCACCTCAGCACAGCCAGCTGCTGCTCTGGTGACCCAAACCCAGCCCTGCACAGCCAGCTGCTGCTCTGGTGACCCAAACCCAGCCCTGCACAGCCAGCTGCTGGCTCTAGTGAGCCCCAAACCCAGCCCTGCACAGCCAGCTGCTGGCTCTAGTGAGCCCAAACCCAGCCCTGCACAGCCAGCCGCTGCTCTGGTGACCCAAACCCAGTCCTGCACAGCCAGCTGCTGGCTCTGGTGACCCAAACCCAGCCCTGCACAGCCAGCTGCTGGCTCTAGTGAGCCCAAACCCAGCCCTGCACAGCCAGCTGCTGCTCTGGTGACCCAAACCCAGCCCTGCACAGCCAGCTGCTGGCTCTCAAAACCATCCCTGCTCTCATCACTGCCTGTGCCAAATGCAAGGGCTCCACCTGCAAAGCTGCACCTTGGGATCAGCTCCTGCTCCCTCCTACACGCACCCTGCACAGCCACACGTGTGGAATAAGCGCATCCTCCTCCCAGCACGCTGGGATGAAACATCTCCCACCTTACAGCCCTGTGAACCATCAGGATCTACCAAAGCAAATGGAGCTTCGACTGTGGTACAATGATAAAGCACCGAAGTTCTCTGTATTTCTTAGGGAACTGATTAGGGTGAGTCTTTTTTAGTTTATCTTATATCTGTGATGGGGAAATTGAGCAAAAGAGACAAAGGGGGGTGGGTAAGAGGAGGCCAATGGCTTAAAAAGAGCATCCTGCCAGCTCGCAGCCACTGATAAGGAATAAATGGCCATTGATAAGGAATAAATTAGTCTGCAATGGCCATGCTGATGGGGCCTGGAACATGAAACTCTGGGGAACACAGCTCTGTTAGGAAAAAGAGGTAAATCCAGATAGCCTGGGCAGGTCATCAGTACCTGAGTTACAAAGGCTGGGGAACCTGTACAAGAGAAGTTCACTTGAAAATAAATGAGGATTTCTTTACACACATGAGATTTCTGAAGCAATCAAACACTGGTTCTATTCCTCATGTGATGTGTGTTTTTTCTTGCAAGGAACTATCAGTGCACAACAGCTACACAGTGGCAATGAAAAATATAAAGCAGTTGTGTTTGTTAATGCAAAGGCTTGCAGATCACAACCAAACTACCCTGCCATCTCCTCCATACTTTATCTCACCTCATTTACTTAGATTCTGAAACCTGGGAACGGCATCAGGTTTATGGAGCTTCTTTCCTGAAACTATGATTGTTTGAGGTGATTCATCTGAAGCTCCTGATGCAACTCCCCGACTTCCAGAGGATCAGACGTGGGATCGGAACAGAGAACTGGCAGCACATTCAACCTCTCAGAGGAGTAGAAGTCCCAGAATTAATTTTTTTTAATATAAAATGCCAGTTCTTCAGCTTTCAGCTATTCTTGTATCAGTCCACAAAGAGACACCCAGAAGAAAAAACAATGGCCTATTCAGAAGATGTTTGAGGGAAAGCATTTAATGCTTGAGAGAAACAATATCCATCAGGGTTCCAAAGGGCCTCTTGGCCAGCCACAGCACTGAATGACAAGTAACACAGACTTTTAAATGTTTTCTTAGTCTGGGCTGGAGATTTAATTGACTCTGCTCTACCTGCCCAGCCAAATGTCTGTGTGAGCAAGGCAGGGTGCCCAAGAGCAGCCAGGGGATTTCATGGGTAGAACAGAGAGAACATCTGAAATCTGGGCTGCCTGACCTGCAAATCTCAGGAGTGCCCATGTGTTGAGATTGTCATTGTCTTTTATTTGAATTCTCCTCCATGTCATTTTAATTAAAGATGAAGCAATCTCTAATTTATTTGATAAACAAGGAACAGGAAAACAACAAGCAACCCTCTATTCCCCCACTCAAAACCCATGTCTATGAAAATGTTCACTTTGAGGGGACAAAAATCACTTCTTCTTCAACAACCATCAAAAGTGTATGAAAAAGGAGAGTTTTCTCCTTGGACATCTCAAGTGATAGCATCACAGTGGCTTTAGGCTGTGCTTTTCACCCACTCGTGCCTTCACTCACTCTTGATCACAGTCCTTTGCTCTAAATCACACACACAGTGATCACACTTTACATAATTCATTGATCACTACATCAAGGGGGGATGAACTTTCTGCTCAGGACAAACCCAATGCTTTAAGACAAGGTAGAGGGAAAATTCGATCCACTTCTCCCAAAACATAGTTCTTATCTAAACCATCCCTGCACTGGCTATGTGGGACAAAATCCATCAACCATGGGTGCTTCAAGGAAAACAACACTCTTGGGGTCCCAGATGACCCCAGAGCCCCCTCCCAGCTGGTAACCAACTCACATCTTATTCTCTGACCACACACCAGTGAGGACCAGCTGCGTTCAGTGCCTGGCCAAAGCAGCTCTGTGGGACACCCTCCTTGTTTGAAAAGAAAAATTGTTGCTGTCAGTTTTGTAAAGAAAATACATCTGCAACATCTGTCTGGAGCCCTCAGGTTGCTGGGGCAGGAGGAGCTGGGTTAGTGGGGAGAGCTGGTGACACGGACCACAGGTGAGTGATAATTGCAATTACACGCCTTGGTTTCACTCCCTCACAAAGAGTAACACAGGCACAGGTGTTCCTGCAGGAATAATGATCCACAGTGATCCAGTGGTGCAGCCCCCTTTGCCATCACCCAGGTGAGGACATTATTTATAAAATGTAATATATTTTACGGTATACATCGATGATCTATTATTTAGTGATCTATTGTCATACCTTGATGCTGAGAATGCAGACATGGATCAGATAAAATGGTGAAGCCTGAGCAGAATTTGTTACTATACCAAGTAGTCTTGATGCATGGCTTGGTTTTGCCACGCAACATTTCAACTTCAGAGTAAGGGGCTACATTCAGATGTGTTTTAAAACCAATTCTGATATAATTTTCCATTTTGTTCATTCACAGCAGAAGCTCAGAAGTCTTGAGATACAGCACCAAAATGCCACCTCTCATCACAAAACTGCGATTAACCCATTGCTGAGATCAGCTGAAGGCTTGGGAACAGTTTTGAGCTCACCAAAAAGGGAAGATGCAGAGTTTGCAAGCTCTGGTTCACATGCCAAAGCTCTTCCAATAAATAACAGGCATTTCCCACGTACATCACTCACCTCTGGCTCAGAGCAAGCCGAGGTGACAGCCTGGCTACCTGGCCCTCTGCCGTTCCCCTCCAGTGCCCTCACTGCTCCTGGCAAGGATGGACTCACTCTAGCAGCGTTACAGGAATTTTAAGGGGGGAAAAATATCTAGTGAAAACAAAGCCAGAGATTATTAAGAGGACAATCCTTCTGAGTTGGGAAATCTTCTCTTATGGTTATTTTTAATGTTTCCTGCTCTGCTAAAAATTAGCACAGGGGTCGGAAGGAACCCTGCAGTCAAATTTTGACAAACTCAAAGGGCTGCCCTTTCCATCTCTGTCTCTGTGGTTTCAAAAAAGGGTAGAATCTTATATTTTAAGGAACGAACAAAAGACCATGACAATATTTTAGTATCCCTGCAAAGGGCCCTGGGGTCATCTGCAGCACAGCCAGGGAACAGGGACCATCCCTTCCTATAGGCCACGCTGTAAATCCTCACAGGCGGGGCAGTGTCTGCTGGCCATGCAGTTCCTCAGCACATTTTTGTGTGAGAAGAAAGCTCTGGCAAAAGCTGTGGCCAAACATGCCCTGCCAGGCCTGTCACAAGGAAAGAAGAGGAAGGCAGCCAGGTTGCTGTGGCTGCTCCCAGCTTCCCAGCTGAAGGGAAAGGGGAGAAAAGGGACTGAGAAACAGAAAATAAACTGTAAGTACTCCAAACAGCAGCTGAGAATCACTGGCACTAACTGTGAATAAACTGAGTCCAAGAGACTTGCTCTGGGATGTCACCTCATCCCCAATTAGTGCTACCCTCCTCCCTCCCTGAAGTCCTCAGTGCAGAAGGATCAGAAACTCTTATAAAATAACAGATTCTACTCCATCCAATACCACCTCTGCTGCACTAACCACTTCTCCTTCCAAATGCATTTAAATGACTGCATTCAAATACATGATTTAATTTATTATACTTCATTGTTTATTTTTATCATTATTATTTATAATGCTAAATAAATTTATTGCTACATTTAAAAACTTGTGAAGAATATGAAATTGGTCATACAAGGAATTACTCTGAGCACACACCACTCACTGCTCTTCCTGGGCAGGAGGTTCCTCCTTCATCAGCCCTGACTTCTGGGTCCTGGTGTGAGATCCCAAAATCATATCAGTCTGCAGCTTGACATAACATTAGAAACATTCCTACCAGGAACTGTCATGTTTAAGCATTAAGATCATTTATATCACAATAGTTTCATGTTTATATATAGCATGGAGGGCCTCACTGCAATGGGATGGGGTTGCTGCACACGGGAACAGCCCTGCACTCATAAATAAATAATTTTTTAAGCATGAACGTGATTATCAACAAATGTTTGCTAGCAATTTTCTGTTTCTTTGTTTGAAAAAAACCTATTTCAGCAGTATCCAACACAAATACCCCTTTGCTCCACGACTACATGCAAACCGGAAACCCACTTTTCCATTACTAGATGATAGTTCTTGCATCATTAAAAAAAACCCCCAAAACCAAAGAGCTTCTACAATTTTCTTACAAGCACTAAACAGCAACGTTGATGAGACATGATTATTTTTTAATGCTTGCAAGACTAATTGTTTTCATTTGGAAACAATTTACACATGCACGCTGCATGCTGCATGGCTGTGGAGTCAGGCTCTCCTTGTTCAGCTAGAAAACCCCATTTCTTTTTATAAGGAAGGACATTCAGGGGTTCCCCAAAATCTAATCTCCCTGCATGTAACATCCAACCCCAGTCTTGTGGGAGATCTCGAAAGATGGGGCTGCTCTGGGCAGTGGGATGAGCTGAGTCCCCTTCATCCACAGAGCCCCCAGCTGCAGCAACTCTCACCCCTCTTCCACATTTCTTTCCAAAAAGGCCACCTGAGAACACCCCGGGCATTGCCCATAGAATCTGGCAGGGGCTCAGCATCACCAAACCCTCAAAGGCTCTGAAATATTTCTTCAGAGAGAACGGTGTCCCACAGCCCAGGCTGCCAGCAATAAATACCCCAAAAGAGGTGTCAGGTAAAGGACCCAGTGCAGCCTGATAAGAGCCAAGCATGTGCTAACAAGGCAACAAAAAAACCCCCACAAATCTGTGCTCTATTCCAAAAAAAAGATCTGTCCACAGACTGTTGGGAGGCCTCTGCCCATTCTTTGATGGAAACGGAGCAGAAAGGAGCAGTAATTTGCTAAAAACTTCACCCATAATGTAAACCAGATGGCTCTGCAAGGGAACAGCCACCTCAGAGGCCACTCGGTCCCCACCGGGCATCCGGCAGCCCCGCAGAGCCAGCCTCTGCTGGAAGAGCCCATCTCCCTTCCACAGGGCACGAACGCTCCCAGCACTTCTGAAATCCTTGGGAAAGAAAGAAACAGACAAAACCAGAAAAACCATACCCAAACCCTATCCTCAGAATGCTTTTGGGGCAGCGCTGGCACTGTTCAGCCCCTCCTTTGCATCGCTGGCCTGAGCTCACCAGAGTGCTTCAATTCCCAGGTGTCTTCCAGACATGCCAACCACATTCTGCACGGTTTCAAATGAGATAAGGGACCTCTTTCCCTGTAGGAGCTGCCTCTTCCTTAACCACAAGATGTGCTGCCTTCTGTCTGTGCACAGAGCTTCCCCTTTGTTTTGGATGTCTTCTCAAAGATGCTCAAGAAAAACATCTGGAACCAAATCCAACACTGACTGGTCCAAAGGGGTGGAAAACAAACACTGGGCTGGAGCTGCACCAGGCACTGCTTGGGTTTTAGAGGAAGGTCACTTAGAGATGCCAAAATAGAGCCAGTTTGTTCAGTTCTCCCAGCACAGACTGCAGTGGTTCCTGGGCAGATGTGCCAGATCACCATTTCAGGGGCAAGAACTTGCTCATCTGTGCATCACATTGCATCAGTTTTCTTCCAAAACAGCAAAGTACTTCTATGGAAGAAAGAGTCCCCCAACTTCTCCCAAATTTCTGAGGCTTAAATGAGTTCCATGTGTTCTGCACAACTGCTTTCTTCAAGCATTTCATGTCCAGCTGGGCTTTGGATATATTTTTTAATGCCCACCTATGAGAAAGGAGAGGGCCTCTGAGGTGGGAATGCAATTCTTAAGTAGATAAGTAATTATTTTGGAAAAATGTTGGCATTTCAAGCAAACACTTAATCAAATTACAGCCTTTATATTCTTTCCACACCAGCATCATTCCTGGTTGACAGCTTCTGTTTGGATTACCTCTCTTTGGTAGTTAATGAGAATACTTCTTGGTTTTCTCGGTCTTCCTCTCCCTAGACACCAAGCCTCTGTACCACAGGGCTGGATCCAAATGCACTGGAAACAGAGCTGCAGGTCCACCAGCTGCACTCAACACTCGAAGTAGGGAACCAGAGGAAAACCAGCACAAGAAGCCAGAAACCAAACCTCTGCCCTGCCAGTGCAATTTGGGCTGCAAAGTTCTCCTTGCCATTGCTGTCAGCACCTTCACCAGGCCCTCTCCTCTCCCTATCCAGAACCACTGGAATCACAGGGGATAAACAAATGCATCTGCAATTCCTCTACTGGGTGGGATATAAGACAACTTTTTATTATCCCTGTGGAAGAATTGCCTCTAAATCAAAAGGAAAATAAACTGCTGCCACGAAGAACTGTTCTTCACAAAATCATTGTTGTTTCCACATCAGAGAGCCAGCAAATGGATGTAGCAGGAAAACACGCTGGATCTGCTTTCCCTCTTTAGAGAGGGTTTCCCCTCTAGGCAAATAATTACATGAATTGGCCACAAAACTGATATTAAAATAAAATGAAAAAGACTGGAACGACAAAGTTTGCCTTGTAAAATGAATGTTTGTTACTTCTGTCTTTTGGGCTCTTACTGGGAGAGGTATGTGTGCAAATGGCTTCATGCACAGGAGACGCTCCTTGAAGTCTGAATATTTACGAGTAAAACAGAGAACAAGCACAGGACTGAACCCTAAATTACAGTTATGACCTTGATTAGCCTAGCTAACAAAACTAAATACCTCACCAACAGAAGCCTTCATCACACCACGCAGTGCTTAAAAATATCTAACAATGCAAGACCCATGTGATGTGTTTTGGACACCACAGGCAACGGTGCCCGTGCATGAGCGACCACCCAAGGTCTGGAAAGCATCTGCCTACTGCAAAAAAACAGGAAAATTTGGGGTCCACACAGCCCATGAGATCTGACCACATAGCATGGCCTCTCATACCTCACATGGGATTTCTGGCAGCCCACCTGAAGAGTTAAAACACTGCCTGCTGCTCTGGTTTGTGCACGGAGCAATCCCAGAGCTACACAGGGCTCCTTCAGCCACTCTCTCAGGCTGCATCCTGAGCACTTGGAGATAATTGCCTAAGTGGAGGCAACTCATTGAGACATCAGGCAGTTCAATTCTAAGTTACTCCTACAGTTCTCTTGTAAAAGTAGTTTGTTATTAATGCCACATCTGGTTTTCTGGAGTTGCCATTTCCAAAACGCCTGGTTAAGTGCATGCCTTGGAGCTTTCTGGTAAAAAAGGAACCACAATGGTACAGAGGAGCTGCCATCAGGAACAGGCTAAGGCATATGTTTCTCATTTCCCACACATCATCCTGTCTGCATTCATATTACATTTATGGGTCACACACAAAAAGCTTGCACAGACTTTCCTTAAGTTGTCTACTAAATGAAATTCTTAATTGCTGAGGGGAGAAAACCCCAGACTCCACTGTTTATGGTCAAGGTCTAGAGCTGTAACCAAAGTCACTGTTCAGTGCTCCACTGTGCTGGGTTTCTGTAAGTCAAGGAACCATCTTCCCTTCTACGCGTGCTTCTTCAACCCCTCTCACAGACATCAGCCTAGAAAAACACATTTGGCTTCAGTTTATGTCTTGAAAATTAATTAAAACCAGAGTTTTACCATCCTTACCAGTCAACTTCTGGCTTATACATTACAGCTGACTTCAGTGGATAATTCTGAATTTACAACACTGCAGCCAAAGGAAGATATTAGCTCATTGTCCAAGGCTCCCAAAATAAAAGTTTCTGAAGATCCTGACCTGCTTAGCTCCAACAGCATCTTAGCGTGAGTTGGACTATGAATATATGAGAATGAGTATTTCAATTCCAATGGAGCAATTATTCCCCAAAATGAAATGCCAGCACTGAGCAACGCCTGTGTGGTGATTCTTTTTTACATTAAGTCCATTAATTGATTATATTGGTGTAGTTACTTATCATTAGAAAAGGACACTATTAGTCACAGAATCATGGAATGGTTTGGGTGGGAAGGAACCCTAAAGACTGTCTAGGCCCAACTCCTCTGCCATGGGCAGGGACACCTTCCACTATCCCAGGTTGCTCCAAGCCCCATCCAACCTGGCCTTGGACATTTTTAGGGATGGGGCAGCCACAGCTTCTCTGGGCAACCTGTGCCAGGGCTCACCACCCTCACAATAGAGAATTTCTTCCCAATATCTCATCTAACCCTGCCCTCTGTCAGTGGGAAGCTTTTCTCCTTATCCTGTCACACCAGGCCCTTGTAAATAGTCCCTCTCCAGCTCTCTTGTAGCTCCTTCAGGTACTGCACAGCTGCAATTCGGATGTTGCAAAGCCTTCTCTTTTCCAGGCTGAAAAATCCCAATGCTCTCAGCCTTTCCTGATAGCAAAGGTTGTCCATTCCTCTATTTATCCTTGTAGCCTCCTCCAGACTCACTCTTTTCTGTGCTGGGGACCCCGGAGCTGGATACTCAATGTTGAATTATTTTCAGTAACAAGCTGCATTACTTTTGAGCAGGCAGAACATGAAGCCTTTTCTCCCTGCATTCCCAAAAGGTTCCCACTGCTGCAAGAGATGGGCAGGACCATGCCTGGGTTCTTCCAGGCAACACACAAGCGATGAACAAAATTCAGAAGGCAAACATCATACACCGGAGCAACAAAATGAGTAACACACTGCTCAACTGAAAATAAATCCTAATATGTAAAATAGGAGACAACTCTGTTTCATATCATACTTTTTTCCTGCAAAGCCTCTTCCCTGTTCTGCTTTCTATTAATGAAGACATGCACATGAAATAATTCCCCTCATTAATCAACTTCATTCTTTTGGTTTCTTCCCACTTGAAGTGACAACCCTCCATTTGGGATGTCACGTAGCGGTGTAGCTGAGACTGATTTTAGGGATGAGCAGAGGCAGTTGAAACTCTCAAGAAACAGAGACTTTGGCCTCAAAAGGCCTCTCCAGTGAATGGAGAGAGAGTAGGAAATGGGCCCTGGTGAACCACAAAGGCAGCACCTCACTGGGAAAGAGGAGAAATATCATGTAGGAGAACAACTGAGTAGTTTGAAGACAAGTATAGAACCATCCCTGCATGAGGCCGGGAAAGAGATGGGTGCAAGACTGCTAACAGCACTGCACAGCCATTGCTTAGAATCACAGAATCATTCAGGTTGGAAATGATCTCTAAGAATACCAAGTCCCATCATTAACCCAGCACTCCCAAGCCCACCACAAAACCAAGAGCCACATCTTTCAAATCCCTCCAGGGACTTAAACCCACCACTTCCCTGGGCAGTCTGGACCGATGCTTCACAACCCTTTTGGTGAAGAAATGTTTCCTAATATCCAATTAAACAGCTGTGTAAGGCAGAGATCCTCCTGCTCTGAAAGGTCAGCTCAAAGCCTACTCGCAGCTCAGCTCTCCCATCTGCTCCTCATTTTCTCCTTTTCCTCCTGCCCAGATGCAGCTGCCTACTCTGCTCACGAAAGCAGCCCCAGCCCCCTGCACAGCCAGCCCCCCTCCCCTCCCAGCTTCACGAGGACAGATGACCCCGACACGCTGACAGCTCATCACGTCGAGGGGAGCCACTCTACGGCACGGAGGCTCCTTGCTGCCTCAGGAAGCACAGCCTGGGACACGTCCCAGGGGATCCCAGTGCCTGGGCCTGCCCAACAAGAAACACATTTCCATCGCTGTGGTGGCTGCTCAGCTGCTTCTCCTCTGCTGCCCTCCTGCAAACCTGAGCTCAAGGCAGCTGTGTGGCAGCAAGGCTCCCGCCTCACCGTGGGCATCACAAAGTCTTTTTCCCTTAACCTGCCCCCAGTATCAAAAGTTAAACTGTTATCTACAAAGTCTTTGTCCTCCTGTCAAGTCTGGCTGAAATGAGCCAAGTTCAAATGTTACTGGGGAAAGAGGAGAGAAGACAGACTCATACAGCCCTTACACTGAAATTCAGGCTGAGGTATGTGCTGTGATCCATGATCAGTGGGATGTCAAAACCAACTCAAACAAGAGCAGAAGAGCAACAAATCCCAACATCCTTCATAGCTGTTACTACAATGTTAGTAGGATATGCCATTGGGCTAAAAATGGAAGCTAAATCTTCTATGGGATTTCAAAAATAACAATAAACCTACAGAACTTCATAAAAAAACCAAACTATTTCTGCTGTAAAGTTTGATTGTAAGGCCCAAACCTCTCCTCTTAAGATGTTAAGTATAAAAATATTGAAATAATCTTATAGAAGCTGTTCTTTCTTACGGCCCCATTTCCAGAGCTCTGGATCACTTCATTCCTGTAAAGCTTCCTTTGCTGGCAGCTCAGTTATAAACTAGCAGCTCAAAGCACTGCTGGCCAGGGATGCATGTGTCACCACACATCACTTAATATCCACCTTCTACCTCTGCATTCTCACCACATCCACCCCCTGAAACAGCTTGGAGTTTATCTGATCACCCTGAAGGGAACAAAATAATTAAATTCATTTGAATATGCAACTGGATATAATAAAACCTGTCCATATGCTTCTGTTGAATAGTACTCCCAAGCCTGCTTTATGTTTAGTTTCCTTCTTCTTCAGGTATACATCTTGCTTTGGAAATACAATTATCCTCACCTCCTTATTAGATAAAGTTAATTAGTGCAGCCACAGCCACGTCGATGTAGTAATTCAGTGTTTGCTGGTTTCAAAGTCAGGATAAGATCAGCCCCACAGCTCACCTGGACTGCAGGCCCTGGGGGTAAGAGAGAGGAGGAAAAACCTTGTGGTGATGTTAATGCCATTTTACCACTGCAGATGTGGCAGCAGAGTTGAAGTCACTGCCAGTCTCTGACACCATCCAGGATGTGCTGGAGCATCACCAAAATCCCTCTCCAGGAGCTGGGACAGGCAAGGTTCCAGGCTGCCCATGCGGACAGTGGTGATGCTCTGTCCTAAGGAACAGTCCCTGTTTCCTCCCAGAGTTTCTGGTTTTCAGAGCTCTGCAACTGAACCACATGACTGAGACAGGAGAGGGGACAAACCTGCCAAGGGCACTGCTAATCCAACAGTGTTTGCCACACCCCACAAGGGCAAAAAGCCACCCTAAAACTGACATTAAACAGCCTGTTAGAGTGAAATTTCACATCTTAACTCCTAATAAATTAAACTTTTAATTTCCAGCAGGCCCCTGAGGCATCTGTACAACCTCCTGGCTCCAGCACCTGCGGGGCTGCTGCAGGCAGGTGCCACCTGAGGGAGACAAACTCCTTCCCTGGACACAGAGCCCTGCTCGCCCACAGCCTCCCCTCTCTCCCCTCACAGCAAACTTAACCCTGATCATTTGGTGCAGTCCCGAGTACTTTCATGTCAGGGATGCAACGGCAGCACAGGCTGGATCTGCAGAATTAACCCCATCTCCCACCTCTCCCTTTCTCCCATCTCTCAGGGAAACGCTGATGTCCTTCCCAGGGAGGATCACAGGGGCCCAGGGGAAGCAAAAACTGCAAATAGCCCTGGAATTCCTTCCAATTCTCCTCTCTTGAGCTCCCTGACACACATAAAACTCAATAGATGTTTCTATGGTTTCTGGGCACTCAAGGGGAACCAGGCCAGGGCACGTGGTGGCAGAGACAAGGAGTGAGTTTTCCTAATACACTCATTTGGGAAAAAAAAAAAAAGTAAAAAAAGAAAAAAAAAAAAGAAAAAAAAAGAGGGGAAAAAAAAGGACATCAACCACAGGAAGGAGAAGGCTAAGAATAACCAAGAAACCCCTTCCAGAGCAACAGGCAGTGCAGGATTCACCGCATCCATTCAAATAGCAGGAGGAGAGATGGAAGCTCTCTCTCCATGCCATGAACATGGAGAATTTTTCTACCAACCCCTGACACCAAGTGTGTGCTTGGGAGTCACTCCCTGAGGAGCCGCTGAGCCCCTTGGTGCTGGAGCACTGTGGCCATCCAAGTGCACTGATGAGGATGAGGGGAGCCAGCCAGGAGGCTGAGGTTTGGGATCTGGCCAGAAGAAGAACTTCCTCCTCCTGCACATCCAACAGGACAGCTCTGCTCCCAGGGAAAAATTTTTGGATAGGGGCAAATGAGGATCTATCTCAACACCTCAGGCTCTTTCACCAGCGCCCCCAGATTTGGCCTCTTACAGTTCTAAGTGGGACAAAACCCAAAGCCTTCACTCACTTTGCAGTCCAGTGAACTCTTAGGCAAGAGCATGAATACAACCACAAAAGGGCTCAAGTATTTCATCCCTATAAACATTAATGGAGATTATTGCTCAGGCTTTTAAGTTTTAGGGCTAAATCCCTCAAAAGCTATTGCTAATGAAGAAAGAGAGAAGAAGTGGAAAAAAAAGAAGCTTAAAACAGGCAAGGAAAATCAAGTGCCATGGACAAAGCTGGAGAGAACCACAGAGCGCAGAGTAGAAAAGAACAAAAATAAAAGGAATGGTGGAGTTACCGGGTAACCATCACGTCCTGACTGCCCCTGTGGGGGGGAACAAGGGAGACAGGTCAGTCAATGCACATCACATAGCAGCAGGCAGGACACGGGGCCATCGGCTCTCCAGCCAGCCCTGGCTCTAAACTCCAGAGAAACCTCTCGGGGCAACTTTCCTATCAGAAACCTCACACCTACAACGTATTTTCCCCGGATTTTGATCTCCTGCTCCCCCTTTGGCTACTTACCATGGGTTCTGCCAACTTGCACCCATCCCTGCTGACTGTGCCCAGCCCCTGCTGCCCCTGAAGCCATAGATATGCATGGCACACCCTGGATCCTGGCCATAACCTGCCCTGGGATGGGGGTACCAAGAGGAAAGGGAACACCCGGGTGCTGGGGAGAGATCGTGGAGGCTGTGGTTACCGAGCCAAGACAGCAATCACTGAGCTTCAAACTCCTGTTCCAGCACTTGATTCTGTGAAGGTTTACCCCTCTTAGATAACTTCCTTGCAGCACGCAGCTCTCCCAGCCCACATCTAAGCTTTGCTTTACCTTGCAAGGAAGCAGAAAGCACAGATGATGCTGCAGGGAAAGACCCTACTGAAGTTCCTAGTGATACCTGCAGGACCAGCAGAATAAAACACAGCCCATTCAGGATGTTTCACCTTTGGTGCTTTCCTCGGGAGGTTCCCAGAGGCGTTTACAGCCCGAGCTGCTGTTAACCCTGCCGTGAGCTGCAGCAGAGCCTGCTGCGAGCCAGACCAACGGCAGATTCCTGGGAAGGAGCTGTTCAGTGTTAGCTGAACACAAACAGGCAGCAAGGTGAGTGTCTGCTACAGCAGTGTCACCTGCTACCATCAGCACAGCTTCTGTCAGCCTGCTGTGGGCACAGAGTCGGAGTCAGGCTTTCCTCATGGCATGGACCAGCTCCTGCACACCACACACAGGCCTTCTCCCTTCTCCTAAGTACCCCTGCAGCTGTAATGCCTCCTGCAGCACTCCTAACCCAGCCAGAAACAACACTGACTTCAACAGCCGCCTATTTAACCAATTACAGTCTCGGGATAAAGTGCACAGGGAGGTTTTTATGGAGATGTATGGTGCTGGAGCACACACAGATAAATAGAGAACACTTGGAACGCCCTGCCCTCGCTTGCTGGTGAGTTCCCCTGCCAGCACACTCACACATAATGTGTTTGCTAATATCTGTGACTGTAAATGTTTAATTACAGTCTGTGATAAGTCTATATTTCAATTGTAGAGATTTCCTACCCAGGATGTGATTTTAATACTCTCCAAAACAGAGGTTTTATAGCATATCTGAGCAGAATGCCCCTTACTCACAGACAGGACAATCAATCATCCATCAGCCACAAATCCTATACCACAAATTCTAATAATTTTATATGCATAACTAACTTATGACAGCCAAAAGAATAAAATGCAGAACAACTGCTACTAGGGAACAACAAAACTGAGGATACAGTTAGAGCAGTGTGATGCTGTACATGTAAGCAGTAATCAGTTCCTTCTGGCCTAAATCAAGAAACAGAAGAAACTAATAAATGCAGTACTGTTGAAATAAAATAATATTGTGGTTCTGTGGGTTCTAGGACTTATTTTATATTACGCTTAAAGAAGTCTCTGGCAAATCTACTTATGCTAAAAAGCAGGATTAAAAAAAACCCAAAACCAACCAACCAATCCCACCCAAACCAGAAATTAACTAAACCAGGAGTTGCCTTTCAAAGAAGGGCAAGGGGAGAGGAAAGGAATAAAAGGTCTTGTTTGTGTTAAATCTCCCCTGTGCTCCGTTTGCAATTCAATAGTGCTGTGGGAACCAGGAAATGAAACCAACTAGAGACAAAGAAAAATTAATAGTGCACCATATGTTGCCTATGTTGGATCGCCATAATAAACGTGACCAGACAGCACACGTGAGGCAGCAACGCACCCGTGTGGGCTGATAACAGCCTCTGAGCACAACCAAACGGCTACACAAATCCATCCCAAATAAGCCAAAGTACTTCAGTCAAGGGGGAAATGTCCCTTAAAGGTGCATATAGGGAGTTTTAAATAGGCAGTATTCCGGTATCCTCTTTATTAGTAATCCCAAAAAATAGTTTTGCTCAACCCCCTCTTAAGTCTTTACATCAAAAAATGAACTTGAAACAGAAGCAAAAATTCAAAGGGCTGAAAACCTTTAACTAAACCCACAGGCAGTGCTGCCAATCCAAGGAGAGCCAAAGCCATGGTGCTGGGACAGCCCCCACTCTTCGTGTACACTCCTTGTCATCGAAACAGAACTGGAAATTTATTAACCCAGGAATAGTTGCCAAATTTATTTTCCCTAAAATGAGCCCTTTTCAACCCAGTGAGGCTCTATAGGAAGAGAACAACATGGAGAAATGCCTCTGTTAGTGCAATGACAGGCAAACAGCCTGCACCTCTCCTCCTCCTCCTCCTCCGGGGGAATAAAGGTAGAAAACCAGAAGCACCTAACACCCATAATTTACTTTTTAAATGAACCCTCAGCAACTTGGAGGGCACAAACAAAACATAAATTCTCACTTCAAAACCAGCAGGAGAACAACAGATTTGGACGTGGTGGCACAGCCAAAGGCACGTCTGAACATTTGAAAGGAGAAGTTGACACATTTTCAACTATTACCCCTTCAAACAACTATTTCCCCATAAATTTTCTGGTTGCATTGGTAGGAATGCTCATTATTCTACCCAAGACTTCAAAGAAAGAAGCATGCAAGCTATGGTTTTCCCTCTAGCCCCCCCTGTGAGGCAACCAAACCCATATTAAATGCTGGAAACACAACAGATAAGAAAAGCAAGACAGAGCTTTAGAACCAATAAACCCATTAACATGTTAAAATATTAGTACAGCACTCTTTCTGTTAAATAGAGGCAGACTAAAGAACTCTTTAAAGGGAAACCTCCTTTTTGGTGAATATTTTCTGAGTTTAAAATTACTGGAAGTCCCTTGGGGCAGCAAGTTAAACA
>VZTJ01000897.1:176678-232195 GCA_013397795.1 Orthonyx spaldingii
CCCCCCCCCCCCCATTTGACTACAATCATGAAAAAAAGATACAGCAGCATCTGGTACCAATTTTGTTTCCAGACACACCTCTACCAAAAAATGCTGTGCTTTTGCAAGGACACTGAAAGGCAGGGGAAGGGGAAGCCTTAACTTTGTTGATCCAACAGTAAAATCCACGATACTTACTGCAGGTCCTGGAAAACAAGAGAAAAAGAAAACAAGAGTCAATTACAAAGAAGAAGCATAATCTGATAAAGCAGCACATAGCAGGAACCAACATCAGAATGATTTGGGACTCTTCAGTCCAATTCCCATGCAATGACTTTCCAGATACACTCAGCACCAATCACATCCTCCCATTACAGGACCACCTCACTTCTGCTGCTGGCACAGCAGTACTGACAGGGCTGTAAAACCACCTTTTTCCCATCTTTTCCACAGTATAACTCTGTTCCCTCTCCCCCCACAAGACCCTGGGCACGTCACAAAGCAGGACCCATGTGCAGGGTGAATAAAAACTGTATTTTCACCATGGACCTTATTTATCCTTCAGGTAGTGTAGGAGGAGCCAGAGGTAAGCTCACAAAAGTCAGAGGAGCAGTGCAGTGGGGACCTGACAAGGACAGTGCTACTGCTTCCACACACCCCAGATGTTGCTGTCGGGTGGTACCCATCTCTCCCTGACCTCCAAACATGTCACACAACCCCAAAGCCCCGTGTCACCCTCACGTGGCCCCTGCTGGTGCTCAGGGGCAGCCAGGGGACTGATGCACAGTGCCTTAGCTCCAGGGTAATCCCATCACCCCTACGTTAGGCTTTGGGTGCCAATGGCACAGTCTGAAGCTGGCACTAACAGCAGTAGAAAAAGAAACATTGCCCTTATCCCCCAGCAGTGCAGGGAATTCAGCACCTGCCACACCAATTTCTGCAGTTTTCCCACTGCTTGCCCAAACTGGTGCTGCACTGAGGTGAACACAGAGCCCTAATCCAAACCAATCCACATTGCACTCCTGTTCATGAGGCAGCCTATAGCTCTGTTCAGGATTTCTTCATGCTCTGATTCTTGCCTGATCAAAACCAGAAACTAGGCACAATTAGAAAAGAAAAAACAAAACAAACGTGGGAAAGCTTAAAATGGAGACAAAAAAATAAATAGCTTTGTTCATCTTATGTTATTCAACAATATTATTCAAGAAGCACATTTCAAGCCAATGCCTTTTCAAGGATTTTAAAATTTGTTTTAAAATCACAAACATTGCTAAGTTGAATTAAAAAAAAACCCAACCAAACAAGCCTAAGAATTGGGAGTGGCAGCAAGTAATGACTGGCAGTGCACCAAGAACCATCTACTGTCCTGTCACCTGAAGGGGGTCAGTGCCACACAGCCACAGCCCAGCCATGCCTGGGGCAGGGACAACCTCCACATCTCACTCCAGGCCAGAAGCACAGGGGCTTAACTTGCTCTCCTTGGTTTAATTTCTTCTGAATACAGAAGTCAGTGGCTCTACGCCAATTTATTAACTGAGAGTCATAAACCTGATTTATTAACTCGCTTACACCAGGCTACCCACAAAAACCCTTTTGCGGAAAAGTTAAGACTAAGTCTCAAAGAAGTAGGCAGGAAATTATTTTAATATGGGACTTCAATCATGTACCAATTATAATCTCTTTGGAATTTGTTGCCTACTTTCCTTTTCTCAGCTACTGCATTTTTCTCCCCAGCACGTGCACGCAAGTGCTCCTTTAAAGTGTTTCCTCCTCCCAAATTCAGGAATCACAGTCAAATGGGGGGATCTGTATGTGCACCTTTGGATGTTCTCCAGCCCCATCAGTGGAGTTACACCAATCTTTCACTGTGCTGATGGCCAACTGAGGCTAAATAAATCTTCATTAAAGCATAAAGTTAAACCTATTGAACTGATCTTTTCTCCTCCTAGGAACAACATCACTTTCTGGTTTGCTGAACATGTTTTTCAACAGCCCAGCCACAAGACACTTGTTTCCTATGGAAGAAAGTAAAATATTTTGCAATTCAACAATAAATAAAGAAGCTGATCCTGTACCCAGGGGCTGCCCCTCATCCAGCCATCTCATCACTGTGGGCACCTTGCACAAGAGATATGCTCCTTCCAAAGAAATTTGCCAGAATTTATTGCTAATAATTTTGACTACTGAGAATCAGTTTGAGAGGCTGAAAAGAAGAATGAAACAACTTGGAAATTCTTCTTAAAGCAAATAAAAGTTGGAAAGAGCCTTTGTGTATAGAAAACTACGTGACAAATTAACTTGGGGGCTGATTTCAGAAGGAAGAGGAGAAAGACAAAAATAACCTGCAAATGGACAGATTTTGGTCTATGATTGATTTACCCTGAATGGGGATGGTGCTGCTATAACCAGGGGTGAACACCCTGTACTCAAACCTGAAAGGGCATGGAAATATTTGGAAACAGCAAAAGGTTCCTTAAGAACACGGACAGCTGTGGCTAGCGGGAGGTGAAAATCAAAACTCATTAAAAATTAATGACCCAGATTTCCCGACTGACCAACATTAATGTTATTTTGTACATCCAAAGCCCGAGTGGGTCACAGCAGCATCATCCCCAGCAGTACACAAACATACGGGAAATGACAGGTCACAGTCATTCATTTCCAAGTATTTTTTCAGCTTGGAAATTTTGGGATAGGATGATATTTCTGTTAAATCTGCAAATCATTTATCATGCAAGCTCTCCTGTCATGAGAGGAGAGAGCCAGGCAGGGGAAACAAAACCAGCCAGATATTTCCAACAGCTCAGGAAGAGTCAGAAGGGATTTTGTTGCAACTCTAAAGGGCAAATACCCCATTCCCCCCAAGGCAGCAAACATGCATCTGTGGCCACCTGATCTAAAATAATCATTAAAAAAAAAAAATCTATATTATTGCATGGTTATGTGTATTTAAACACACACACAGTATGCATATACATACACATAGAGCTGTTCATTCAGGATGCTGTAAGGGCAGTAACTGAGTCATGGGTAACAACAGTGGAGGACAACTCCTACAGTCATAAGAAATGACAGCATCTGGGAAAAAGTATTTGTCACTGTGTGACCTCTAGCTCCTATCTGTGCCTCAGGGCACACAGGGAATATGCTCTCCTAGCAGAAGCTCATTACTGACAGCATATATGGGACAGATTTTTCCTGAAGTTCAGCAGAAAAAGAAGCCCTTGGGTATGAGGTTATCACAGGCAGTTCACAGTGAGAAATATGGGGAGCAATCAAAATCCCCAAATAAATACAATTTCTGTGTGATTTACCCACACAGGTACTTACTGAATAACAATAACTGTACATTTACACTTATCCACTCAATCACATGGCCAGTGGGTCTGAAAGTGTAAATCTTGATATGCAAAATATGGGATTTTAAGTGCATGCAGGGCTGGGAGAGGAACAACCCTTCTCTGCACAGAAATCACATTGCTTTTTTTCCTTTTAAAAAAGCTTTAGATTTTTTCTTATTCCAAATCAGGATATTTGCACAAACAGAATAGCTGTAATAAAAAAGCCCACCCAAACAAACAGAAAAACCCGTTAAATTAAATCTTTGATAGAAGTTCAAATTAAGGCAACACTTGTAGCATAACGTAAGTTTGGAAAGAAAAAGTCATGGGTGGCGGGCAGAAGACTTTTATCCCAATTCAACAATTTCAACACATTTCCCCAAAAACTACTTTTGAAACGAAAATACTCTGTAAACAAAACTTTTTCTGCCAGAAACAGAAATTACGCCAAGTCAGGATTTTCCAATGAAATAACACTTCATCAAAAAAATGCCCTCTCAGGCCCACCTGTAAAGGCAATTTTGTGCCTAGAACAGTCAATGTTTATCCCCCTGGGATGTAGCTGAGCACAGCTGATGCAAACAGGCGCTACACAACACCCCATCAGCTCTGGGTGTTAATGCCTGGAGGCAGCTCCAGCTTCATGTGAGGAGAGCAGAGCCTTACTCACAAACTTCCTAAACTGAACATTTCATATGGATTGTCTCCTGGTTTATCTTGAGGGATTCTGAGCTTCAGATCAGTTTTTGGCTCAATCTTCAAGCCAGGGAAAGAAAGCAGAATGATATTACAAGAGACAGGAATGTCTCTTGTACAATCTCCCACCATTTACTTTTGCAAAGGCTTTGAACCAATACTTAAACTAAGCTCCCAAATCCTGGATTCTATTCATCCGTCCTTCAGGAACACCCCAGCATGGATCAATCTTTTAAAAAAATAAACTCAAAGCCCCGTGAAGGCTGTGCATCTGTACCCCATCCCACTCACGCAGCACCAGCTAGCAGCAAGAGGGGAAGCAAAATCTCCCAGGTCCCTGGCAAAAATCCGCGTTATTTCACAAACGCTCACCCCAACAGTTGAACTGTGTCCTCACTGGGACATATCACATTGAAAAAATAAGCTAACATGACATTAAACCTGATTTTGCCTTTGGCAAGGAAAAAGAACTGCATCTGAGACGAGCAGGCTGCTTGTCAGGACCAACCAGGACAGCAAGTGCTGCAAAACCCTTCTTCCACCCCACAGCCAGACAAGGCTGAAAATCCCACATAAAATTGTATTAAAATGTGGTTTTCTTTTTATACACCACTTCCATGGGTGAGTGAACATGGGTCTTCAAGGCTATGCTTGTTTTCCAGTTGGAAAAGACACTGTTGATGCTCATGTGCAGGAACAAGGGTGCTGGGACCTGTGTGTCTGTCCTTGCAGGATTGGATGGAGCTCAGGACATGCTGGACCAGACCAAACAGCCAAAGTGACACCTCCCAGGGAGGCTGCTGGTGTGAATTTCCTGGCCTCACGGTAGGAACAGTGGGATCAGCTGGTTTTTAAAAGTAGCCTCTTTCACAGTGGTTGTGCCCAGCCCTAGGACTGCTCCTCTGCTGCAGCAGCAGCGACTCCCATGGGGCCAGATGATGGAGAGAGTAAACAAAATGGGTTGGATGGAGCCATTTGACTCAATTACTCCCTGGTTTGTTCATCTGGGCTGATGGTGGCACAAACACTCCCCCAGGTACTTGATCCTTGTGTCTGAGGTCAGGGAAGGGATGACAGCAGGGACCATCGTACCACCACGGGAAGCTCAAGCTGCCACCAGAGATGTGAAGCCCAAAGGAAGGCTGGGGTTTAGCGCAGCCCTCTCTGCCCTCCAGGGCTCCCCAGGGCGAAAACTTGTTGATTTTATGCCTCTCCACAGCAAAATAAACTACCAAGCCCAGAGGCAGGACCCCAGCAGAACTCACTGCCTGCCCCTGGCAGGTTCTGTGGGCAATGGGGGTTCACCTCCATGGTTTAACAAGTGTTTTTTTGAAGCATGTGCAGCCAGGCTTGTCCCACTTCCAAACAGTCTAAATAGTTAATATTTTTTTTGCCAGAAATGGTTTAAAAATTAATCTTTTCTGGTATGGTGTATATCTGTGGAAGAGAGCAGTTGTCCCAATGTGTTTTCATGATGATGAATTCTTAGTTTAGAAAAACAGAGCTGTTGGATTAATTTATTTTATCTGCATCCATCATGGCAGAAGAAAAAAGCAAAATTCAGTCTTGGTTTAAATCAACAGCAGGGTGTGATTAAAAGGGACAGGAGTATCTCTTAACAGTTTCTCTGCTTGTTTCTTAGAGATATACACTGAAAGTTTCAATATGAATCTGAAAAGGTTTTTCAACATGACCATTTCAACAAATGCCAGAGAAAAACACTTCCCTTGGCAGGGCTGAGCCTTCTGGCTCTCCAACAGCCTTTGTCTGGAGGCTGTGAAGCCCTAAGCAGGCAGGGTCCCAGGGGATGGACACCAGCATGCTACACAAACAACATTTTATTCACATTTATCGGCTCTAGCGAAGGAACAAGGACCTGGTTTATGTGTGGTCAGGTTCTCAAACAAATAAAGAAATATATATTCAAGTTATCTGCAAAAACAAACATCTGGCAGCTCAGCCAAAAGCACCAGACAGTGGGATGCCTGCTCCCTGTGTGCCTGTCTGCAGTGGGGCAACCCCCAGGCTCTGCACTGCATTCCTTGGATTTCACTGGTGTGCCCCTTCCAGCCTCAGTGTGCAACGGTGTGCAGTGGCTGGCTGCTGCACTCTTCTCTATTTTCCTCCTCAACTGCAGAAATTTCAAAAAAACCTGTTACTAAGGTTTGAATTTTATCGTCAATAATTAATTTATTTCTTTTATAATTCTCGTTTTCTTGCTGGTTCTGCATTGATTCCTTGGCAGCTTTGTGCTTCATCAGCGGGATGCTCAAGTGGCATTTGCAGATGTGTCACAGCACGAGGGCAAATGCTGCTTTTCAAAAGTTTTGCACGAAGCAGGGAGAAGAGTTTTAAGGGTGTGCATGAGCTCAGCGCTACCTCCCAGATTTTTGTATGGACCAGAGACACATCTTGCACAGCATTTACATAAATGCCTGCATACAAAATCAGATCCACTGGCTGACCTCTCCAGCTGCCCTTGCTTGACTGCTGTATTCCACTGCACTTCTCAAAGCCCTTAGGTGATATTTCAAAAACAACCGAAAAAAGAATCAAAGCTGTCTGGTGGCTGTTCCTTCAGCCCAACTGCTGGGAAAATAAAACAAATTAACAAAACTGGCAGGGATCCACCACCACCCCATCAGCACCTCTCCCCTGGTCAGGAGTAAATCCCTGATGCTTCAGGAACAAAAATATCTCAGAAAACACCTAATGCACTCTGGAATACCATCAATGGAAGAGAAGGGAAATGCCTGCCTGCCTTTCTTGTCCATCAGTTCATGTGCTGCTGCTGGTGTGCAGCACAAATCCCCTCAATTTCCTTTCCTCAGAGTTAAAAAGATCATTTAAAATACTGGTGATCAGAAAGTTATGCTGCCCTTTTAAAATTCCCAGTTGTGAATTTTCTATAGCAAGAGGCAGCAGAGAACACAATTCAGCCTCTTCACTAAATGAAAAGCCACTGGCTTCCGTTCATTCTCTCAGTGTTCAAGAATTTAGGAGCAGGGACATGTAAAATTTCATATGCTGCCTTCTGGCACACTGAGGCAATCCCAAAAACTGAATGGCTCTCTGGGTACATCCCTGCCTGTTTTCCTCTGAGAGAGCAACGCCAGCTCCATCTCTCCCTTGTCCAGCAGCACTCAGACCCAAGAGCAGAATGTAAACAGCACTGCTTCCCAGCTGAAACAGGGTCAATCCTTTCCCATTTCAAAGACAGGGACAAACCCCCAAACCTCACCAGATACACCAAAGTGACAGAGACACAGAATTACAGCCAGCTCAAATGAAAGCCCCCAGCAAGGTTTCTCTGTGGTTTCACCCAGGCTGAGGGCACACTGATGCTCAGGGGACATGTCCAATGGTGGTGGCCGAGGTTTGGTTATCCCTGACTCCCAAACTCAGACACCACCACCCTATAACTGGCAGGCAATTATGGACACATCCACATGCAGAGAACAAGCCAGTGCACACCTCCTGTCTAACATGGCTGGGGGATTCCCTGTTTCCATGCTGATTCACTGTCCCTCTTCAATGCTGGATGGGGCAGTGATGAGGCTGAAGGCTGCAAAGGAGAAACGGACGGATGGAAAAAACACGTAACAGCTGTGGGTGTTTTGAACGGGAGTTGCTTGGGTTTTTATTTTGTTTGTTTGTTTTTTTCTTTAGTCTTTTTGGGGGTTGGGTTTTAGGGATTTTGTTGTTGTTTTGGTTTTTTGTTTGTTTTTTTGTTTTGTTTTGTTTTTTGTTTTTTGGGTTTTTTTTAGTTTTTAATAAACCCCTTCATACCCAGCACACAGGAGTGTGGGAAGTCCCGGTTCCACAGCCTGTTAGGTGGAGGTGATTGGTGTCATTATCCCAAGGCTCCCACACCCCCCAGTGCCATCCCACACCCCCCAGACCCCCCAGTGCCATCGGGGCAGGTGACGCTTACCGGGTTCTCCGCGCCGGCCGGGCTTCCCTCGCCTCCCCGGGGGCCCTGTGGGGAGCAGAGAGCACAGGATTAGTGATGACCCATGGACAGTGAGTTCAGGAGGGTATCTACTCCATGTTCTTCCCTTTGGATCCATCTCATGTCTTCCCCCCCTTCCCAAATACCAAAAACTTTAGTACACTGCACATCTTAAACACCGCTTTTTCCCCCTACAACATAATTTTGGTGACATAAACCAAGATCAGGCTCCTAGGGGAGCCTGCTGGGAAGCAGGTTTTGAAGTTCTTAGTATTGTTTACACAGTAGAGTGAACCAGGTCTTACATGCTCCAAAATTCTGGGGAAAAAACCTTTGCCGAGTGAGCAGAATTCCTGTGCAGTCCCTGGGTGCTGCAAATGGCTGTCAGAGGCTTGCAAATCACAATATTTAAAGTAATAAAGCAAAGAATTTGGTACTAATCATTATCTGAGCCAGAGCTTCTTCTGTGCAGACTGCTGACACAGTCTAGATCTGGTCGTACATTTATAATTTCAGATAGAAAGTTTGCTTGTATTTTTACCCTACTGGGCAGCAATGGCTAAGGGATCAATAAAGTGCCATAAATGACAAAATACTCTTAAGTAAAAGGGGGAAAAACCCCACTCAAACAATAAACACTGATGCAGAACACTGCTCCAGCACACATAGAGCATCCAGGTCCCTGGCAAAGCCATAACACCACATCCTTCATGCCAGTGTGTTACAGCCTCTCTGCTGCAGCTAGGATTCCCTGGCACCTGGAAGCATCACTTCTCCCACAACACGTGCATTGACAGGCTAGAAGGAAAAGCCTCTTTTTGCAGCCTTCTGCAGCATGTCAGCCAGTTCTGGCGGAGCACTTGCTGAGTGACAGCAACATTAACAAAAAGCAAGAACTCGCTTTTTATCTGTGAAACAATACTGCTCCCTCTCCTTTCTGCTGGAAAAGGATGATAAACAAAGATCATTAAATATTTCTGTACTCCTATCAGAACTTCCCCTGTTGAATAAACATTTCTGTGCTCAAATGTGCAACTGCATCTCCAGGATTTCAGCCACGGCCTGGAGTTCTCCTCTTTGAAGTTTGGATACACTGTCCAGCACTCCCCCTCCCCAGCCCACCACAGAGCTCCAGCAGAACCCCTGCCCTCACAGGGGCTCAAGTGTGAGTTCCAAACTCCACTTACTCCCTCACTATGGGATTGGCAGCCTGCAGACAGAAGCCCCAGGTAGTCACAAATGGTTGGTAGAAATGTCTACTGCTGTTCCATAAGAAACCTGCTCACAAGTTTCTACAGGGGAGACAAAAAAATTACCCCAAACATATTTGCAAACTTGAAAGCACATTACAGCCAGGAGAAAAGTTTTCTTCCTTCATCCCCAAGTCAAGCTACTTCAGAGAGGAACCACAGCTCTGATGAAGCATCTTTTTCAACCTTGGAGACCACTTGTGACTGAGCAATTAAAGCCCCTCTACCTGCACCACCCTCTTGGCTAATTATGGGGGTCTGACCCCCATGCAGAGCCTGAGCCTCAGAAGCCTTCAACCTCCCTGGAAATGCAGGGGGTGCTTTAAACATCAGCCTTGCTTAACCCTTCCCTGCCTTTCCACTGACTCCTCCTGGATCTGTTTAATCTGAAGCAGTAACCACTCTGCTTTACCTCTTCTGCTGGCAGCAGGAAGAAAGCACAAGGTGCTTCTTAGGGAGGAGGAAATGTCCTGATGAAGGTGTAGGAGAGGGAGGCCAAGTATTTAAACAAGTGAGTAATGGGTTGGTTTTGATGCTTTTAGGCAGCTTAAAGGAGGATTGATATCAAGGGGTGAATGCACAGAGCTCCCACATAAAGCTTGGGTGGGAGCCATTCAGCTGAGAATGTGAGAAACCTGCAAGAAACCAAAGATTCTCCATAAAAAGGGACCTCAATACTGGGGTTTTTTGGGGTTTTTTTCCCAAGTTTAAGGGATTTCTTAATACTTCATACCACATGGGAAATTGACTCTAGCCTACACTGACCCAGGTTGTCCAGAGAGATGGTAGATACCGCATCCCCGGAAACCTTCAAAGTCAGATTGGATGGAGCTTTGACTGACCTGATCTAACTAAAGATGTCCCTGCTCATTGCAGGGGGATTGGACTAGATGACCTTTGAAGTCCCTTCCAACCCAAACCATTTTATGATCTTGTAATTCTTTCCCTTGTCTTCCAGGAAATCTGTAAAGTGGATGCAGCATATAGAATTACAAATATATTTTAGAGATATTGCTTGCGACAAGGGTGAGATAAACCAAAATTGAGAGAGGAAAAAGTTAAAAATCCATTCTCATCTGTTTTACTTGCTGTTTTTATCTGGAAAAAAAAAAAAAAAAAAAAAAAAAGTAGCTTTTTGGAAACCACATTTAGAATCCTGCTGCCATTCAGTAGCTGGGTTAGGAAATGTCTCTGAGGAGAAAAAATTTTGATGGGAATTAAAAGGAAAAACGTCAAACCCAGTATTTATTTTGGGCAAGAGTTGCAAGTGTCAATTCTGTGATGCAGATGTGGGTGAGCAGGACAGAGAGCTCCTGGCTCCCACAGGACAGGGCAGCACATAGGAGCAACCCAGGAGTCATTAATGCCATCTGCAACCTCAAACTCTGCAGATGTGATAAAGTCTATGCTCTGCACAATTGGAAATTATTACTTTAGCAATTTCTAGTTTATTCTGGGGGCTCAGCTTTGCATACTGCTTAATGAGCTGGGCTTAAAGTGAATCCATATTACACCTCTTGTTTTCAATCCCTTTAAGAAACTACAAAAGCATTAAGGAGGCCTGGGAATTTGCTTGAAGATAAATGTTCCCTGTAAACTGTTACCTAATGACTCCATCTCCCAAGACCTCGCAGTCTGATGCTTGTTCAATATAATTAAGATTTATGTTGCATTAATGTAAATTGGGCAATAGCCGAGTCTTTTTCTTCTAACTGTGCCAGCCCCACTGCATCAGTCCTGGGAGTCGTTTATTTACATTGTTATGAAAGAGAGTTTTGGAGAGGAGAATGAATACAAAGCATAACAGTCTATTTTTAAACAACTTGTCACGTTCAAGCTAAACAGCCTTAATCCAGGGCATAATATGCAATTTCTGACAACACCATAAGTTTCCCAGTAAGATGATAGATTTAGTAACCCAAAGACACAGAAAGAGAATGAAATACACATTGCTATTTGAAAACATTATGAGGAAGAGATGATGGAGGTAACTAAAGAATAGCTCCTCAGAAACAAGGTAAAAAGTTCACAGTAAACAGACTCAAAATTACTGGGTAGCAGCCACTTATGTCACCTAATGTGGGCAAGTAAATGAAATAATAAAAATCAACATCACTTTATAGTTCACATGAAATATTGGCAAAAGCCAAACCCATGTACTTGTCCACAGTACAGTAAACAACCTTTGTTTGAACTAATTTACCCATTGGAAATTGGGCTGCTCCATGAACATCATAATCCATCAACACCAGGAGAACAGGCACCATGTGTGTTTAATGTCTTTTTACCCCTTGTAATTAAACCAAATCTAGTACTTGACCCCTGTTCCCATGGCTGGGAGGCTGTAGTGCTGCTCCCGTCCCTTCAGCTGGATGGATAAATTTCTGCCTGGACAAATTACTGTTGGGCATAAGGTAAAATCAATGTTTGTTGAGGACAAAGTGAGTTTAAAATGGCAGCAAGAAAGAGTACAGCAGAACCTCGCTGAATACCAACGCTTTTTAAAATGTTTTGCCAGTGAAGCACATTTTACCCAAAAAGTTGTGGCACCAACTTGTGCCCTTCCCTTACACTTCTCCTGCACATCACGCTTTTCCACTGAGAACATTTACACAGACGTGTTCCAGAAATCTGAGTCCATCTCTTCCTTCAAGCCATGTGCTGCTGAGACTCTCAGGGACTTTTTTTTCTTTCTTATGTTGATCCAAAGAAGTAGTTGGGAACAGCATTCAAGTAAAAACCTTGGCCAAGTGAAATGAAGACCTACCTTAGTGGATTTTTAAACCAGAGGGTTTTTTCCCTTGCAAGCATGACACAGTGAGCTGATCATGTTGTGAACTCTCAATCATAAATATTCAGGTTACTTTTAGGGCCTTATTTTCTGGAGGAACTCATATCTGACACATTGTGCTCCAACATGGGATTATGTATTACACCAATTTTACACCACTCATGTGGTTGCACTTAAATTCTTTTTTTTTCTTTTATGAGCTTCAAATGGTTTAACTTGTTTCCCCTTCTTCCCTTTTAGCATTTTTCAAGTTGCTTTCTATATATCAGCGTTTTTTTCAGTTAAAAATGAATCAACCAGAAGAATGGCTTGAACAAACTGGTTGGTTCAGCCACTCTCAAAAAGTGGAATTTGGTTTTTTTTTTCCACAGGGCTTCACTTAGAAGGAAGGAGAACTTTGCAGCAGAGCACCGTGGGGTCTGGTACCGAGCACGAGGAAACCATGGCCCCGGCCTAGCTGGCCGTTCCTGCACAAAGACCAATTTACTTTCTTGTTCCCTGAGGAAAAGGTTTCTGGTTCATGGGCAGAACTCAGATGCTGCGATGCTTGCTCAGCTGATACTCATCAGGTATTCAAGTCAGGCTGCGGCTCCGAGACCGCAGATCTGAGATTAAACAGTTTTGGGTCACAACACTTTGCATGAACCTTTTTGGCTTCAGATTCCAACAGACCCAAAGATTCAAAGCAAATACCAGAGGAAGACTGGAAACATGCAGCACCTACAGTCTGCAGAAGTTCTCAAAATAAAACAAAAAAAAAAAGTAATATCTAGATTCATTTCAAATTTGGCCCAAGTGCCCCAAAAGCTCTCTGAAATCCTGGGCTATGTGTTAGCAAAAACCACCCAGAAAGCAACCTCTAGTTGTTAGCTAGGGAGAGCTCCTTGCCGTTCCATACCTGATCCAGTTGCTTTCAAGACACAGAAGAAGCAAGAAATTGTTTTCTTTCTTATACCCTCAAAAGCATCTTCCTCACAATGCATTGAGGAGCTGTGCTCAACATCAGGGAACAAAACTTCCACTCCAGAAGCCAAACTGGAATATTACTGCTACTGTTGGGATAATAAAGGGCAGTATTCAAAATTTGTTTTGACTAAAGCACCTCAGGACCTCTGCACTAAAGGTTTACCGCCTCAAACTCTTCTTTACCTAGAGCTAAGCTAAAATAGGGGGTACCCCCAAAATGAGGAATATCCAGGAGGGGATGGGGTACAGTTTTAAATTGTTCCAACAAGGCGCAGCAGAGCAAATCCAAGCCCCACATCTAACATTCAGCAGCAGCAGTAATAAAACCTGCACACAAGATGTAGTAGCTCGAAATGACAAAATGTTTCAAGACCAGGGAGAAATTTAGGGTGTTTAAGTGTTTTTTTCACCTGTTGCCAAAGAAGTCCCCTCTTACCCTGGGTGGATGTTTGTTGCAAAAGAAATAATAATAAAATTCAAGCTCAAAATGTGAAACAATACATACACACCCACTGAAACTAAAGCTCTGATTATGCTCCATTTTAAATAACCAAAATGGTGCCTCTTGCTCCATACTCTGGATTCCCACCCACCCGTAAATAATTTTTTTCTTTTTTTCTCCCACACCCAGAGACAGTTTCTTCAAACAGTCAAGTGCATACAGCTCTTTTGTTTAGTTATCAGGGCACGAAGATAAACTGAATTTGAGATATAAATTAAGAAGTGACTGGAATAAGGCCACAATTGCACTTACATCAAACATGGGATTTTTCTTCTCTTGTTATGGCTGGTCTTACTCAGGCCATTTCCAGATAATACACTGGCACAGCTGTGGTGCAGGGCAGGAGCAGATGTTTTCAGCATACCCCCCTCTATTTTTAAAACAAGAGGATGCATATTTTGGCAGCTGTGGGGGCTGCTATAAAAAAGTTTTCATGGCAGATTTCAGTTTTCCACATCTGCACTGAGACAGCTGCTTCAGTACAATCCTGGACAGAGATGGGAACTTTGAACATCTTTCAGAAAGTGTCTATGCACAAACACGCACACATATTTGGTTTCATGTTTCTTTATGAGAACAGTGACCAGCTCTGTTCATCATCCCCATATGCTCCTACACACTTAAAACACTTAGAAAGATTAAGGAGAAACATTCAGGTCACAATCTCTTCAGAGACTTATTGGTTAGGCAAGTCAGACATAGCTGTTCAATCTGGAAAATGAACAGACTCATTTTCCTTCTATGGATACTAGCTGGAAATCCATGTAGTGATAGACCTGGGGAACAGAACTGATATCAAACTCACACTGCATTTGACTGAAATTTGTGATCCTTATATTATCTTCGGTACTAGGTAACTGAAAGCAGCACTGCCCAGAACAGGACATGAGCAAACAGACACCCTCAAGGTCTTTTCCCCGCTCAAATAATTTCTAACGCAAAGTCATCTCTGGGAAGAATCCAGAAGTCACTAGAAACAGACTTATTCAGCAGATGAAGATGATGATTGCTGTACTCGAATCACTAACTCTGCCTGATGAAACACCAGCCTGTTTACCAACACAAGGAGCAGATGCACATCTCAGGAGCACCTCTACAACATGAGGTAGTGGTAAATTTCTTGCAGAAATGAGACAATTTCCTTTTTTTCTAAGAACTGCAAGATACTTCTGTAAGGTAAGGAAGATAACGAAGCACTTATTTCTTCCTTCAGCTTTCAGTTGCAATCTCACATTTAAACAAGTTTGACATGTTGGATTACAAAATCTCTTGTGAAACATTCAGATCTGACACAAAGTACTTGGGTTTTGATGAATTGCATGTTTAGAGCACGGAAGTACTCAAAGCTAATGCGTCTTATCTACAATCAGAATTAGCCAGTACAGAGCCCAGATCCCACAGAGAAAAAAAAATAAAATACTCTTTGTCATTTTCAATATGTGAAAAATGAGAAGAGAAACCAGCAAGTCAAGACTTTGAGAGGAGCTGAATAATGTGGGTTTTCGGATATCTAGAGAAGACCCCAGTAACTATAGAGAAGTGTATATATGAGAGACTTTGAGAAAAAAAATCACATCCTTTGTATTCAAATGTTACTCCCACACCTGCAGACAGAGTGTATGGGTAATGCCCCTTCTGGCAGGATTTCCCACCCTCATTGTTTCCCAGTTCCTGTGAAGGGGAGCACAAGCTGCCATGGGCAAACCATAAAGCATCCGAGGGACAGGGCCAAGTACATCCTAAGAACACACCCACAACCATCACAGTAATATCACCAAGAGAATTTGTTTCTATGTTACAAATCAAATTCAACATAAAAATCAAAGTTTTCCTGTTTCCAAACTCATCCAACACTGCACTTATGTGGGACTATTTCAGCATCTCTAAAAAACCTGTTAAATTCTTCCTCCTGTGGTCTTCAAAAGAAACCTTTTTATCTCGGGTAATTCTCTCTCCACCCCAAATCTCCAGCATGCAGATGGCATTTCCTCCACCTTTGTAAGAACTATCTTGTTTTCTACACCTTATTCCACAAGCATCATCATCTCTATAAAGAGAGCAGACCAGGAATAGCCCATCAAGCAAATATGAAGTCAGCTTCTGGAGCTGTTTCTACTTCCATTATCTGCATTAACCCTTAACCAGGTCTACATGATGCCATATGCTTCAAAAGACAGGCAAAAAGCACATCTTAGTGAAACAGAACCCAAGCAAAATGCAAACAGCGAAATCCCTTTCATGTGGATGAAGCCTTGTAAAACATAAGTAAAAACCGTACAAAACAAAACTAAAAAATCACATAATTTTTTCACAATTACAGCAGTGTCAACAAATAAACAGCTGTTATTTGTTACAGATACTAACAAGGCTGTTTCAAAATAATTTTACCCAATATAAAACATCCAGTGAAACTCCCACACTGTCTTCAACAGGGTTAAGTGATGGAAGACATACACAGGTGATCCTCCTTCCAGACACTCAAAATTAAATTGATGTGTGAATTCACTCTGCCCTTATTATCCAACAAGCAGTTAATCTAAGAATCAGACTCATTTAGGTTGGAAAAGACATCTAAGATCATTAAATAACTCATTAACCCAGCACTGCTAAGTCCCTAAACCATGTCCCATAAATGCCACAAAAAGAAAGCAGACCATCTGCAAGCAGGGCTGCTGACCCAAGGAAAAAGAAGGAAAAAAAAAAAAAAAAAAAAAAAAAAAAAAAAAAAAAAAAAAAAAAAAAGTCTTCTCTCTTTTAAGTAGAAAAGGATTCAGTAACAATGTGAACTTGTAAATACAACATATACATGCCTCTAATGTCCTCATTTTTAGTTTCTATTAAAATAAGGGATTTTTAGAAGAAGCATGTCAACCTCAGTCTTGCCCTGAGATGAATAAGGCTGGGATCACCCTGAGATTTCTCAGGGTACAGCTAAGGCTGTCACCATCATGGGAGAGGACACGACATTTCTTGGCCTATGGATTTTTCTTCTTCCTTCTGCTAATATGTTTGCAATAAATCTTGCAGGAGCTTAAGCTCTAGCTGTACATTTAGAGCACAACTCAAATTCTTTGGAAATTATAACCTTTTGTGAAAGGGCAAGTGCATAACCGTATATTTGAGGGATACAGTCTCTGCCTGACTGTGTGGGAGATTGTCTTTTTCATAACTAGAAAAGTTCTCTTCTTTGCAGTGTTTCCAGGCAGGGAAAGCCTGGAGAGCATCTGATGGAGAGCACAGTAAAAGCAGAAGAAAAAAAATCGAGAATAGAAGATCTGAGGAATTAAAGAGCAAAGTAAATCAAAAGCCAGAAAGTCTTCAAGTGTAATAAAATATCCCTACACATCATGTTGGACCAGCCTTGCAAGGAGGTACCTTCCTACTTGAGATACCTCCTGGAGCAATGGAGGTGAGAAGTCAACTCTCAACCTTGTGGAAGCTTCCCATGTCAGGGCTGAAATTATAATGGGAAAAAAAATGGCAACTGAAGCGATTCCAGTCATAGAGCAGCAGAAACAATATACTTTGTTCTCACAAATTGGGACCAGGTAGGTTGGCACAAGGTCTCTGGCAAAGAAACAGTTTAGCCTCAAATTTGAGACCAGAGCAATAGTATTAGATCACTTACTCAGACTTAAGTTGGGAGCAGCTGTTTGGCTTTTATTTCACACAAAAGCTTATACTGTAAAAGGAATTCCTGGCCCGTGTTCAGATGCTATATTTGCTCATAAGCAGTGTTTCTCATTTGAGTCCTGATAATGCAATGAAATCAGTGATGAAAAATTTTTACCAAAGAGATGCAGAGGAAAAAAAAATTCTTTAAAAGTACTTGGGTCTTGTTTGCTAAAATTAACTTCTTATCTTAACAGAGAATATAATTAAAAGTACAAGTGTCTTCTCTCCCTGCTGACCTTGGGCAAACACCAGATTGACCGTGTGTAAACAGTCTGCTTTCCCACCCATCTGAGATCCTTCCAACAAAGGAATACATGAACTCTAGTGAAAAATACAGTTTCCTTTCTATAGGCAGAACCAGCATGTGCATAAGCCATATTCACTCCCCAGGAAGAATATGATGTTTCCTGTAGCAAGCGTGAATGATCAAAACAATATAATCCCTTTTACTGCCGTGTACCTGACCTACATTGCACAGCTTCCAGCAGAAATAAGCTGAGGCAGTCGCTGTTAAAACTGCCAGATGAGGCCTAAATGGCCACACTTATAAGCTGTAATAAATAAAAGTAATTAATAACTAACTTAAGAGCAGCATTTGTGTATCCATTTAAAGAATTAGGCTTCCAGCCATATTGCTAATCCATGTCATGTCTGAATTCAATTAACAAGCAGGGGCATGATGGCTAAAACAAAGGTATTGATTAGAAAAAAAAGAAAAAACAGAAGAAAATCAAAATGCACTTTCAGGCTGGGTACAGGCAATAATTGCACAAGCCTCTGGGCAACGCCATGAAATATAAAAGTACTCCAAAATTTAATCACAACTTCCATCAGAAGGCAAGACAGCTCCAACCTAAGATACCTGGCCACAGAGATCTGAAACCTCCCTTTGGCCATGGCCAACCCTACACAACCAGGCTGCAGAGATCAGCGTCAGGGTGGAGGAGTGCTCGCTCCAGGCTGGGAGCGTGGATGCTGAAGGATATGGTTAGCAATGGGACTGACTACAAAACAGCTGTAGGAAAACCAGTATGAAAAAAAGAGGTGTATCAGCACATATAAAACCAGAGTTAAGACACCAGAGAGCCTGCTGACACTTCTCTGGCACATGCCATGCCTAGGAGGTGGTTGGCTCGAGGTGGGGAACAGGTGCAATTAGTGAAATGGGATGAGCCAACACTCACAAATTTGCAAACTCTGTTATAGCCCCTTCCTGCCATGTGCAGGGCCTGCTCTGGCCCAGAATTCAGTGGCAATGGTTGCTTCTATTGAAGTGCAAAGAGGAGGTGATTCATTGCTCACACATCTGGGAAATGTTGCAGTAACAAGTTCATTTTAGACCAAAGTATTCTGGGCCAATGTGTTGCACCACAAGTTGCTTCCAAGCACGCTCCTCAGCCGAGACCTTTCCGAGACACAGGTACAGTGTGGAGCTCTGCAAGTGCACAGTAAACCCACAGATTACCAAAAGGAACACTGTAATTTGCTTAATCAGGTAATTTGCCTACTCAGTGCATTTTATTTAATGACCAGTCTGTTTTATCTGAGCTCACCAGTCTGGCAAACAGCTCAAAAAGCCATAATGAAGTGACTGACTTTGCTCAGCTGCTTCTTCCAGATGCTTAATTCATTACCAATTACCCAAATACATCTTTCAGAGGTACTTAGACCATCTTCAGGTCCAGAGTTTCAGTAGTCTATAATGTAATAGGTCTATAAATATTTTCACATGGCAGCTAAACCTATTCTCTCCCATTTTAAAATAAAAAAAGCAGGATCAATAGGACAGAAAGGCAGCAGTGTGGCAGGTGTATGGCATTTTTCTTTTTTAATAGTGAAAAGCATCTTGAAATGGAAAATTTAAATTACTTCTGACAATCCCAAAGTGCAAATTTTTACCTGCAGATACTTGAATTCTGTCATCTCTGCTTTTTAGAGATCAGCTAAACAAATGCTGGATCTCCAGTTTAACTTACAAACGATATCCAGGAAAGGTTCAAAGGTTTAGCAGAGATGAGGTATTGTTGCTCTTTAAACACTGAGATGAGATGAAAAGAAAGAGGCAATTATTCTGAGCAAAGCTATCCAATATGTTACTAAATTTGGATAAGACCATCAGTTTCCACTTGTATTTTAAAGAGACCAAGTTTGGGAAAAACAGTGCAAAACATGGTGAAAGAAGGAAACCAAGCCAGAAAAATATGAAAGGGAAAGACAAGAAGCATCTGACTTTTTCTTTGGTTTGGTGTTAAGGACAACTGCAGTGTTGGGATTGTACGGACGCAGGAGAGACAGCATGACATTTTGGCACAGTAAAGGACAAGAGAGAATCAATCAGTAAGATTTCACTTCCCAAATATGTCAGTTTGAGACTTGATTGAAGCACTTTATCATTTTATGAGCCCTTTTTTCCATAGACTACTATTATACTAGTCGTGCTCTAGGTACTATACAAAGACTTCTGCCAACTCTCCAAGCCTACCTCGTTCTTGAAAGACAATGAAAAACGGCAGGTTTCTCCTCAAAGTGAAGCACCAGGGTTGGCCTTCATCTTACATTGATTAATATATAATGCCTATTGCTGGATCTTTCCAGGATTTTAACTGAAATCAGACCTGGATTTTAAATGCAACACAGTAAGTCAAATTCTGCTTTCAATTTTGCTTTCTGGATTCCAGGATACACTTTTACACTATTGATATCCTGGATGTAATTTCACCTGAGAATCTAAAAGTATTTCAAGAAGAAACCTTGAAAGTCTTGCATGAATACAGATACACTGCCACTGAATTCTGAAATGGAGTTAAATGAAGCCTTTAAAAGGGCAGTTAACCACATATTGAAGTGCAGCAGATGGAAATTAACACTGAAGGCACTAAAGAAAGGAAAAACATTCTGATAGGAGTCACAGGATTACAATGTTTTCAAACCACTGCTTCAGATGGTGTTTTTTCTCCCAACAGATGAAAATTTCCTAGGACATCTGGCTCATTCCTCCAAGAAATGTGTTGGTGTAATTTGATTATTCATCAATATTCATAATCAGCCTTTCAGCATTTACTGCATCCGCAGCTGAATAATGTAGAGCCCATTTGTGTTGCAGGCCAGGACTTTGAGGGATTTAGGGAGCACTGAGCAATGAAGCTCAGTCTGAAGGTGAAACCAAACCCCAGTGTTTCCACACATTGTAGGCTTCAGAAAGCATTCCAAAAATTCCCACCCTAAGAGCAGAAATACCTGTAGGTCCAACAGGGTTTCACAGAAATTACATAGGGTTCTGTGGAACTAAGGTAAGAACTTAGAATAACAAAAAATAGCATTTCCCATTTCCCATCCCCCCCTCCCAAACTGTTCAACAGTCTCAGAATCCGTTCTGGGTTTAGATTTTCCAGATAATTAGAAAGACCACAAAGCCAGAGTAAATCCCCAAAGTACATTTTGCTTTGCAACCACGTGCCCACATTATCTTAGTGCTACTCCCAGCCAGCTCCATCCACAGCTGTGCATCCCCTGCAGCTCTCACCCCCAGGAGCAGCCTGTGGGGCAACGCTGCCCCGCAGCCAGAGCAGGCATTTCACAGCACGTAGTCCTCAGCCATTGGAAAAAAAATGACCCTAAATTAATCTGATGCAGAGCAATGACAACTACTGAACTGGTGAGAGGAAACCCTGTCCCCAGCAGGGAACTCCTGGGGAGCCCCATGTCCCCAGGACGCATCTCCTGCCACAAAGGAACCTCGTGTGGGTCTCAGGTTGTGTTGTACATAACTGCCATGTGCATGTGAGTGGTTGCACTGACCCATTACCAGGAAGGCCACTGAAACCATGGCTAAAACTTGTCCTAAACCAGGCTTTTGTTTGGGAGGGAGATGTGCCCTTACCCCGAGGCAGAGGTGCAGTAACCCAAGTTTCCTGGGTGAAGGCAAGCTATGAAGAATGACATCTGGTTTCTGCACAACTTGGCTGTCAAACCTCTCTCTTGCTGATGTTTCTGTTTCTTATCTTCTTGCTCGTGTTTGGAGCTCGAACAAGTTCCAGCTGAGTGAAGGAACTGGCTGCTGCAGGGGGTCAGCCCCCACGGCCCCTCTGCACCCCGGGTCCCAGGCAGGGAACCCACCAGGACACCTTTCCCACGGCCAGTCCAGTGCTGGGCACCATGCAATGTGGCACAAGCCTCCCCTAACCCCCACCACTGCTTCATCTATCTTCCTCAAAAGTGACCTGTAGTCTTCCTCTTGGAGATGAAACAAAAAGAAAATCTTATTCTCAGTCACAACTCTGCCACTTCTCTCCTTTCCCCAGCTCTCTCTAGACCCCTCCTGCTGCTGACAAAGATTCTTTCCCACCTTCATTTTCTTCTGGCACTGTTGAATTATATGTGTTTACATTTGCTGCAGTACCATAAAGCAGAGTAAATTTTGCAAACACTCCGCCTGAATCCATATAATAATAAATCAGATCCTCCAAGAAACTATGTGTCACTTGTATAAAATTGGAATGTTTTAAACCCACCTCCCCCAAATTATCACAGCTGCTTCCCCCCTCCCTCCAGCAACTCCTCAGCCACCTCTGAAAGCTGTTATTGCTCTGACTGACAGGGGGACATCAACAACCCAACACAAGCTGAGTGACTGACAAGCCCCTTTCCTTTTAAAACTGATTTTGCTTGATAAACCATTTGAAACATGTCAAACAGTTCAACAGTTCCCTGTGAAACTACTGCCAACTCTGTTCCCTCCGGAGAAGGCAATTACCTTATTTAGAGGGATTGAGGAACAAATGCTGAATTTCTTTTCCATAATCATTTATTAATTGTTCTCATATTGAAAAATTTACTTTGGTAAAATAAATAAGATCCAGCCCTCGCACATATTGCTGCAAGAAAAATTAATTTGGCAGAAGTAGGGCAGCCCAGGGCAGGAGCCAACTCTCACTTGTCCACAAACTGAATGGGAAACAGTAGAAAGCAGTTAGGAAAGAGTACCTTTACAATGGGGAAAAAAAAAAAGAAAAAAGAAAAATATAGTCCCAGATTACAGATATTCAGCACAGTTCGCTCTGACCATTTATTCTGCTGTTACTGTTACAGCAACCAGGAGACTTTTATTGGTTTTGCAGAGGGCAGGCACACAAGGCTCCTGTTCTAAAGACACTCCATTGGATATACCTACATGACAACAAAAAGGAGTTTCAATAGGAAATGGGTAATATAAAAAAGGATAAAAAACAACTCAAGTATAAAACCATAAGTTTCCCATGGTCACTTAACTCCAGCAGTAGTGACTCAGATTTTATTGTACCATTTTACAACCATGAAGGAGAATTCACTCAATTGTGTAGATGCCACCTCTTTTTTCAGTTCTCAAATTATGAAAAGGTGCCTTTGAAATTTCAGGGGCATGAATTTTGCCTGAACAAGCAGAGTTTGATGCTTATGGGAAGGGTAATTTTATGCTTTTACAAAAAAAAAATTTTAAGCTACAGCAGGAAATTGCAAGCAACTAATGTAAACTGGACACTTGACAATCACTAGAAAATATTTACACTAATATAACTATAACTGCCCAAAGGAAACAAACAAACGCCAGAAACACAACTTAAGTTGATGGAATGAGAAATAAACACAAGAATAATGGATGAGTTCAGCCCAAAACCTTCGTGCACATATGTGGAGCAGTCCCTTCTCCTCCAGTGCTGCTCTTGCATCCCCATCTCCCTGGTCCCACCCAAGAGACTACACTGCAGATGTGCTCTGGGATGTGAGAGTGCCTTCATTTAAGCCATTGTAAACCTCAAGGTTTGGCCCCAAGCTGCCCCACAAGAAGTTTAGATTATATAGTCAGAAAAATTCCTTCACTGAAAGGGTGGTCAGGCACTGAAACAGCTGCCTAGGGAAGCAGTGGAATTGCCATCCCTGGAAGTGTTGAAAAGGAGTGTGGATGTGGAACATGGTTTAGTGCTGGATTAATGGTTGGACTCGATCTCAGAGGTCTTTCCTAATCATAACAATTCTGTGATTCCATGATTCTAAAGCATTTTCTCATTTGAGGAGGTGGTGATGGAGCCCAGGAAAGAGAAGCAGCTCATGGGGACACTGTAGGAGCTTGGATCCCCTGAACACTATGGATATTATAAGCATTCTTAAGTCCATAAATTTCTCAGTTTCTCAGGAGCAACCACAAACCCAGTGCTGCTTTGTTGTTTCCACGTGGCTGCACTGATGGTGCTGGAGAATCACAGAATGGGTCATGTTGGAAGGGACCTCAGTGGGTCATCTGGGCCAAACCCCAGCCCAAGCAGGGTCATCCCAGAGCACACAGCACAGGATTATGTTCAGACAGTTCTTGAATATCCGCAGTGAGGGAGACTCCACACCCTCTCTGGACAATCTCCTTCAGAGCTCGGTCACTGCACACTGAAGAAGTTCTTCCTCAGGTTCAGGTAGAACTTCCTGTGCATCAGTTTCTGTCCATTGCCTCACTCTATGACTTGGTACCACCAAGAAGAGCCTGACTCCATCTTCTTGACACTCTCCCTTCAGTTGCTTACATGTATTTATGCTTATATACACTGAAATCACGCATTTCATGGGGCCACAAAGACCTGCAGCTCATACTATCCCTGAATCAACTTGCACAAACCCTGAGGGCTTCATTTGTACCCAAAAAACAAACCTGAACCTCTTTGAATAGGCGTTTAAGCAGAATCACTGTGACAACCTGAGAAATGGCTGAGAGACACTTATTCCTGAAGTGCTGCTGCACCATGGCAGCAGCTCCTGCCCAGAGTTAAGGAGGTGATAAACACTCACGCTGAGTGCGGCACAGACCAGCATTGTCTTTGGTTTTAGCTCTTGTTGACAGTGGATGAAATCCAGATTTGGAGCTGTGCATCCAGAAATTGCAATTTGCATTTGGAGCCTGGCCGATTGCAGCCTGCATTTAGGTGAGAACCCTGCTGGTGGAATGTGTGGCAGCATGGCAAAGGGGACACGAGCGTCCAGCCACCACTCTGGACTCATCCCACATCTCAGCCAGCAATCCAGAAATACCCAAACAGGAAGCCAAGGCTGGTTTTGTTTTGCTTGTGGGAGCTTCATACCACAAACTGCTTCATTTTACTCCATGTTTTTGGTCTGCTGTCTTGTTCTGGAAGCTTTGCAGAAGCTGCTGTGTCTCGCATACGCACTTTGCAAAACAGAGGAATTTCCACCTTGTCCAGTGAAAGGCAAAGCCCCTTCAGCAAGTCACTCAGACATCATGGTCACGTGCACAGAGCAAGAGCCAGCAGAAGAAATTAATTCAGCACACAAGGAACAAAGGATATCAGACTGCCAAGAGAAATATTAACTTTTGTCAAATGTAAGCCTGTTTGACATTGGTTTAACCATATTAATTTGCATACAATGCACATCTTGCACAAAGTTGAGTGAACTAATGACAAAGTGGATAATTTCACAAAGCAAACAATGTCACTGCACAAAAGTTAGTTTTTCATCATAAGACCTCAGGTATTTGAGTCCCCACAAAACAAATAAAACCGGATCAAACAAACCTAGAGCACTATCACTCCCAGCTAATCCCAGGTAGAAACCTGTGCTGAGCACAGGTAGCAGCTCGTCATCCATCCCTCCCCACTCTACCAGTTCAAAATTCCTGCAAATACCACAGCCCGTGTGAAAACACCCAGCATGAAACATGCTTGACATTTTTTCATCTGCATCCTCATTCACAGCAGCCCCAGACTCGCAGTCGTGCTGCACTAATCCCCAGTTCAGCCATCCCCAACCTCTGCCTTTGCCGATTACCTCAACCCTGACCTGCCGAGCAGCAAGATTTAATCCTCCCCTGAAACACTTCCAAGCCAGATTCAAACTGCCAAGAAAAAGTCCACATTCCTCAATTTCTATCAACCTTGGCTATATGCTTTGTTGGCTGAATTATCTTAATAGAAATATGTGACTACTTGAATGTGAGTGCATGTTTATCCCTGCTTCTGGAGAGAAATCTGCCTTACCCTACAGCCCTCACACCCCAGGGAGCCCCTTTTCCTCATGGTGCTCTGGAGGTTTGCAGATTAATTTCACTAAACCAGCTCTTCTCAACCCAGCAGCACAGACCACTCAAAACAGCTTTTCTGCATAAAAGCAAAGATCTGTTTCTAGACCTGATCCACCACTTCCATACAGGTCACTTGAAGTTTGCTCTACATTTTTCTAGAAAGGAGGGAAGATTTTTTTCTCTGCCCCCTTGGACTTTGGACACACTGATTATCCCAGTACATGCCCGGAAAAACCTTTCCAAAGCTCAAGTACAAATGGGTGCTCACTTTGAACAAACATTGGTAACACTCCTGTGTCTCTCTCCTCCTTCAAACTCCTTGGACAAAGATGCTGAAGGAAAAGAGCCCAACTCTTTTTGCCAAGGGATGCACAGAACCCCTCCGTGCTTCCTAACATGGATGGTTTCCAAGAAAAAGTCACATACAAACAACATCTGTAAAACTACTATAAGACTTAGACCTCCACAGCATCCTAAACAGCTGTCTGCCATAGAATAAACAAATATTTTTCTTGTTTTATGTCTAGCAGCACATTTTATCCAAGAGATCTACAGTGGTGACTTCTGGGAGGGAGGAGTAGTGTTGGGGGAGATGGGGAGAGAGCTGGGACAATGTCCTACCGAGAAAAGCAGTAGCTCCTCTGTGTCTCAAATTGTGCTTTTGGCTCTAAATAAAACATACCTTTTCAAAAGTGGAGAAGACTAGTTATTAATTAAAAAACAAACCCTGATGATCATCAGACAGATTTAAAGTACCAGAGGGGCATTGGGGCTGCCCAGTAAACAAAGATGTCCTTTCCAAATACTGTCTTTAAAATTTCATTCTCTCCAAAATAAAATGACTGTTTTTTAATTCAAGCACCCCAACCCTCCATATAAAGATCTCAACTTCACTAACTTCAGGGGCACAGGTCACTGCAACTGTGGAGTGCTCATCACAACAGGAATTTCTTCATGCCCTGGACAAAGGGTTCATACCAAAAGAACTGGCAGCATCTCCATTAAAATAAAATGATCTCCTTCCTTTTTTTGTGCCACCCACAACCTCCCCCACTAAGTTTCAAATTGTTTTTTAATCTAGTTATTAAATTAAGTGTCTTTTTTAATCTTAGAAAAAAGTTTTATTTGTTTATTTGTTTATGATTTCTTTTAGAGCCAATGTAAGAGGTCAAATAAATTCCAGATGACATCCAGGCTCTTCTGTATTTCATTTTGTTTGTCTTTTCATTTGAAATTCATGGAAAGGAACATGTAAAGATCACAGGAAAATGCCACGATCTTTAAATTCCTGGATTACCATCTTCTGCTTGCAACAGCAGCACTGTCATGGCAGCATCTGTACAAATACCAACTTCTGTTATATGAGATTTAATTATCTTTATTTTTCAACATGGCTTACAATACTCACTAGTTCTTACTATGCCATTGGCTGAAAATCACATGGTAATGGGAATTGTATCAGTCATATCCAAAAGTTTTTCCAGTTTAGCAGTTGTGGCCATGAGGTTAAGAACTGGGGACATGGAGAAGCTACCGCACACCAGTGGCAAACCCAACGAGCACGTATTATAGTGCTTATAGCCTTAAGGCTCACAATTCCTAATTTTAGACCTCTAAGTCAGTCCATGGAAGTGCTGCACACGTTTTAAGCAAGACTTGACTTCCTGACAATACCCACAGCTCAAATTAACCAGCACAACTCCTAAAAGAGACAATAAGTTGCACCTTAAAGCCAGTCAAGACTTAATCCATGACTTAACCTAATCATTTGCCAGTGCAGGAGCATGGAGGACACTCTCCCCGTCAGGTCTCCTGGTCCAGGAAGGTCTTTGCCCCATGGCCAACTGACTTTTAAGACTGCACCATGCATTTTAATGCAACAAGACTGAAGCTCAGGATCAAATGCTGGAGGCTTGGAAATAAAATATTAATAAAAAAAATATTTTCCTACTCTGTTGCTCTGCCTGTCAACAGACTACAAAGGTTTTTCCTTGCTCAGAACTGCTGGTTTCCCAGCATTCACAAATTCTGGCCTCAGCTGTAGCTACTTCAAAGGCAATAGATATGGCACAGAGAGAAAACAAAATTGGAAAGAAAAACAATGCTGGCATTTCAGCAAAATACTGGTCACTTAGTGAGAAATCCTAGGGATCTGTGAATTAATTTTAGATTGCTTGAAATTTATCTCCCTGCATCTTTTTGATGCATCCCATTTTCTGCTGTGAATTTCTCCACATGACAGCTCTGTCTCCGCAATCCCTGAAAATTAAAAAAACAAATCAAACTGCCTTTTCACAGTCATGCAAAGGATAAGCCCAATAACTTGAATTCCAAACTTTCATTTTAAGCAAAGAATTGTCATAAAATTATCACTAGCTCCAACTATGTATCAGTTCCAGGACTCCTTCCAGGACAAGAACACAGGTAATATTGGGAATACTGAAATGAGAGTCCCAGGGAGGCTTTGGCAAAGCAGCACCTCTCAGCCCTGCAGGGCTACACACAAGGCTCAGCCCCACCTTCCCTGTGCAAACGGGAGTTTAACTTAAAGGGAGCTTGGGTACAGAGCTGGTTTTGTGCCAGTCTTACTGCACTCTGTTAAGGATAATTTGAACTGAGTTTTCTTCCCAATTCCTTCTCAATTTGTTTTTTCATCTCTTAAGAGCAACAATTGCAACAGCACACCACAGTTAACACAGGAGCTTCGGATCCATCTTTTGTAAAGCATTCATATGAACAGGCAGGTAAAAGTACACCTCTTGGATAATTTATGATTTCTGTTCTTCACTCTGATGATGTTTGAAAACCAACTACATCCATGCCCATGTCTTAAACCAGGGACATAACCAAGGAGCTAAGCTGGTACCTTCCAAGTCTTTCATGTTTAATAGCCGCAAGCTAATAAAGTCAACAGCAGAAGATTGAAGATGAGTCTTCAGATCACCCAGTCATGCATTTGCTGTCTCCTCAAGGGATGAATGTCAGCAACCTCAGATACTCCCTCCTGGGTTGTACAAAGGACAGCCAAACCCTCTCCCGTGGGCGTTGGGTGTTCTGGTTCCACCCAGCCGGATGGGAGAACAGATGATGCCTTGGGGCATGGCCCAGAAAAGGGAAGGGAGGAATACTGGGAGCTATCACGAACAGAGTTTGAGGATCTAACTCTTAAAATTTGCCAGATTCCTCCACAATTGCATGCAGCAGGTAAAGCTGATGGAGTCAAATAACTGCAAAGATTAATTTCCTGCTCTGTGGTGGAGACGGTGCTGACTGGCCAGGTTTAGGGGAGCAATGAGCATGTCAGCTAGACCATAAATTCATTTAAATACTAGAAAAATTATCTGTTGGCTGGCAGGGCTTAATGCACAACAAGCTGTCTGGTGTGGACACAAATTAATCACACCCCAAAATGGACAGCTGAAAGCCTTGCAGAATGTCTGCATACACGCAGGCATAACGAAAAACTGAGATTTCATCAAACGGGATGAATAGCCTGGAGCACAAGGCATCATTCCTGAGTATTCCCTTGCTGAGCATTCTAAATAGGTAAATGGTATTTTCATTACTGTTATGATGAAAGCCATTAACTGCAGCTTGCAGTTCCTAAAGAGGAGATTGATGGCAGGGAATCAAGGAGCACATGAGTTCAAATGAGACAAGATTAGGTGCCAAAGCCTGAATTGCAGTATCCTTCTTGACTTACATTTTATGACAGTTAAACCAGCAATAACCAATCAATTCTCTGTATGACTTGGAGAATTACCATTTCAATTCCTTTCTCATGTGGGACAGCTCTCTCTTCCAGTGCTATACAGTCACAGCCACAAATCCTGCCTCAGAGTTACTCCAGAACATTCAACAAGACCATATTACTGCATTATTCCTTGGATCACGGTGTTTTTAATCTGCCTCTGAACATATTGTAGAATGCAGAGATTAAATTAGTGTTTAATCACTGCTGCTTATAGAACTTGCTTTGTTGTTAGTCACTCATATTTGACCACAGTAGACAGTATTAACTGTGGCAAATGAATGTTTTACTTAAAAAAATAAAGATATTTATAAATAACTGAACAGACTCAATGTTGAAAGGTTAAATCTAGCATTTAATATCAAGTTCTTGAAATTTCCATAGAGCTTTTCATGGGAAGAGATCAAAGAACATTTATACAATATTATTACTCATATTTTACATATAGGGAATGTGACTCCTAAATATGTGAGATGTTTACCCAATAATAGCAGCTATGGCCAGGAATAATGTCGAGTTTTTTGATTTTTACTTCAAAAGACAACTCTCATCCTGGGGACCAGCTGAAATGCTTGCACTGCTCTGTTCACCCATCTACACGCTCTGTTGCTGGGTAACTTTAATAATCACTTATTTAACTAATTTATACCCTACCAACTAAATTCTAGACACAAAAAAACCTCAAAAGCAAACAAATTACTCATTTGCAGTAAATCTTCTGCAACTACCTTTGCTTTTTATACTGATTGCTGAAAACTAAGGGCAATGATTTATGAAAAAAACACCAAAACTATGCAGTGTTCTTATTTTTCAGTCCTGTATGTGAAATAACTCTGTATCATTCTGCTGATTTGTCAGTGTCATGATGCTGCTTCTGACATTCAAAGCATCCATAAAAGGCCAACATTGTTTTAGGTGGCACTTCTGTCACAGAAAACTGAGACCACAACCATTGTCTTGTCCAAAGCATCGAGGCCCATGTACCAGAGAGAAAGTGGGGGTGTTTCCCAATGAATTTTTTGATTTAAAAATCAAACAGACAAGAATTAAACACCAGCATTCGCATTTTCCAACCAAAACCGGCATTAAAGTTGAAAACATTCTCAATTTTGTGGAAAATGTTTTCCCTCTTTTCTTTTACAATAAGAAGTGTCCACGGCAGACAACATATTTATGAAGACATCCTGCTCTTCGCTATGTGGATGTAAAAGATCTCAGCAAGTATCAACAATATTCCAGGAGAGATATGAGCCACAAGTGACCATGGTTCAACATCCTACCAGCACAGATCCAGCTAGATGATTTAGATTTGATTTAGATTTGCTAGAGGAGGAAAGACCAGGGAAGATGTGACGCACGTCATATTAACCATCACCATGGGTCTTCCCTCCTCCAGCAAATCTAAGATACTTTATTGAGCTTTTTCCCAGAACCATTGAACACCCCTAGAAAAAGCAGTCTTCAGAGAGAAAATTGAATTTCCTCTCCCATCTCAGAGCACTGATTCTGAAGGAAATGTATCCATTTTGACAAAAAAAACCCCAAGCAGCACATGGGCTGTTTAGAGCATTTTCACAAGATGACCACATTGAATTGATTTCTGGCATTAAGGCCCCGAAAGCTTGAGCAGCAACATGCTTCCACATTCCTTCCCCCGTAGTAACGAAGACGGACAGTGACAAACATCCATTCTGCATGAGGTACACATTAAAAAAAAAGAATTTATCTGGACTTAATCGAAACTTGTCTTCATACCAACATGAAGCGATGCCTTGAGAACAGGACTCTTTACTACGAACATTTTTTCTTTTTACCTTCAACTGATTATGGTTTCCTTGCTTTTCAAACACTAGCTTCAAGCCATATGTCTCTCCACATCAGTTTATCTGCTGCTTTCAACTTCTATCAGCCCCTGTTTTCACTCAAACAGGAAAGAATACAGAATGTTCTAGTTAAAGTCTATTTTTGAATATAATAAAGCTATGCAAGCCCACTTCCATTTTCTGGTGTCTCCATCAAACAGACTACCCAAGCTCATTAGGACGACAGTTTCTTGGCAATCAAGTAATTTTTGTGTCTATAAGAACTTATTTCATTAATCCTTTGGCTCACTCACAAAACCTCATGCTCAGCACCAACCAAAAGGACCCGCATTCTGTCATCAAGTCCACACCTTGGGCATTTTTTCCTGAAGTGTTTCTGGGGATGCTGGGGTGAGGGAAGAAGTCATGCAAGGGAAGACCTAAAAGTGAACCTAAACAAGTCTTCAGCTTCACCTTCCTCTGTGCTCTGCCTCATCAATAACCTAATGAGGGTTGGGGTTTTGTTTATTGGGTTTTGAGTTTTTATGGGGGGTTTTTTTGGCTTGTTTTTTGAGTGTGTTTGAGAGGTTTTTGGGAGGGTGGGTAAGGGAGTAACACATATGCTTTTAAATTCACCCTATCCTTTAACCATCTCTCTCGGAATCTATTGCAGAAAACAAAGCTGTAATCTGTTACTAAAAGATAAGGAAACATTTCTGGAGCCCTCGCAAACAGTTTATTCCATGATCTGCACTCCATAATTACAGAAATGCACGTTTCCATGCTATCAGCAGCCCTGCCTGTGCTAGGGGTTTATTTGGTGTGGTTTGGGAAAGGCTCAGTGCAAGCACATGCACGAGCCAGACTGAGAAGTTGGCACCCACAAGAGCAGTGTGGATGGGCCCCTTGGCAGCTCCTCCTGCTGAGCCAGGGGCAAAACAGGGCACAGCTTTTGGCTGAAGCTCAGAGGCACGAGAGTAATGCAAATGACAACTGCTTAATATTACATAGGGACAACTACACTCATATTAACCGCAGTAAGAGGCGTTAACATAGACATGTGCTCACCATACAACCCAGCCTTACAAAAGGGAGCTCCCTCTCCTCATGTGCACACTGGGCAGGAGCTGGAGCACTGGCTCCTAACTGGGCCCTGCAAAGGCTCTGATGCTCACACCACCTCAGACATTCTCATTTGGGGATTTTCCACTCAACTGGATTTTGTAAACAACATCCCTCTGCTGTTCCTGAAGTTTTATACTTAAGTTATAACTTGCAGATCAAATAAAGTGGACCATTCATCCTCAGGGAACACACCCTGTCCTTGCCTTTCTCTCCTGGACAACAGCACAGCTACCCCTGCCTGCCAAACTCACCAGCCCAGTCCACCCTGCTCATCGTGCTGGAGACTTGCATGGTGGAGTCACCTCTTTATCATTGCTTTAAGATAATTAATTCATTTCCAGCCACAAAGAATACAAAATTCAAAAAATGCATTTAACTTCTGGTTTCCCTTGGTACCCCTCAAGCTCCAAGGACAGACCCGAAGAGCTGGCTGCGGCTGCTGGCTCAGCCTTCTTACTCCTCACCACCAAGTATTAAACCAGAAGGATGTGTTGCCTTTGGAAACAAATTTAAGCAGAACATCCAGCTTTAGCACAGGATTGAAGAAAGTTCTCAACCTAACCTCCAGGGTACAAACTCTTCTCGCATACATGGGAACTCCTCCTTGCAAGAAGAAAGGAGAAAAACAGTGAATAAACCACTGAAAACTGATCTTGCTTTCGCTTCAGTGCCCATTCCCATCAAACAGGGAATGCTGCACACAGGAAAGCCTGGTCTTAATGTCAGCCATCAACCACCACTCTGACACACAAAGCCAGGAATGAACTAATAGAACACAGAAGGACAGCAACAAAACAATGTCCTGCTACATGTTTGCATAACAGAACCTAAGCCAGGAGGGACTTCAAAGCAAAACCCTCCTTGCACAACACAGGCAGAGCCCAACCAACACTGCAATGACTCAGAAAATCCCGAGTGACACTGTCCCAGTGCTCTGAGGCTGCCATGCTGAGACCAAGGAGGCTGGAAGGTTCTTCCTGGGGCAAGGCTCACAAGCACCTTGGGGTAACAAGGAAGACCAAAAAGAGGATTTTGTGCATATCCTCATGATCAATAGGAAGCAGAGAAGCTCAGTCCATTTTTTTTTCCCATCTGCTCATACAAATTCATCTCTAGTTTACAATTTCATAAACCAGAAGATCTCTAGGGAAAAACTATTCTTAAGCAGATCCTGTAGTATAAATACATTACCTGCTCCTGCTTCCTGCTGGAACACATATCAGAATAGAACCAGGCAGCACAAATCTCTTAAGATGTCTTGGAAGAAAGCCTTTATATTCACAAGCATCATCTCACATTGAGCAAAACAGACCCATAAAACTGGCCTTTGCAAAGGATATCTGCTGAGAGACACAGCTCCTGTCCTTTCCTGAATCACCAGGCATGGGCAACAAACCCTTTTCAGCTGAGGTCTGAACACATCAGTTTTAGTCCTGCAGGCAACAGAAAGGGGATTAAATTTTCTTCCCTCAAGCTGGGAGGGAAATATCCCTTTCAAAATGTTACTGAAATAATAAAACATTTCAATAACCATACAGCTGTGCAGCAGCAGTGCTACGAGTACACACCACGTTAAAGACCCTGCTAGAATTTTACGAGTCTGCTAAAAAACAGAACCCAAAATCCTCTGCAATTCCAAAACATGCAGACACGCACGCAAAGCCCCCCCAGCAACAGCTGGCTTAAAAAAAAAAAGGAAAATCACAGTGGTGGAAAACCTCCAGTCAATACCACCAGCGCAGCCACACACCCCTTTGTGCCGACATGCAACTGATGTGTGGTAACAGGCTCCAGTGAACAAGGATGTCCACAGCCACCGCCAATGTCACAAAGAGGCACAAAAGCACAAAATCTCTCAGCTCCATACTCAGAAAGATGGCCTTTTCCTGGTTGTTTGGTTTTTTGTTTTTTGGTTGTTTGTTTTTTTTTTTTGGTAGGTGTATCCTAAGAGCAACAGCCACAGCTCTGAGCATTGGGACACCTGGTGCTACAGGAACCCAGAACCAAAACTCAATTTTCACCCCCAAAGCCCTATAGCTCCTTGTTTCACAGATCCACGCAAAAGGAGAGGAAAACAGCCTTCCTCCTCTATTTTAAAAGACATGCAAACCCAAATTCTCATTAGAACCAAGTAAGAGTGGATTATTTATGCAGAAAACTGCCAGTGCCATGGGACTCCTATCGTGCGGAAGAGCTTTTCCAGCAGCTCCACTATGATTTCTGACACAGTTATTGCCACAGGTCCTGACTTCTTATGTGACTCCCTGGGGGAGCATGGCCAGGGAGTCAGGAGCTGAAGATGCCACTGCAGTCATCTCCCAGCTCGAAGATTTTAAACAAAAGAGAAAGGGTGGTCTCATCCTCAGGATTAACTGCAGCAGGGAGGTCCCTCTTCCAAGCAGGGTAGATAACATTGACTCAATTGCCGTGATTTCTCAAATCCTTACAGCCAAGTACTTGCAAAATCAGAGCTCAGCCACCCTGGGGTGGAGCAGAAAGGCAACCAGGGCCAAGCACTTCATTTTTGCACAGTCCCCAGGCAGAGAAATCCCTCCCCAAACACGGGGCCATTCAGTAGCCAAACCACTTGAACTTCATCCTGCTAGGCAGCAGCGAGAAACTGAGCAGAATGGACAAGAAGGTCAAGACCAGGAGGTAATTAAGTTGTTTTCATTGCTTCCAGCCTTAGTTCAAGAATTCTGCTTCTTGCAAGTTGAGTGGAGATGCCCCAACAGAAAAGAGTGAGGTCTGGGGGCAAGCAGGGGAAGCGCTGGTACCTCCTGAGCAAGGACACCCACCCTCTGTTTGATCTGGAAACCCTCTGGCTTTGCAGTTGCCAAATGTATTTTAGAAAAGCAAGGGGAGCCTGTGTCTCCAGTTGCATTACATTTATGTTCTTCAGTGCTGGTTTCATAGAAAAAAGCCTGATACCTCCCCCACAGTCTCCTGTATTGATCCAGCACAGCTGAGGTGCAGGCAGGAGTGCTGCAGAGACCTGGCATGCTGGGGAGGAAATGAAAGAAAACCAGAAAAAACAGACTGTGCTTTTATTTAAGTGAAACAAAAAAAAGAAGAAAAAAAGGAAAAAAAAAAAAAAAAAAACCAGAAAAGAGAAGAAGTTACATATACAAACACACCACACACGTGCGCATCTTTTGTTACAAGAAGTTATATGCTTTACTCCAGGCAGAATTTGTGGCTAGAGTAGTTTAATCCACTGGACAAAGACATCCATGTCACCATTTAAAATGGGATTTTCAACCTATTAGGCACACAGAAATTACTGTGGAGGCACAGCACTGCCTAAATGATGAGCAGAAACTCATCATATACTAAAATCCTCACGGGTTTGGGCAGTGCAGATCTGTCACACAAGCACTCGCACACACAAGTGGTGGCTGCTCACCTGCATACACAGAGCTTTACACATCACACCTGGAAAAATAATTTATAGACTAAGCAGATATGCCAGTCTCTGCCTTTTTCTGTACTCATCCATGCCATAACACCCCCTGAGAAATAAATGAGCCCCAGCACTGCCTTTAGGCAGAACAGGAAAGCACAGACTGATGAGAGACCTGGAGCTGGAAATGATGCTCAGGACAGCAGCACACTTTAGGACTTGGAGTCCAAACTCCAGGAACACTCCAGAGATAAAACAGAATCACAGCAAATTAATTTCCTGGCACAATTTTGAGGGAAAATAATAGCACCTCCTTTCCAATTTTATTGAAAAGTAAGTTCAAATTCAATAGTAACAAATAAACTAAAAACATTGCTGGCTCTGGAACAACCTGCATCCCCTCTGCCTTTAGTAACCTTGAAGCTGTTTGTCTGCTTTGCAAGTCATATGTATTTATAAAAACAAAAGAGAAGAAACACAATGAAACCATCATTTATGGTCCTATAAAGGTTCCAGTTAAAAAAAAATCTGTAAAGCCTTTGCAGAAACATGAAGAAATAAAAAGGAAGACAATTGAAGCAGGAAAATTTTCTAACATCCCATTTTCCTCTTAGCTAAGCAAACATGTGTACTGAAAGAATTTACTGAAACATTAGATGTCCTCTTGGCAAAAAAATACAAATTACCCAAAAGTCCCTATTTTTCAAGGGTCTGTGTGTCTCTCCATTCAGCAGTTGAGTATTGGAAACCTCAACAAATCACTTTGAGAATTTAAAAGCCTGGGACAGGAGTTGCTTTCAGTTCCTGTATCTCATGTAAAGCAGGAAACAGAACAGCAAAATAGAGACTTGCCACTAAATTTTGTGGCCTCATCTCGACAAAGAAATAGTTAATATCTCCACAATCCAGCCTTCTTTGGTGCAGACTATATTCTATATCATACAAAATAAACTTAAAGTGCCCCTCTGAAGCTGCAGAGAGACTCCTCATTTAGTTTCAACTTATCAGAACACCAGCACACTCACCAGATTTCAGGATCTGCAGCACTTCAGAGAACACTTAAAACATTTGAAAAATTTTAAGATGAATCACAGTAGAAAATGAAGTACCTTATTTTATATCCCATTTATGAGTCAATTTATCTTTGCTGAAATTCTTTCAGATTCCTGTTCTTTCTCCATTATTAAAAACCTGGTAATGATTCACAGTTTATGTGAAATTATTGTTTCAGGTGCTTTTCTTAGCAGTCCATTAAACTAAATTAAATGCAATTTTAGAATTAGTTCTTTTAAAAGTCAACATAATTTTCTTCTTCATCCCAATCTTCTCCTATTTTGCATGTCAGTCATCTATGCATAATTCCTTTCAGATGGAATATGAAAATTTCATCTATTTTAGTGTAATGAGTGTGAGCAACCAGAGCACAGTGGTTTTCTATTAGCAACATGATTTATAATAGAGGGATAGAGTTCACCCTGCTGCACACACATAGAAATGACTGTATGGATTAAAAGAGGTGCCACTTTTACACTGTGCAGGACACATGAACAAGCAGAGAGAGCCACCGGCTCTTCTGTCACCCATAGGTACCTCCACTTTTGAGGCTTTGACAAGAAGTTTCAAAGAATTTTGAGCCTGGACCAACATCAAGCATCTGTGTCCAAATTATCCACACCCTAACTAAAAAAAAATCCCAAACAAACCCCAAACAAAACCTGCCCCTAAAAAAAAACCCAACAACCACCCACCAATACACACAAGCTGCCATTTTTCAAGTCTTGATCTGGCTCTTGGGACATGCACCGGGAGTATTTCACTGCATGTGAGCTTGGTCAACCCTGCACCTCTCATGAACTTTTCCAGAAGGGTTGGGGAAGCCATCAGTGGAAGAAAAGCTCATAGTCACTAAAGTACCAAAATAGTTCACTCATTTTATTAGTGGCATGGAATAACTTTAAGTTTCGGTTTGTTTTTTTGCTTTTAAACTCTTTATTCATCACTGGCTACCTTCAGGTGAAGGTATTTCTAGTTTCTTCCCCTTCAGAAGATGCTATTTCTGATTTCCTACATTAATCTTCATGCCAGCAGCCTTGAAAATATAAAAACCAGACCCTGTGTGTATATATAGCATCCGGGGAGAAACATCTTGGACACAGCCACTGAAATAATAATAACAACAAGTCTCCATTTTTATAGTCTTTGAAGATGTTTAGGCACTAAAAACAATCCAGCTGCCAAGAAGCAGAACAATTCTTATCTGGAAGAGATGATGCTTTGCCCAGGAAACCACTCTCGTGGTATCCAACTCACTTTGCAGAACCTTGCAGAGAGAAAGAGTAAAGCATAAGAAAAAAACTCTGGAAAACTTTATTTTAAAAATAGAAATAAGGGAGATAAGCTGCTTATAAAAGGAGCTTATCACAACAAAAAATTCACATTCTACTGATGCTGCAGGATTCTTCACTGCATTGACCACCGTTTATTCCCACAGCAGCCTCTGCAGCAGATGGCAGTGGAACAGCCCTTCCCACACGGCAGGAAACAAAGACCTGGGACAGTCTGAGCTGACAGCCTCTAACCTGAGCACCCTGGCTTCAGGCAGCCTCCAGAGCAGTCCCACCACTGCCACCCCTGTGCTCTGCCCCCGCAGACAGAAAACGCCTTTAAGGCAGAGACATCACCTTGCAGGAGTGAAGACACGGAACAAAGCCACTGGTTGGGATGGAATCCTGCACTGCTGCCTTGGCCAGTGCCTTACAAAGCAAATCCTGTGCTTTTTATTGGAACATTCCAGTGGGGAAGAAGGCTGCAGCAAGCTGGGGCTGGCTCCCTGCCAGCCACATCAGCTGTAATCAGATTATACAGTAGTGGCTTCAGAAGGCAGAAGCATGTTTATTATCAAGCCACTAACCAGACTGACATTAATTTGGTCAAAGCTAAGCTAAAACAGCCTCTCGGAATAATTTTCTGATTCAGATCACATTTACTTAGTTGATGGAAGTATTTTTTGCAAATTATGCTTAGGGAATGATAGTGGTTACAGGCTATTATTTCATTTGTGATTATAAAAGTCAGTGCCTTTCTGAAAAAAAAAATTCCACTTAATTAAATTCTACTCATTAAAAAAAAAATTTAAAAAATCAGAGGGTATATTGTCCCTCAATGGGGTACACAGCATGCAGAGTGCTAATTTAAATACAGGTTTGACATTTATCTCCAAAACAGAGTAGTTTGGGGTTTTTTTTGGCAAGAGTTAACATGTCCAGTCCTTACTTGTAGGCAGAACCTGAACAAGATGTGAATATTTTTGCCTCTCATCTCCTTTGGATCCACCTACTGAGGAAAAGCTTCTAAGATGCCTAATGATCACTAAAATAAATAAGAAAATCAGATCACAAGTGGTGGGAGAACATCAGCCTCATCCCAAATAACATCTTTTTGTTTGGCTGCAGATGTTCCACCCACAGCAATTTGGGCCAGGCAGATGCACAGGACAACTCAGATCCTGCAAACCTGCAGGGATGAGGAGCTCAGCACGGCCCAGGCCACTCAGCTCCTTCACTTTAAGGAGGAAAAACACATCCCAAGTCCCCTCCAGAGCAGTGCTTACACAAATCCTGCCTTTGAACACAAGCCTGGGGGTTTGCTTCCCTCCTGACTTCAGGATGGGTATGAAAAGTTAGTGGAAGGGAAGGAGGAAGCCGAAGTTAAAATATGGGGAGTCCAAACCCTTCACTAGGATCCTTCCAAGTGATCCTGCTGAGCACAACCTGCCCCCAACTCAGCTCTGCTCTTCTCCAGCCTTCAGCAAGCCATGCCATAGGGTTCAGTCCCATTTTCCTCCCATAGTAATTTGATTTTACTTTCTAAAAAGTTTTTTTAGTGGCTCTCTTGAGCAGAATAATGAATGTGCAAGCAATACATGGGATGATGCATCTTCTGCAAGTGGCAGATGGGAAAACTGAACACGTGTGGTTGAGAAGAGCTGTGCTAAATTCTGGCCAGAGGAATTTCCTTCAGCCCATTTAAAGAGTCCCCTGCAACCTCAGCAGGACATCGTTTATGCATTTATTTTCTATTCTAAGTCAACACAGACTTAAATAGTCCCGAGTTGCATTTCAGTAGCAACCCAATGACTTCCATGCTGCTCACTCTCAGCCTGCACAGCGCCTTAGGGTGGGGAGCAGTGCTACAGGGAGCACAGCAGTGGCTGCAACCCGAGTCCACAGACCCCCTTTCTCAAGTTCCTGCATAGACTGAGGTTTAAAACCAGCACACGTTGAACTAGAACATCTACAAACTTATATTAGACCCACTCTTTCCCCTCACAGCCCTGTGTTTTCTAAGCAGTAGCTGCCCTCTTTGCACAAAAAACCCCCCTGAGACAGATGCACACAGCTGGCATTTGCCCAGCCTGGAATCAGGGTTTCCCAACCAAAAACTCTGCTTTTAAAATCTGGCATGTAAACTGAGTGGCTGGTGCTTGCAGGGAGATGTGAATATAATGCTTTGGTCCACCTTCCACAAGAATTTCTGTGTTTAATTTCAGAGCATTAACCTATACATCAGAAAGGCTACACATTCTTTAGGGTACTACACAGGAAGGTGCTGTAGGTACTTTGGGTAGGGATTTATCCATTTAGGATATAGGTATGTGAAACCACTCTGTTATAAGGCTATCAGTAACCAGCTCCTGCAGGCTTTGTAATTCAAAATTTAATAGAAGTTGAGAGCAAATCACATAGTCCACAGGGCTTATTATTAACACAGCTCTCATGGCATCCCTGAGTAGAAAATGGAACACAAAATTGCAATGGAAAACTACAAAAGCCACAAACCCAAAGTTTATTAGCATGTATCAGGTGCCAAATAAGGAAAAATCTGAGCTGGAGTTACAAGGAGAATGGATGTCCCAGAGCTAGCAAGGGAGGAGGGCTGTTCCCAGCACTTCTTCCAACTCTGAAGTTTACACATGAATCTAAGTCCAGACTGGACCATATAAAAAACAAAAAAAACCTAATAACCAAAACAAAACCCAAAAACTAACCAACCAACCAAAGAAAACACAAAAAAACACCAAAGGACATGAGTAAATCACCTGCTAGGCACCAGACTTGCCTCCAGAACAATTCCTCAGGAGCATCAGTCACAGGCCATGGCTGGAGCAGTAAACCAAGCAAACCAAGATCATTTGGTCTGTTCTGGAAGAGCAGCTCCATTTTTGGAGAACACTTTTAGATGGACACTTCTTTCTGGGCCCATTGAGATGGTGACTGAAGTGGAATAAATCTTTACTGACAAAAGTTTATTGCAAGCTTAGAAACACCCACTGGATTTCTCAAGCTGCAGAATGAAAGCCCTTGGAAAACAGGAAAGCAAAGTCTTCCTGCTTATCTTGCTAGAGAAAGTCACACTGATTTCCTGCAAATTATTCCAGCAGATTGAAAGATAGATAACAGCATAGCTAATAACAAACAGAAAGTAAAACAAACACCCGGGTGCAGACAACTCCATCTGCAAGGTCTACAGGAAAATTCCCAGGTTCATTATGGAAAATGGGAATGCTACCCCAGAGATTTGGGTGGTCAGGTGCTGGGCTTGCCTGCCATGCCCCGGCTGCTGCGTGTGACATCTGGTAAGGAAATACCAGGGATCATAATTTAGTTTTAATTCTGCCCAATGTGACAGTGAGGGCTCAGCTCTGCTGCAAAGAAGAGTGAAGGTCCCCTGTGGAGTTTGATGCTGGGAAACTTCAAACTGCAAAGATCCCTTTCTGAAGGAAAAGTGAATAATATGGTATCGCAAAGGGGGCTGGGGGTGGGGGAAGAATAACAAATCACGAGGGAAAAATGTACTGAAGTATTTACACAGCTGGTTTTTCAAGACAGTGCTCTTAAGATGGGCTGTTTTTTTAGCCACATAGTTAAAAGAGTAGTCTTAATCCATAGGCAGTTTTTCCACCACTGTGACAGAAATCAGCTCAGTAAAACCTCTGCATGGGCCATATGTGACTTTGCCAGCCCTGTTTCAAACCCAGGTGTCTTCAGGAAAGCATGATACTACCATCAACCTAATGTTTGCAGGCATTTTCTGGAAAGAAAATGTCTACAGGTCATTTCAAATTACATTCACACATCTTCCTCAAGAAACCAACCAAATGAAAAAAAAAGAATCCTTTTAAAAAAACATCAGTATGATTTGCTAACCGCAAAGGTACTAAAATAACTAAAAATTACTGAGTTATTCAAGTGCAAGACAACACTGAAAATGCAAAGAGCTGAAGTAATAAACTCACATCTGACTTTACTTTTGTTCTCTACAAATTAACATCAGCACAATCACTGCCTGAGGGGCATGGAAACACCACGGCATCTTCACCAGTGCCTGGACACAGCACACACACACACCAGCTTCCTTTCCAAGTTTGGATCCACAACTGCTTTCTCACACTTCTCACATGTGCCTTTTAAATCGTTATCAGGAAACAATAAAATGAAGCCAATTAAGGTCCAGAGAGACATCTGACCTGGTGTTGCCTTCTGAAGGTGGCTTTCAGCTGAAACTTGTATTCCTACTTTTATTCCTTACCCGGTGGGAGCCAGAGAGGAGCAGGACACTGGAGGTTCAGCCTTGGCCAAGAGACCAGAAGAGGCTTAGCCTCGACAAACCAAGACAGATGGGACAGATTGCCATCTACAAACACAGCATGTGGGAGGTACACCCAGTTTGGTTTCCAAAAAGTTGTTTAAACTATACAGCAGTGTTGGCATGAGAATATTAAACTGACCAGGAATAAGATGATGTTAAAAATTAGGAGTTTTGCAAGCAGCAGAAGATCTGGAGTAGTTTTTGGACAGATGAGTCCAGACCAAAAAAAAAAACAAACACCAAAACAGTGGTTTTAAAACAGAGCTTCACTGATTTAAACCAAGGATTAAACAAATGTGATTGCTTGCTGGGAAGGATTCTCTGGAGTTCAATCACCCCTGTGCAGTTTCCACCTTCCTAGAACATCTCTGAATGACACAGAGGGAGCTGAATCACCAAGTTCCCTGAAGAGAGTCTCTTGGGACAAACTTGACAATCCACAGCCACCAGCTCTGAGCTGTATCAGAGCCCCGACTCCCGTGGTAGTTACACTTCACACTTGTTCCTGCTTCAGCACAGGAACTGGCTGCCTGCTCAGCCACAGCTTTTGCTGGATATCTTATTTAAGTGTTAGCTGACATCAGCTATTCAGTGGGCTCCAAACCTGCTCCCATCAGATCACTGAAGGCAACCAAAATACATCAACACACAGCTACTGCAGCAGGAGGATGCTGACAGTACATCCACACAGCCCCAGTGGAGCAGGAGCTCTGTGGGACAGATACAACCCAAAGCAGATTTCCCACTACAGACAGATCTCTCTGTAGGAGCTGCTTGTTCTCACCCTTACAGATCAAGCCAAAAGGGCTCTTTGTACCTAAAGCCATTTCCATTCAGTGCATGTGCCCATGAAGAGTTCCTTAAAGGTCAGCGCTCTTTCTGCACTGCAGATAATGTCAGAGATGCCTGTCAAACAGAGGGTTTGCCTCCATTTGAAGGACGTGCTTACAACACATGGCTGATTTTTCCAAGAGATTACAATTGCACATCTCAAAAACAAACCACAGGGGGAAGCAAATGAGGTGTAATGCAGAAGGATTACTCAGGCATCCCATATTCTAGGTCTCATAGCTAAATTGATTTGTCATTTTATAAAACATTGTCTTTTAAATAAACTTGCTGAAGATAAAACCAGCAATCTGTTCCAATTTCTTTATGGCATTTCATTACTTCACTGGTTTGGGGTAAGAGTATGCAAAATACTCTGATTCTAAAGCAACTTTTCTTCCCCAGGCCTCTTAGCGTACTTTCAGACTTGAATCACAAACACAATATAAATCACTTTTAAAAAGTCAGAGACATTTTAAAATAACATGAAACAGTAACGTATTTGTTTTTTTAAGCACGTGTTATCATTTGGAGCTGAAGTACATGACAGTAGCGATTTAAACAAAGTAAAAGGAACAGATATTTTTATTTTATGCATGTCCACTAACTCATTAGTGTAAGATGAATAGATTTTTAACGTATGGTGTAATGGGATCGTTTGTTAGTTTTTTGAACCCTGTTGAAAAGTTTATCGAAGCAGCTATGGAAAGTTCAAGTTCTTGTAAATGGAAGGAACAGTACTCAAAAGTTTAAGATAATGTATCAGTGCTTTAATAAGCCTTCCCCTGAAAATGCTGATTAGAGCAGGCGATTATTTCTTTCACAGTTTAAAACTTTTACATTGCTACATAAATGTTGATACACTGCCAAGAGCAGAACAGAATGTAATTTTTGCTTTATCCATTTCAAAATAGAAAGTTGAAAACTTTCTGTGTTTAGTCTGTGGAAGCTAAAAATCACTAAGTTTTCAAGATTTCTAAGTTGTCCTAATTTCAGCTTAAAATCAGTACACTACCTAAGACAAAGAAAACTCTGGCTTTAAGTTTGGGTTACATTTGCCTGTATTTTCTTGCCATACAGAAGGGAAAATTCACCAACATCACCCTCTCAGAGCCATAGGCTTTACTCCAGCAAATGCTTTATTAAGCCAGCAAGGGCAGATGTATACTGGGACAATGGGACTTTACTGAAAAAATTGAAGAATTGGATTTATCTCAAGTTGGAAGGTTTTGGTGTGGAAAGACAGCATTTGTAGGCAAGCATTACTGATTGACTTCATGGTCTTGGAAAGACCATTAGAGTTAAGTACAGAATGAAATATTTGTTTTCTGGACACACACAATTTTGAACACACTAAATACACAGCTGCAAGTAAAGAACTGTCCTCATACAGAGTTCAGTGGTACAAACCAACTCCTACAGAGGGCAGCTAAATCCCTATACAGACTTCAGTTCTGCCTCAAGTTGCGGACAGAGGAGAACTTTTGGATATTCTTTTGTTGTTTCCACAATGTTAAATAAGCATCAGGGATTTTGCTGCTCCTAAAACAGATAAAGCCAATTTTAACTGAACCTGAGTAACATCTTCATGAGCTGCTCAGCTGAGGGCTGGACGGAAGGGGAGCTGCTGGTCCAGACACCACCACATCCACCCACAACCCCCTCTACACCACCACTCATGGCCAAAAAACAATGAGGAAATGAACCTGGACATCTTGTAAAAGTCAGAGCTCTGCTGATTTACACCAGCACAGGATCTAGACTAATCATCACAACCTGCCCATGCTTATTTTTACATCACGCAAACTAAAGATGAAAGGATGGAAAACAAAATCTCCTATGGACAAAATGCAGCTGGAAGAACATGCATGATACCCATGCTAATGCATGGAAACATCTGGCCAAGGTGGGAAGGAGTCCGAAGTTTTCTCCCTCCATTTTAGTGGGAACACATTGAAACCTGACAATGGCTCTGTCCCATGGAAATACCACGGCTCTCGTCATCCAGGCAGCCAGGCTTGAAATCCTGACATCAACATCAGAGGGGGGGAAAAACGACTCCACTCTTTCTGCTTTCCATTGAAATAAAACAGTTTGCAACAAAAGGCAAGCACATGGATGCGTTCCCCTCAGTGTGTTTCCAATCACAGCAGTGTGTTTAAGTAGTCAGGCTGCATCCAAGCCTTAAAGCTCAACAGTGCAGGGAGGGCAGATGACATCCTGATGGCAAACGCGGCCGTGTAAATCATCTCCAAATGACAGTGTCATACACAGAGAACTGCTTAATTTGGAATGTGCCAAACGGTGCTTTTCCTCATCTTGCATCATCTATACATCAGCCAACAATTCCTTTGGGGATTGTAATTCTTGCTATAGACAAATGCACAACAGATGTTAAGAAAATAATAAAAAAAGTCTCCATCGAGGTAGCACAGCAGCCACTCCTGAAGTCAGCAGCAAACTTGCAAACAGCCACAAGCCCCTCTCAGGCATCTGGCTCCCAAGCTTCAGCACTGTCTGGTAGCCACTGGGCAAGGGGATGAGGAGGGACAAAGAAATGACCAAAAATTCAGACCCTGTACACTTCAAAGCTCCTGTTTCCGATTCAGGGTTTCCAGAATGACAGATTTTAGAAGCGTACAAATGCTAGTCAATTTTCTTGTCCATTTTTCCCCCCCAAATGACACAGGACCATTTTCTTCCAGTGCTCTCTGAGGAGGTGCTTTGCCAAGTTTAAAGTTACAGGCAGCATTACCAACAGGGTTAAATAAAATATGCTTTATGGTGCTGTGTTATTAATATACTTTAACAGAGGGGCAAACCAGACCCCTCATTCTGAGTAAGCAGCATCTATCCCAAAGCATCTATATGATTTCAGCATAAACAGACTCAATACTTTACCCTCTTAGACAAGCTCACGCATTTTGTCAGAGCTCTGTGCTTTGCAGCCTCTGCACCTTGTAATAACAAGATCAGCACTGTGAAACCAGTCTGCTTATTTCCCTATTTACACACATCCATGTGTCCAGTTCTTTGAGGACATGGATACCTTCACTTAAACCATCTCAATATTCCATAACTATGCAGAAAACAGTCCCCATATGCTAAAAAAAACACCAGAGGGAGCAGTAATTTTGAAGGATGGTGGTTCCATATTGATACATTTTCTGGGTTTCTTCAGAAAACATATGCAATAATTTTGTCAACCATTAAGAGACGTTTCCTGTGTCTTACACAGCCAATTTAATGTATTGGATAGAGACACGAGGAGCTGAGCACGGTACATACACCAGCAAGGGAAAACAGTGCCCAAACCCACTAGCCCCACCCAGCAGTCACCTGCACAGTCACACTCCAGGGTGCGGCACGTGCCTTATCCAGGCACAGCTGTGAGGACAGAGGGAGAGTGATGGCAGAAGACCACAGGCTGCACAGGAAGAAGGGACACTGGTACAGTCCCTGAACCCTGCACAGAACATTCATCCTGAGAAACTTCGGGTGCCAGACCAAACTTCTGATCCCGAAGGAGACATAAGGGCTCAGTGACAGCCAGCGGCCTCAGAGACCACCTCAAGGGCAAGGTGCATTTCAAGAAGATCTCTTTTGTGAATGGTATTTAAGGTAGAAATTCATGTCAGACTTGAAGTTCAGAAGAATTATCTAATCCAGTATGCTCTGTGTCAACAGACAGATGTGAGAAGCTGTAAAAGCCTTGCAGGTAGATGGCACAGACTCACAAGGCACACTCAGGAGCCAGCCACCTGTTGAATTTCAGAGGGAACTTCTCCACAGCCCCTTCAAGATCCTTGGGAGTGCCCTACAGAATGTCTTGCTCCTCAACCACAACATGCTACGTAGTTTAGGTCTTCCAACTGCTACAGTTGATATTTTTCATCACTTCAGAGTCTGGACTGAGATTTGCTGGCCTCTCAGAAGCCTGCTATCTTTGGCATCCCCCAAAATTGAGGAAACATCAGAGTTTGGCTATTTTTGCTGCTGGCTCTCCAATCTAACATTAACAGCCAGTGTCCACAAACTATATCCTGCAGCTCTTACTCAATCCCATGGCAAGTTTGCTGGAAGAAGGGATGAGTAAAGGCTACAACATAGTTGTCTTATTATTATTAAGGACACACAACAGCTGTACATCGAAGCTTGGTATTTTTACAAGCCAAAGAGCTATCACGCTTTTCTAAACCTTGGCATGTCTTTAGCTCGCTGTGCAAAAGTTCCAGGGGGCATGAGTCATCTTACAAACCCATAAAAATCTAATTATGGCTAATGATCATCCTTTTGTTTACACTGTATGTAAAATGCTCACTGCTTCTGATACTCCCTGCAGGGGCAAGATTTACCATCAGTCTTGAAATTATTTCTATCACACTAACAGACTTAACATGGCCCATTTAAGATAGAACAGAATCCACACCACACATGAAAGGTTTTGTCTTATTTGCCAAAAACTTGTTTTCTCTCTCATGAAGCTACTGAAACATTGTGCACTCTAGAGCTGCTCTTATTTAGAAAGAAGTTCAGAAAACCACATAATTCAGCTAAATTCCAGTTTAAAGAAAGCAGTGTAGGGCAGATCCTCTCCCAGCCTGCATGGCAGCCCACCAGCTTTAGGCCCTGCAGGGAACTGGTTTTCTGCTCTTACACAGACCTGAGCAGTGCTGAAGGAGTGTCTGGATAGACTCAGCTGGAGGACAGAGAGCAATCGTTTCAGTAATCAGGGTTGCAGCCATCCCACCACCCTCTGAAGGAAAGGGCTGGAGAACTGATCCTGGGACCACTGCTGTGAAGGAGGGCACACCGACCCACTGCAGTGGGGAAAGGAGAACACAACCCAGTTTCCCCTCACAGAAACTCACTGCAGCTCTTTGATGAGTTTCAGTGGCTGCACCCTGGTGAGCTGCAAGAAACTTAACCAAAATCACATCAGGAACTGTTTGCCCTAAAAAGAAAGCATTTGCTGGTCCAAACTGGACCGCAGGGAAGCGCAAAACACTAAATAAGAAGGCTACTGGCAAAGAGGTTTCTATTTCTCCCTTTTCCAGGGACAGGTGGGTTTCTTCAACTTTTTAAAATTTAAACTAATTTCAAATTTGCTTGCACAGCTCCTGTAGGAAATAACATCCTCCTGCAAGTTTGGTCTAGCTTAAATCTGAACAACTCTCAGAGAATCTGCGAACATGACAGTTCTTGAAAAGCTGCACAAGTGCAGATGAATGTGAGATTTCTAAAAAGAATTCCATCAGATCTACATACTGCTCATAAAACAAGCCTAGTAGCTGGCAAATGCAGCAAACTTTCAAGGTTAGAAGGGATGGGAGGAACTGGGCTTTCTCCTCAGTGACAGTTTATTTTCAAGTCGCTTTTTCACACTCCAGAATTACAGGTACCATGGGAACAGCAGGTGTGGGTGCTTTCCACAGAGCTGCCCAAAGCAGTGCAAGATAAGCTCCTGCACTTGCTCATGCTCACAAATTGTGCCGTGGCATCCCAGCTATTGAAATCACATTATCAGCAAGCATCTAAGTGCGGGCAGAAGGGACAAAGATATCCCCACAAAAATGTTAGTCTAAAATAAGCACCCTCGACAAGCGATCCCCTTGTCTGCAGTCATAAATACCACTTGGGCTAAGCCAAGCCCTTAAACAACAGGCCTGGTTTTATTGCTCCCAACTCCCACTTATTGAGAAATCAGCTGGTTCTGTTCTCTTCACTGCTAGGCTGGGAATTCAAATAGCTGCTGCTGTTCAAACGATAACAAAACTGGGAATACCTTCTGTAGTGACACTGGCTGGACTGTCCCCAACACAGAAGGCACAAGGCAGAGTTGGAGAAAAACCTGGACTTTGACACAAATATGTGTGATATTGGTACATCCAAGGCAAGGCTCCTCCCAGACCCCTTCCCCAGCTGCCTTCCAGGACCATGGCAGAGGCCAATAGAGAAAATTACCCACTCTGTGCCCTTCCTTCCCTCCTCCCACTCTGCTGTTCCCAACCACACACACCTATACACAGACACCAGGGTAAGCAATGAGCTAAGAAACAAATGCAAGATTTAATTACAAATCGGGAAGAAAACATTCCAATGAGATGTGATTATAAAATAAACAAACCTAACACTATCTCTGCATGAAAGAATAAAGTCTTGCAAGGTATTACCAGGGGTTGCAAAGACTCAAGTAAAACCAAGATCCTGAAAAGCATGATTTCTCTTCCCAAAATATTTTTATAAGGAGGGAAAAAACAAAACCAAACAACAAAGATGACCCTATGAGTATTAAACTTCTGGCACTGTACCATGAATTTCTCCAAAGGGTTTCTTAGTGCATCTTAGCAATTCATTGAGGAAGTGACCCTCTGGCACAAACACCCAGTTGCCTGGGCTTTGAAGTTGTGGAGGTTTCTTAAGAATGTCTCTATGACACTTACCCTGATGCCCTGCCTCTGAACACCAGCTTTTGACCTTTCATCCCTAGAAAGACTTTCCAGCTCCCAACATCGTCTTACAAGACACTATTTTCTGTGCTTTGGCTGCAATATTCCAATCTCCAAGGCTTCGAAATGGGAAGGGAAGCACTAATCCATCAGCCTTTTACCAGTCTTCCAGCCTTACATATTGATTGTGGTTGATACCCTGCTGTCTGCAAAATAAAAACAGAGTGCACAGGTCAGACATGAAATATGTCAGTGCCCTGATGGGAATAAATCACTGCAGAATTATGTTTTCCTTTAGGTTTTCAACTATCAGTTTTGAAGAGTCTTTTGCTCTCTTGCAAGTTTCAAATGACATCATAAAGCCAAATTTCCTTTACAAGACATTGTATTTAACCTAGGTACTAACCCTCTACTTTGGGACCAGTGAAGTTTAACAGATTCAATTGTTTCTACATAAAAACAAATGAGGAATTTGGTCCTGTAACTACACTAACATCCAGTTACAACCCAAGGAACCCAAAACATTCATTATTATCCAAGGTAACAGCCTTAATAAGAGCAGTCGCATGAGCAAACTGGTGCTGCTTGCGAAATACCAGGAGTCACACAGGAAAAAGAAGTTTCCATACTATTGGTAGTATTTGAACCTCTGCTAAGCACCCAGCAAAGAAAAATAGCAGTTTCCTTTCCAAGAAGTGACTAAAGTAGTAGATGATTCAGCAAGTAGAACTGTAGGTTGTGTAATGCGAGATTTAACACGCTCTCCCTCTTTTGCCAAACTGCCACGATTACTTGAAGACCCATTTCCAGCAGAGGTTCTCTTGCCCTAGGTTAGGATTAAGAACAGATTGTGAATGATGCCTGCCTTAGCATATTCTGGTTCAGGCTTTATGGCACAGGTTGCTCCAAAGCAGGGGAAGGTCACTTGCAACATTAGTAGGTAATTGTGATTCCAGGTGAGTGGTGAATTTAAGCACTAATTACCACTTGTAACACTAATGAGGATCTTCATGTGCCCTTGAGGAAGTGAAGCCCTCACAATGAAGCATTTATATGATTTTTTTTTTTTACCTTCAGACAGCAATGGATTCACAGAGATCCTATAACCTACACTCTGTGCCTGATCACACAGTGAGACACGAACCCAGCTCTTCAAACCCCCAGCTCCACATCGCAGCCATGGGATCTTGCCATTGCCCCCCACCCACCTTGCTGCCATGTACTCCCCAAATCCAATTCCAAAGGAATGGGAGGTTTTCTATTTGCCATTAACAGGAAACGTGGAAAATTCCCCACTGGTCATGTAAATGACAGACATCATGCCTGAAAAGTGCATCAGAGTGCATTCATGTGTGGGAATGACCTGCCTGGTTCCCCAGCCAGACCAGAAATAAACTTCTGTCCCAAGTCAAAGGAGTTCAGAAGCAGCAAGTTACTGGCAGCAAATCCTTATTATCAGGGGTTCTACCACAGCCCTTTCTTCTCAAAAATCCCTATTGCCTTCTACTGCTGAGTTTAAAGAAGAAAAACTTTCCAAGCCCAAGGAAATGGCACATTAGAGTGAAGAATCCTATAAAGGAACAATGATTTGGAGTTTGTAACTGCTCAGTTTAAAAGAGCACTGCAGTGATTGAAAGAGTCAGCTAGAAAGTAATCTGAAGAGATAATTTTATCTGCTGTCAACACAGAATAGCATTTATCTCAACGCGGAAGTTGCTCCCTTTCCCATAGTGACTAATACTTTCAAAATCAATATGAGCATCCCTTGAGTATTTTCCCTTCAGAGGCAGCTTTGGTGTTTTGCAGTGAGCCAAGAAGCTGCACAGGCAGTGCTGCCTAGACCCCCGCAGCCTCAGCACGACACTGTCGGGGGTCCAGTTTCACCCATCTGATTTTTCGAGTCTGCAGATGCCTCTCAGACCTCGGGTCTCATTTCACAGGCTGTGCCGCCCAGCTGCCTGCACACATCGGCCATCACACTCCCCATAACTCGGGGTTAGGGAATGTGTGTGTGTAACTCAGTAGCCCTGATGATTTGCACCATCAGGAACTGCTTGGAAAGATCAAAGTTTCACCTTTTTCTTTTTAACCAGTAACACCTTCCCTTTTCCCCTGTAGCACGAGCTTTGGTTGCTCTTCATGTAGTATTATCTTCCTCTTCAATACTTAATGCTAAATAATTTGTGTGTATGGGCTTAAACCTCATTACAAAGCAAAAACCATTCCACATTTCTCCCAGAGACACCATTAAAGCTTTTAAGTGGGACTAGATACACCATGGCAGAGCACGCAGATATTTGAAACACGGGAAAGAAGAAAACGCAACAAAACACAACAGAACAAAGCCCATGGGTTTGTGCTGAGACCTAAATATGGAATTTATTACTCTGTTTGTGCAGCAGATGCAGTACCCCAGTGTCATTTTCAAAAGAGGCAGATTTTTGTTCTTGGAAAGGGTATATTAAGAGCAGTATTTTAAAAAAAGTTCAAATAAGCTATCTTTTCATTTGAGAGTTCAAACCACAGCTCAGGAGAGCTGCTAAGCATTATTTCCCTCACTAGCAAAGCCAGTGGCTCAAAACAGAGTGAAAATCCTCCCTGCAGTACTCATAAGTAGCAGGGCTATGGATTTACTGCTTCAGAGAGCTAATTCCTACAGCTGCTTCCCAACACTCCAGCTCCTCATTTCCTCTACACCAAAAACACCTGGCCAGGAAAGGACAACCCTGGGAGACCTGCTTGTAGATGTCAGTCTGGATTTACTCTGCTCAGCCCAAGAGGAAGGAGCTCAGCATATGAGCTGTATCAGAGATGTACAACTGAAGCTATGATTCTGCTATAACCAAAACCCAAACCAAATTTTTTTGGTTTAATCTGCAGTTGAGGAAAATAACTTTTAGTTTTTCATTTTGGCACAAGCCTACAAATCCTTGTATCTGGCCAGGAATTAGTATTAAAAGCCATGCAAAAGGTCTGACCAGACCAATACAAAAAGCCCCTAACACCCTCGGGTGCACCCAACACAAGCAGCTGCAGCAGGAAGCATGTTGCTCACATCAAGCCCTCCTCCTCCTCTCTCATCCTTTCCAAGACAGCACTTACAGATCTGGGACAGAGGTTCCATGCTTTGAACAGCAAAAGTGTTTACCCCACCATCCCCAACAGTGGAGCAAACACCCCAAGTTCACGAAAAGCAAGAAACATTCCCAGCCTGGAGTCCCCATGCTGTCACACCCCATCCCTTCACCAGCATCACCTTCTCTCACAGGATAAACAACTCCATTTGTATTAGGCAAGATTAATTTATGTAGATTTAGCTGTGCAGCTACCATGAATCAAAATGAAAGAAAAATATCTTAAGCATAATCTCTGTTTATTTAACAGTTTCTGCCCATGTCTCTCATTTCTTCTTCACTCCACGCTGGAGCCCTTGTAGGGTTTCCCATCAGCTGTGGCCAGTCCATCTGCCAGCCATGGCCCCATCCAACTGCACTGCCCACAGTGGGAATACCACAACCCACCAGTGACTTTATTGGAGGGGTCTGAGTGAGCATACTTGTCATCAGATCCTGGGCATCTGAAGAGTGGCTGCAGCTGCCTTTCACTGCACATTAGTGCTTCTGTGAACCAGCCCAGCCATGCCAGGCGATAACACACAATGCTTCTTGTATGTGCTTTATCAAACAACCTGGCCTAATCCTCATGAAAACATTGGCTGATGAAGTGTATTGGCGTCTACAAGGCTTGTGTGGGCTGCTCAGCTGCTTTGTTCTGCATAGTTGTGCTTCCCCTCGCACGCGAGCAGTGCCAGTGCCGGCTTTCCCTGGCGGTATGGGCAGACAGAGCTGTTATTGTGTGCTTTGCAAGGGCTTGTGTCCAGCCTTGGAGCTCACAGCATGCTCGGGGGGTGCCTCCCAATGTGAAAAAAAGGATAGGGAGCTGCTTCCCTGTCTTTTGAAAGTATCTTTAATTCAGCTGGAAAAAACACTTAATATTGGCTTAATGTTTTATCTGAATGTTGCAAGTCTCATGGTGAGGCTCTCCCAACAGTTTGGTGCCAAACACAAACCTAGAACCAGTAATAAGCCCCTTGCTAAAGCCCATTGTAAAAGATCCCTATAAATCCCACAAATATCTGCTGTGGTTCATGTTCTCACAAGTACAACAGTGAATCTCAGATACAGATGGGTAACTTGCACCTTCAAACAATTTTAGCATTATCTGCAATAGAGTTTTGGGACAACAAATTTCCTGAGAGTGAATATTACACTGTTGTAATATTTTGCACAGATATGATTGTATTCCTATGTCAGCTGCTCTAAGCAAAAGTTAAAGTTTCTTCAGAGGAAAAAATACTCAGATTCTGCTCATTCCCTCATTCCAGTTATTTACAGCACACTTTGACTCTTCAGTGTTACAACATTGTGGATTCAAAGGTAGATAAAAGCCCTACCAGGCTGTCCAGTCCATCACAGACCTGTTCTGCATCTCCTGAGTCACAAAACTGTCATCCAGAAGTGCATGAGAGAAAAAAAACTACTCTTTTTTAAAGACAGAATTTACTTTAGGTGATTTCTGGTGAACTATGCCAAGCAAGCCTACAGCTGGGATGTTTTCCACACACATCTATCTTCCTTGCCTTTGAGGAGGCAATGTGCTGTCACAACTTGGCCAGTGCTTTCAGGTTGAACCCGAACCAATCTAGAGCTGTTATTGTTGGGCTTCTGAGCCTAGAGGAAACACTAACAAATGACAGTTTCCAACTTGCTAGAGGTAAAATGCCTGACTTCTCTGCCTTGGCTTTACCACGTGTGTGGAACCAGCAGGGCTGAGGGTGAAGCAACATTTCTCTATGAAGACACTTCATCCAAAGGTCCCTCCCCTGCTTTTGTACCAGAGTGAGACCACAGCCATGAACTAACACCACACGTTTCAGTAATTACCCTGAGGCTGCCAAAGAATTTCTGCACTTTATAGATAGGTGACAAAGAGACATCTATTTGTCAAGTTTCATTTACACTGGGCTTGGGGTAGAAACCAAACACAAGTGCTCTCAGCTCCTCTAGCCCACAGCTGGACTGTTCACTGAAGGAGGAAGGAGTTCGCTGTCTCCTTTTCCATCCCAAGCTGCATGAACCCAACTTGAAGAAAATCACATCCAACCTGCAGGCTCCTACCCTAAGGTAGGAGGTGAATAATTGCCAATTAACTATGCTTTGAAATCTTTGTTCTTCAGCAAAGGAGTCTGTTTATCCACGCTGCGTGTACAAGTACACACAATCAGAACCAGACCCATCCTGGGTGGTATGGAGACAGCAAACTCATCAGGAACAGTGTACTCTACCATATGAGACATCGTTTTATTTGATGCCAAAGAGGAAAAGGGGGTGGGATGAAGGAGGATACGTAGTGCGTTTTCTCCCTCCTCTCTCTGCCCAGGCACGATCAATTTTTGTAAACTCACAGTGGAGCCTGTTTCCACCCAAAGGGCACTCATGCAGCTCTTAGACATATGTTCTACGTCTCAACAAAGCATCATCAGAAACAACAGACAACAAACACAATAGCCTGTTCTCCTGAAATTTCTATCAGGAACATTACTGAAAGGGTTAAAAGTGATCAGTAAGGACCCTATATGATGCTCTACAGCACTTAAAGAGAAAAATCTACAAAAATATGTACAAACCCAATGTTATAAAGCTATGTTCACAATGAAGAACTAAATCAGCAGAGCCAGAAAGTAGTGAGCAACTTTGTTCTCAGCGCACTTCTAGTATAACGTGTTTTACAACCACTTGACTGACGTCAAATTCAATAACACATTATTAATAGGATTTTTGTTCAGCTTACACTCGGATGTTTTTCCTGTTTTAAATCTCTCCTTATAAATCTCAAATTAGATTTTATACAAGGAGATTTATCAAGGTTTAAAAGAAAATATGAACATAGCTGATGCTTGAATTGATACACCGTAAAAGCGCAGCAGGATGAGTTTTTATCACAGACAGGATGCAAGTTAACGCATCACAGCCTTGTGCTATGGTTATTTCCAGGTAGGACCACCACCATCATTCCTAGCTACTTTTTCAAAGGGAGAAGGAAATCAGAGAAGCAGTAACTCCACAAAGAAAATGTGAAAAAACCCCTTCTATATATTAGACAAAGGTTGCAGTGTAACAAGGTTGCAAACAGTGATGAAAGCTCTCTCATTTTGGTATGCTCCCACCAGAAACCAGGGTGGCAATGGGTCACTCTTCAATTTTTTTGCAGCCACAATATCTTGATTAAAAAAAAAAAAAA
>VZTJ01000897.1:232220-252133 GCA_013397795.1 Orthonyx spaldingii
AAAGGTAACTAAATGAAAACTTAAAAGGCCTTGTAGTACATTGACCAAGAAGAGGCACAAAGAGGACAGCCATGATCCAGTGCATGCTCCTACCCGAGCCCTGGGAAAAAGGAAAAGATAAAAGTTCAGGTTGGCAGCCACGAGAAACATCCCATCAGGAAGATGTATGAGATCACCACATCAGCTTCCATGGGGAGAAACAGTAAAGCAGTTTCTTAAAACTTTTAAAATCACCTAAAGGGCTTTGTGGGAGGGTATGATCCTGCACAGGAGAAATCAGAATTGAGACAAGATTAGGGTGATCAAGGAGATGAATTGCTATGCACCACCAGCAGGTTTGCTTAGGCCACAGCAGGACCAAGACCCAACAATCTCTCCAGCAGAGATATCCCCCCAGCAGGAAATGTGGGCTGGGTGCCCTGTGCCTCCTCTGTGCAGCCCAGCCCAGCACTGGGATGCTGGATGGAGCCCATCCTCACAGGAGACTGTGAGAGGAACAGTGAGGGAAGTACAGCATTAAAGAACAGCAATAGGCACCATGCATTTTACCTCCAGGTGATTGGTAGGGGGCCAGAACATGTTGAAAATAATCATTTTTTTTTACTATTCAATAGAGATTGAAGTTACTGAGTGCCTGGCCCCAAGCCCACTGCCAGGGAGATGTCAATCAGTCTGGCCAACATGCCCAACAATAGGTGAGATGCAGAAGCCAGGCTCTGGGAAAAAGCCAGTTTTATATTTGCAGAAGAAACCCTGTGAGAAGATTTAAAAAAAAAAAAAAGGCATTGGTTTTGAGTCATGATGACGGTTTGTGGCATGGTGGCAGGAAAGGGTGCCTGGGAGTGGGAACCCCATCAAAGACAGGGCTGCAGCTCAAGCTGGAACACACAGCAACTACCCTGACACGCACCAGAACATCACTGTCTCACCCAGGACCAGCAGCATTTCCACGTCAGTCCCAAGAGACTGCAGAGCCTGTGATTTCTGAGTGCCAGCAGGACAGCGATGACAGACGTGCCATTGACTAAAGAGCAGAAATACCCACCAAAACACACCAGCACCAGGAAGGCAATGGGGGATGACAGCTGGGTCACATCTGACTTGTTCTACATTTTTTTGAAGCCTGTCCCACCAGTTGCTCCAGCATGAAGCGGTGATGGAGCAGCAGGAGCCCCAGGAGAATCAGCAACCCCAGCACAAAGCATCAAGGTACTTGTGAGAGCTGCTGAGGGTGGCTTGGCTGTAACTCGTCTCCACCATGTAAACACCACAAGAGAGAAGAGCCAGGGGAGGAAAATGCTAATAAAACATCAAAACTTTGGTGTTACATTAGTATGTGACTGCAAAAGGACTATGCAGAAAATGAGGGAGAAGAGACAGCAATGCCTCAGCCCCACAACTCATCTTTGCAGTCCCCTCCCCTCAGCAAACCTCCCCCAGCTCAAACTCATCCTATCTGCAAACAAATGAAAACCAAACTTGGACTCTTGAATCACTAATTTTAGTTTTGGATTTGTTCCTCTTTTCTTCCCCTCCCCTAAAAAAAAAAAAAAAAACAGGAATAAGGCTGTAAGGTATAATGAAAGCAGCATGTGAAAGCAATAAACGAACTGCAGAGCAACCTAAACACCCATGTGTGGCTGATGTGAATTCTATGAGCTGGGGGAGATGCACAGCTCAGCTCTGGCTTGGCCATGCAGCAGCACCCACCGCCTGCACCAGAGACAGGCACATCCCTGCACCCAGACCCCAAACTGCCACATGCTGCAGAAAACCCTAACACACCATTGCTTGGGTTTTCTCCCCCTGCTGCTGCTCGCTCTCTTTCTGGACGTTACTTGAGATGTGTTTCCCCATCCCCAAAGGCACCCTTTGGTAAGATAAGGGTGCCAGTCCAGCTGAGGGGCAGATACATAACTTGCCTGGGCAAAACTCCTTTTCTTTGTAAGATCTGACAGAGCCCAGACACCTCTGCTTGCCATATCATACTAAAGCAAAGTGTGGAACACTGCATCCAGGGCTGGGGCCACCAGCATAAAAAGTACATGGAGCTGTTGGAGAGGGATCAGAGCAGGTCATGAAGATGCTCAGAGGGCTGGAGCAGCTCTGCTGTGGGACAGGCTAAGAGACCTGGTGCTGTTCAGCCTGGAGAAGGCTGCAGGGAGACCCTAGAACCTCTTTCACAGTGCCTAAAGGGACTCCAAGAGAGATGGAGAGGGACTTTGGACAGGGGTCTGGAGTGACAGGAAAAGTGGAAAGGGCTTCAAACAGAGAAGTCAGGGTTAATTGGGATACTTAAGAGAAATTCTTTACTGTGAGGGTGGTGAGACACTGGCACAGGTTGCCCAGAGAGGCTATGGCTATCCCTGCAAGCATCCAAGGACAGGTTGGATGGGGCTTGGAGAAGCTGGTCTAGAGGAAGGTGTCCCTGCTCATGGTCAGGGGGGTTGAAACTGGATGATCTTTACAGTCCCTTCCAACCCAAACCACTGTATGATTTTATTTGTATGTCTCAAGTCTTTGGATCCATTTTCCAGAACTGCAGCAAGAAAACTGGCAGCACCATGGCACAGCCTCATGCTCCATGAGCTGGAAAGGCCCAAACAGACAGCAGCATGTCTGTGCTTTCAGTCAACATGGGAACATTTCCAAAAGGAAAACCACGAAAAGCGTGCCTCTTAACACAGGATACCCCAGCGCTAACAATAAGCTTTCATCAATTAAAAAAAAAAACAACCCAGTTCCCAAATCCCCCATGCAAGAGCCAGCTCTGCATTCAGATGGTGTTTTTGAGATAAATTTGCCTTAGGAACAGCAGGTAAGGAAAAGTTCATCCCTTGGGTCATTGGGTTTCACAGTCCAGGCAATATTTCACATACCACATGAAACAGGAACACATTGTGCTTTAAGGAGATCGAATTGAGTAATTATAAATGCAATACTCCAACAACATTGAAATTCAGCTGGATTCTACTCTCTGCATTTCCAAACAGTATGGGAATTATTGACTTATTAAGGTGAAGAACATCTTAATAATGTTCTGTTAACATGTTAACAAAGTTAATACAGCTCTAGCAGTGACTACTGAACTAGAAGGGTCTGTGATCATTTGATAATGAAAATAAGCTACTGATTCATAACATGGCCCAAGGCAGATTGTAGTGAGCTTCCCTGTGCCTTTGTCAGCTCAAAAACCCAAGTAAAGTTCAGCTGAAAACCCGATGCTACTTCTGAACTGACCTCTCCTGGGTAAATCAAGTGCAAGAACTCAAGTCACAATGGCCCAGCTGAGCATCAGCCCAGCACTGAACACTTGCATCCATGAGCAGAACTGGACCAAGAGCCCACCCCAGCAAGCCCTCTCTCTATGTTGCAAAATGTACACCCTTGCCCTTTTTTCACAGCAGCAGGCTGGAGGTTCTGGTTTTTGTCTAGAAAACAAACATTTGGCCACATGCAGCCTTGGTTACTCCATGTGGTAAAAAGGCTGCTGCGATTACTGCAGTGTGCAAAACAAGAAGCATTTCCTTGGGTGACAGCGCCAGTGGTACCCGACCAGGCCCTGGCCCAGGCTCAGAAGAGCCATTTCCACGTTCTATTTTCGGTAACCAAGTCAGCTCCCCACCCAATTTCACCACGCACAGCTGCAGACGCTACTTGTGCTGGTGTTGCTGCTGTGAGACGCTCTGGTTGGATGACAGCCTGAAACAACTCCCTGCTTCGGCAGGGTAACCAAGAGCAGACCTTGGCTCCTGCCTCTTCCCGCTCCTTTGTAGCGCTGCATCCCAAAATAGAGCTCGGGATGTGTTTCGAAGTTCTGAGGTTTTCGTTGCTGTTGCCTTTCAAGCCCCGGCCTCAGAGCCTATTTGCAAAACCACAGACCGAACACAAGCCGCTCCACAGTCGTGATACTTCACGGCAAGATTAAAAAAAAAAAAGCCTGGAAGGACCTCTTGGTAAACTACGCACACAGCATTTCAAAGCCACATATAACTTCGTTACGGAGTAAATCAAAATGACTTCAGCATTGAAGCAGCGCAGCATTCCATGGAGAAGGCTGTCACGTTGCAGGATTTACAGACGTCCCAGACATGAAACACAGGCTGGGATCACGCAAGCGGATCTGCAGCCCCAGGATGTGCACAGAGCATCCCCAGCTGCAGGGAGGGTCACGGGGACAGCAGAGTTTCCTCGCAGGATGGAGCACATGGAGCTGGGGCTGTGGCCAGTACCACCCAACATGCACCTGCACACCACCTTTCTCACCTCTTTTGCACTAAACAAGCAGCAGAAAAGCAGGAAAATGATGGTTTTAGTTGCTGGAAAGGTATTCATTACAACAGCTGTATTTTTAATATAAGGATGCACTCATCTGCACACACCTACACAGATAAATTGCAGCCACTTAATAAATTAAAGAAGTCACACATACATATGCAAGAGAAACATTTTGCAATGTAATGCAGATCTACTCAGAGTGGGAGATGGTAGTGAATTGAAAACATTTTCAACTCACTGATAAAAATGGTAACTCAATTCTTCAGCCATGAATTGAAAGCTAGAGCCTGCGTTATTCCTTCCTTCACTTTCATGGAAAGTAGGGGAAAAAAATGACCTCCACAAAAACCCCCAGTGATGGACAACTCAAAGCTTGTGTGGTTTCCCACCAGAAGCTCTTCCTGGTGAGCCCCAAAAGCCCACTCCAGAGTTCCTTCCCTTCCTTCCACAACTTCCTGCTCTCTACTCCCCGTTGGCATTTGCAGGATTAGACCCTGAGCAACCAAAGGGATAAAAAGGTGGTGCTGAACCTCCAGGCACCCATCACTGTCCCTTGGGATACTCTGCTGCTGCTGAGCAGCCGAGGCTGCTGGTCCAGCTCCCCTCCTCTTGCTGGACAGTCAGGAGCTGAGCATTCCTGGAGTGGTTTTGTGCCCATGAGTTATGTGGCCAAAAAAGAAATAAACACTGTTTACACCAACCAACCTTTCCTGTTGATTAATTCTTCAATCAGACCATTTCTTCTTTAAATCACAATATTACATCCAAGACATTGAAGTCACAAAAAATTTAGTGTTTCCCAACAATACCACACAATCAATCACTTTTTCCTTAAAGGCAGTTGTGCCAAGGACTTCTGCTGCATCCTCTTCCACCAGCTCACACAAGCACTATCTTGCTCACACAGGTGCCTGGGCACAGCCAGCAGAGCTCCACACAAAGCAAGATTAAAATGCTAAAACAGGCATTGTTTCAGATACAAAATGTGCTTTGTATCCTGCCTTACTGGGTCATTTCAACCCTGACCTTGGTCTGCTGGACTTCTTAGAAACAGGGCCTTCAAAACTAATTCAGAATTATTCCCTGGTGAGCTGCCAAAGACAACACCACCATCAAGGTCCATTTATTGGCACAGTTCCTAGAAAGACCCTTGTAATTCCCCAAATTGTACATTCTCTATGGATGAAAAGGAAAACAAATAGCACACCCAGGCTTTTTTTCCCTAAAAATGTCCTTGTTGGAAAACTATTGTGCTTGGAGCTGTGCCACTCAAATTCATCAGAGGGGAGAATCTGTTTATTTGCACATCAAGTACATCTTATTGTTTCTGGACATCAGTATGTAAATTGTCAAGTATAAATTTATTTTTCCACTAGCTTAAGTTTTTCTCTGCTCTATAATTGCCATAATCCAAGACACAGCCTATGTTTCAAAGAGCTCCATTTTAGCGTGCTACGATTGCATATGATCAGAAAATCTGATTAGAAAAATCTCCTACTGGTATTTAGGATCTTATTTTTCAGCTGACTCAGAACAAACTGCTCCTTCGCTCCAAGAGATATTTGACATGTCTTAAAATAAAATCTTTATTGGAAAAAACCCCAATGACTAATGACTACTATTTTTTCTATACCGATGAAAATGGACACATGCACACATATTTGTCTCTCAATGGCACCACTCCAGTGCTCAGATTAATCAATTCCTGCACAGTTCAGAAATGTTTCAACACAGCACAGTTATCTGTTTAAAGCAATGCACATAAAGAGAAAGTCAGTAATATCAGAACACCAAAGAGACAGAAGAAAATAAAGCCATTGGAAGGGGTCTGAAACAAAGAGCAACCACTTGACAGAGTCTGCGAAGCTTGTGGACAACACTCTCAGACACATGATGATTTTTGGGGTGATCCTGTGGTGAGCCAGGAGTTGGACTTGATGATTCTTATGGGTCATTTCCAATGCAGGATATTCTAAGATGCCATGAGCCTAACCCATGGGGCAGAAGAGCTGACCATGCCTCAGGAGGTTTGGGTTTATTCACCGCTGCCCTTCAGCAGCAACTTGCTCAAGGTTATAGTGCTGTAGCCTTCAGCAAGACATTTCTTTTGGTGCCTACACTTCTCAGGAGTGTTTTTAAATTGGTAAATACTAATTTGTTAGGACAAGGCATACCCTTCCTATAGTTGGGGTTACTATCTCAGGCTCTGCAAGTCTTAATTAAATCCTGCTGCTACTAATGAAAGGATACAGGCATAAGGAATGGACTTAATTTACTCTTCAGTTGCCCTGTTAATTGCTTTCAGTAATTGCACCAAAACTGGAGGCTGTACATGTAACTGAGAAAGACCCAGCTATCCCTGGGCCGGGCATATATTTCTTTCAAGCTGTCATGTTTTACTACAAAACCAGCAAACAATTCATTTTGAAAATAATCACAACAAACTCCATATCCTTCCAATACTTCAAAGGTGTGGATCTTGTCGAAGATAGAAAGCTAGAAAACTCTGACAATACTAAGTTTTGATACAGAAAAGAGATAGAACTAGTAAAAGCACACAGCTGGGATTGAAAACTGTTTATCCCACACAATTTATTCTGCTTTCCTGCCCATAAGAGTCAAACACTACAGCAGGTCTTGGCACTGGACACTTTAGTGTGATTCTGATGGGATTTCTTCTCGCCTCTGTGGGACAGGACAGTGGGGTACCTATTTTGGAATCAGAGCCTTCTTTTCAACAACAAAACCTCCACACTAATGTTGTTACATTTCATTGAAGGCTTCAGACTTTTCTACAGCAGTAATCCATCTGGTAAAAAAGTACAGTGTTTTTTTGTAATCTCCATAACCATAATGCTTTGTGGAGGATTTCCCTCACACTTACATCCAAACCCCAGGTTTCTGCATACAAAAATATTTTCAGAGAATCCCTTTTGGTAACAAGGAGCAACACTTCCATTTCACAGAACAGACATGAAAATACATTTAGGAAAGGATTTTCTTTCTATACATAAGTTTAAAACTGAGTGACAAATCATTGCATGTTTTGGAATAACCAATATCCCTGAGGCTCAGGAACACCAGCACTTGCAGGCTGAGGTGTTCTTTTTATAAGCAAAGTATTTATGCCAAGTTAATTTTGTATATTATAAAGCTGTTATGAAGTGTAACTACCATGCAATATAAGCAAGACCTAAAGCTATAAGAAAAGAGGGTGGGTTTTTGTAATCAAAACCAAGGTGCAAATAATTTTTTTTTCCAGAGTTTTTGCACATATAGTCCCAGTGACTGTAAGCAAGGCTTAATAGGCTGAACATGTACATTACATGTAACTACACTCAATTTCAGATCCAGGTTTAACAGGCTCTCACTTTAATTTTGTCACCATCTGAAGCAAAAGGAGGACGATTTCATGACTATTTTAGACTGCTCTATGACATCATGTGTTAAAAACATTGATGCAGAGGTAGAATTTCCCGTAAAACTCTGAGTGTGAGGACACAGACTACATGTATGAGTTTGTGATGTTCTCTGGAACTTATGTCATACATTAGGGTTTGGTACTTAGCTTTACTTCCTTCTCATTTTCTGTTCTTCATTAAAACACGTTGGGAACAGCGCTTAGGTTGTTCAAGTCTCTATTGTGCAATTCTTTGCTTTAAATACTCCTCAGAAGGTGGGAAGTCAAAGGGAATTGCAACAAAGGAAAACTCCAGCGACGAGAATAAAAGCATGTTCGGGGATAACCATCCCTAAAGAAATACACCAGCAGATGTGTCAGGTGTCCTGGAAACAGAAGGACAGACTGCTCCTTTCAGCCCCGAGTCTGCTCCTCAGGGGAATGGAGGTACAATAAAGAGGCAAAGCAGCAGATCTGGTGCCAATTCTTGGGGAGTTTCTGTCGACAACATCTGTGCTCATGTCAAGCACTCAGATGATATCAAGATAAACTGGGCTTTCCCACAAACAGCAGTTTGTAAAATCTAGAAAGGAAATCTGGAACAGGGCTGAGAATCAGCATTAGAGCTTCTTTAATCATCTGAGCTACGGAGCAAATCCTGCTCTATTTTCACCCATTCCCGTGCTACCGTGGGATGACAGCTCAGCACCGGCATCGAAATGGAGCTGTGTTTTATTTCTGTGCTCAGCTTCCCAGTGATGACAGCTCCAGGATGACTGATATGGTGCTTGTCTCTTCCTCAAAGCCATCATGCCATGGTTCTTGCTTGATTTTTTTTGACAACCCCTCAAGGCTGCGACCACCTCTCCAGCCCCCAACGCCCATCTCCAAACCTTTTCCATGAGGCCAGCGTGTCAAGGCAATTCTCAGGCACAGTTGCAACAGTTCAAAAGGATCATATCACCCCAGCCAGCCCAATAGCACCGTTCCCATGTAAAACACTTAGGTAAGAATTCAGCTCTGTTTATTTACAGACTTTGTACCAATGTGGTATGAATCACAGCAAGGGGAAGGGGCACACATCCATAATTGCTCTGGGAATAGACTGGTTTGCTTACTCCAAAGGAAAGCAGAGAATTTATTTAATGCAATAGGTCAGTTGTGCAGTACTACATCCCTGGGGAAAAATTCTTCTCTATCAACCAGTAACAAAAATAAATAGATCATTCTGCCCAACAGTCACTTAAAAGTGCTGCAGCCCATCTGTACATGAAAGGAGATTTTAGGAGAGTTACCCATAACAAATTAAACTCCAGCTCCTCATTTACTAAGTTATAGTCCCTCTACCAAAACAAGATAACAGGAAATGAGACTATAAGGATGCACTATAAACCTAGAAGGACTTTCATCAAATCCTAAATTGTAAGGAATATCTGCAAACTGCATCTCACTACATCATTAAAGCATTTGATACTTTAATCTCTTCCTGTGAAAGCATGCCATCCATCAAAACTGTGTTTCTGCTTAGGAAATGTAAGCAGTATCAATTCGATTCTTTAAATTATGTGTACTAAAAAAACCATCCACAATGAGCTAAAAAATAGTCCCAAACTACTTATTCAAAATGCTTGTTACGTTTTACAGCACTGGACAGAGATTGAAATATTCAAGCCAACCCTGAGCAACAAAGAGCCTACTTAAAATTTATGGATAAATTTCAACTTGTTCAGAAGAAAATGCATTATTTAATGTCACTAGAAAAATATTATTAGAATATGTTTCTTTTATTGATGAAATATGAGTAGAAACACACTAAGGGAACTGATACATAGACACACAAACACCTACATTGTTCCTTCCGGAAGTAACTTCTGAAAGCATAAATGAAAACTCTTTACTGCTCTGAGCTTCAGAAGTAACCCAAATATAAAAAAGTATCCTGATGCTTGTATCTTTCCCATCAAAACCCAAATACAGCTCCTGTGCTTTGTCATCAATGCCTCACAGCTTTCAAAAGCCTACCACATTTTAGGGAAAGCAGATGAATCCCAAGAGACAAGGCTCAGGAGCACACAAACAAGTTCCTGATAATCCACAGGAAAGGAGATAAGTGGGTTCAACCTGGACCCCTTGAGAAGCAAACAAGAGGAAAGCCTCCTTCAACACCACTGCCTGAATCACACACTGCTCCATTTACCATCATGGTGGCCTCCGACAAGAGGGTTCAGCAAAACAAAAAACCTTGGAAAAGCAGCAGTTTTTAGGGCAGTTTCTTGTTGGAGAGGGAGGAAAGGGAGAAGCAGACAGGCCATGCTGAAAGCAGCATCTCCCAGGTGCTGGAGATCTCATGCTTGGAGTCCCTCACATGTTTCTGGGTTGGACCCTGGTGACTTTGCACCATGGAAAGCTTTACCTGAGCCAGATGAAAAGGGCAGAGAACTCACCCTTGACTTTTCATCACCACTGGCACAGTGTGAAATCTGGTGAGCTCAGACACTGACAAACTTCTCTACTTAGTGGGAAGTAGGGAAAAGAATTCCTATCTTCACTGAACTTCATCTTGACTTAAAAAGAGAAAACAAAACAAACCCAGGCCTCCCATCATGCCTTTCTTTTTTTAGCTCCCTCCAAGTCTCACCTAGTGAGGTGCTCTAAGACAGCTCTTACTTTCCCAAGCCTGGCACATCCCCATACCTCAAACTGTCACTGCTCAGGAAGCCACAAACAACCTCTTCAGCTATATTTGGCAGGTGAAGAAAAAGCATTTTTCCTCAGAAAACATCCCCCGAAAGAGCCTTGTATTTGGTACAAAAGGTGTTTTTTCATTCCTGCAGGGAACCCTCAGTGAAGAGGAGATGCTCCTGGGAGGTAGCCAGTGCTGCAGACCTCAATTAGTCATATTAAAAATCAGCAAATTTTACAACCAAGGTGCCAGCACCAGCATTTGAACCTAGGGTAATTCACAAAGCTGAAGAAGAGTTGGTTGGTTTCTCTGGCAGCATCAAACAGTGCCAGTGCTTTCAGACCCATTCCTTTTTACATGCCTGCATTGAAAATATGCCTCTATTCTCAGAGCTGCAGGTGCCCAAAAGCAACCACAGGAACCTACAGCTGAGGGAAACAAATTCAGGCAGAAGGCAGAATAGTTACTGCATGGGGAACAACTACTCACAGAGATCCCAAATCTTGCAGGGATCTCCCTAAATCCCCACCCTGACAGTAACAGCCACTTATCAATCAACACCGTTTTCGACAGGCGTCAGACAAGCCCATGAAACCATGTAGGATGGAAGGCTTACAGGAACAATGGTTATGTCATTTTTTACTTCCATGATAAGAGCAGGGCAAGAAGGCTGGGGATGACACTGCATCCTAATGGGAAAACTAAGGCGCAGAGATTATCCAGCTAAAGCATAAACTCATAAATCCATGGGCAGGAACCCAGGAATTCTCAGTGATGTTTATTATTCTCTGAATACTTTCTAATAAATTCCCTCTTTAGTACAAAGCCTGCCTGATCCAACTGTACATATTTTACTTAGTATTCTCTCAAGTGGCTTACAGACTGGCTCCAAAAAATTCCCATAGTGCTTTTTCAAGAAAAGCTGGATACACTGATTGGATGCAATGGCAGATTTCCTTTCACTGCACTCCAGATAGTCCCAATCCTGAAACCAACATCTACCAGACTCACAGGTTTGCAGAGGGTCCATCCACCCAGTCAAACCACAACCCAGCCGAGCGTTTAAAATCCTGGTACCTTGGGGCAGAGATTGCCAAACAGAAGAAAAAAATACATCTTTACATAGTGTCAAAAGGAAAAAGCAGCAGCAAAACATGTCCCCTCAGACCTGTCAGTTCTAGACCATCTTGTTTCATATGCCAGCAGCAATTCTTCCCCTCCAGGGTGTATTTTGTTGTTAGTCATACAGCAGGACTTATTCTTTTGTCCTCTCAATCGCATCTCCTGAATAGCAAATTAAAGAAGAAACTCAAACCTGAATACACTGGTAAGTTTGGCAGAAACACATTTACAAATAGATCATTTTAACCTGCGAAGCCGTAACCAACCTAGTAGCTTATGCGACAGAAAGAACTTTTTGCCCTTGCATGGCTGCAGTTTGTGGAGGGGTTTTGAGCTCCCTAGGCTGACTGAAACCTGCTGCTGCAGGAAACACCCCCACGAGGTCTCAGCCCCTGCAAAGCTGACCAGCCCTGAGGCAGCTGGAGCCAGAGAGGAGCAGGAGCGAAATGGGTGGTAGAAGGCACCTAATAATGCATCACAGTGGTGGGGTGGGAGATGCACAGAAGAGGATACTGTCAGAAGGGAAGAATAATTGCCATTAGAGCACAGACAGAAATATAAACATGAAAAAGTTTAAAATGGCCTTTTTTCCCCTTTAAAATACCTTCTTGATTTTTTTTTTTCCTCTAGATAATACACTCCAGCAATTATGCCAGGAGTGATTAAAATCAATTATCTCCGCCTTGAGCATTTCAGAAAAGGTCAGCCACACACCCCACAGCACTGCTGACAGATGCCTGAAAAAAACCCCAAACAACCCAAACCAAAAACCTCAACATTTCAGTTCAGCAACACTCCTGGAAAAGCCAGACCATGTGTTCTTCACCTCAGGGTGAAGAAGGGAAGAAGCCTCAACTATTTAACAGACTCAAAAATTTGGATGACAATCCTCAATGCCGCATGTGGCAGCAAGGGTTACTTCATTCAAGCTAAAACAACATATTAGGAGCTCCCCCCTCCCCGCCCCGCAACATTATTTAATAGATGAATCAAGGAGAGCAGCCCTGAAGGGCAAACTTCTCTTAACCGTGGAAAAGGCATGTTAAATAAGTAGTACAACACTTCTGGGATGCATTCAGCATGTCCTGGCCACAGGCCCAGGAACATAAATCCATTCCTTACACTGGATTGAGTTTGCTTCAGTCTTTCCACTGGATGCATTCCAAAGCCCTGTCCATCCCAACAGAAGCATCTCCACACCCCTCCATCCATCCTTGCAGTTTTCAAGAGTCCAGTCCACTAAAACTCTCTGATTGCCCCAGAGCAAGTCCAGGCCTCAGAGCTTGTCATGCCCAGTTAGTAACTCATGAGGCATTGCCAACATCAATCCAGGGAATCTGGGCTGCTCTCACATACGGGGATTGTTCAGAACATTCTTAGCAAGAAGGAAACCTCTTCAGCCCATGACACCATCAATTACACTCAACAGCAGTGGCAGTGGAGAGGGAAAAAAAGATTTCTCAGGGGAAGAGCAGTCTGAACTCACGTTCGTGCAGACAGACTCATCATCCCCTTTTCTTGGGTTTCTTATTATAAGAGAAAAATATAAGCAAGATCCCAGAGGATCAAAAGACAAAGTGTCAGTGTCAGATGATTCATGACTGCCCAGTTCCTCTTCATTTCAAGAGTGACAAAGTAAAATAAATTAAACCCAGCTGACTAAAACAAGCCATCCTAATTCATGGATGAACCAGGAGAATCAAAAGCGTATGACAGTGTTAGCAGGAAGGCCTTCTTTTACAGGCAAACAGCCCTCACTGTGTAAATGGCCAATTAATTTATGGGAGCCAGATGTCCCTGTTTAGGGCTGTTGTTTACCTTACTGCTCTGCCCTTTGATGGAATGATGGATGTCACCATTTTTCAGCAGCAAGTGAGCAGCGGGGCCACTGCCTCCCAAGCAGAAAGCCCTTGCTATCCCAAATGTGATAATTTTCCTTCTCCACAAACTACATTCTCCTGTTTCTTGCCTTGGTTTGTAGTGAAACATGCTTCCCTAAATGAAACGAAAGATGATCCTCCTGCCTTTAACAAATTTTTGTGTGGAAACCAAAGCCAGACTCTCCCCATAATAAAACTGGCTGAGGCTCTGGTTCCAGACCTGCACCACAGAGCTCCAGCATTGCTGATGCAAAAATTCACCACAGGAAAAAAGCTTCCCCCCAAACATATTCCCTATTAATGTTTAATAGCAACAAAAATACAAACGGAAGAAGAATATAGCAGAGACATTAGATATAGCTGAATCACAGCATCAAGATAATAAGCAGAGCAAATTTTTCTTTAAAGAAGATATGCCAAAGTTGTCCAGAATCAGAACTCAGCTTTATATTTGTACTAGGCTATAAAGTAAAATCTAAGTCTAAAGACAATTGGAAAAGTATAGGAGGCTGGCAGAGACCAAACTCTTCTAACCTCCTCCTTAAATTCACTATTTAAATCCATAGATAAACATAATCCATATGATAGACAAGAGGAAGAATAAAAGCAGCTAGAAGTAAAAATTAATTAAGAGATACATTGCACAATGAGAATGTGCTAACCATTTTTAGCAGCTGCTCAGCAGTTTAATATGCAAACTGAACTTGAAAAAAAGAGGAAAAGCTGAGTTTCCACAAAACATTAGTATCCTTGTGCTCTATTATGGTTAAAGATCAATGCACACTGCCAGTTCATGCTCTCACACAGCAATGCAGAAAACAAGATGGGCAGAACTTATCTCACATCCATCAAAACAGACAGGAGATATCCCACCAGTGGTGGTGTACATTTGTCCCCTAAACACTCATCTGCAGTAGATCTCCTAATCAATATGCTGCTCCAGCCTACACTGCAATCACAGTGCTCCCAGCAGTGCCCCTGGGATATGCAGCAGCCAGCTGTGCCAGCCCCATCCCTTTTGGGTACCCTGCCTCCCTGATGAGGAGAGAGCTGCAATCCCACAGCCCTGAACCAGTGAAATACAGGAATTTCTCCCTCCAAGTGGTCTACTTTCTCTTTTCATTTCAATTTGATTTTTTCTTTTTTTTTTTAGTATAAAGAGACAGAAGGAAGCCTGCAACACTGAAGTTCACACATTCACTAATTTTAGGGCTTTTTGGTTTGGTTCATCTTTTGTTTAGTTTCATTGTTGTTGTTTTTGGGGTTTTTCTTTTTTTTTTTTTTTTTAAATGTCGTTTTTCTGTTTGCTTTCTGATGTTATCTATAGCTGCACTTCAACAGATTTTGATCTCGGATTCCTTTGCAATTGTCAAAACACCCACTTTGAAGCAGGCAGCAAGGGAGGCTGTTTGGCACCTTCACATCATGCTTGGAATCTTAAGAAATACCTCAGGAGACTGAAGCCCTGGATCTGAAGCCACCCCACATCCCTCCCCCCAAAGCACTACAGAGTAATTCACCACAATACATCCCGCTGAATGGCAAAGGTAGTCTCTCTTCAAAAGCCCAAACTTGTAAGTGTCCATGCAATTTACTTCCTTGATTAGTTCAATTTTCTCCCATTGGTTTGTGTAACAAAACAGAATAATTCATAGCCAGATCTCGAGGCTTTCAGGTCAGATAAAGCTTCTATTGCTTCTAATCTGTTTGTAGTAAGAGATGATAAATTGAACAGAAACAAGAATTGAGCCTAACACTAATAAAGAAGTGCTTGATAACACAAACTCCATCAATCTGAGCAATGTTTCCACTTAAGATGATGCAGTTGAGACAGGAGAGAGACCTAAACCTCAGTATTATTTTATATACCTGCTGAGTTAAGTGGCATTCATGTGGATTAACACAACCAGCTTAATTTCTTTGTATGATCAGAGTATTACTTACAAACCAGTTTCCCCATTTTTTCCTCTTGCTACTGCTGTACATGGATTTCTGTAACTGCCCAGTCAGTGCAAAGCACCAACTGCTAAGAGAAGGAAACCTATGCTTATTTCCCACAGACTTCCAAGTTTGAAGATCAATTTTATATTGTATTTTCCTCTACAGATTTTCATCTGTTCTGTCTTCAGTTTGAAATGTTCTCAGCAGTGAACATCTGTTAGAAAATCTCTTACAAAACCCCACTTAGTCTATGGCCCTTTAATCAAAGAAGGGTGAGGGTATTAAGAATTTAAAATAATATATCCAAGTTTAAAAACAAATACATGTGTTTTCTATTTGAGAATGTGTGTTATTACTTTCACATTCTGACCTGTTAAGTACACATGCTCTACCACAAGTCTCTCTGGAATTTTGGCAAGAACCAGCATTTATTTAATAAAAGGCCTTATTAATTGTAGGACTCTATCGTTGATACTTTGCATTTACAGAGCACATTACATTTTCAAAGCACTCCAACATTAAATAATTCAAGCAGCCTGTTTATTTGCATAGATGGATGCACACAATTGTAAAGGAAATTATGAAACGTGTTCGCATGTTTCTGTCTGAAAGGAGTTATAAAAACTAAATTCTTGAGTAAATTGAAGATAGTTCACTATTTTTGGCACCGCATTATGAGAGAAAGCCTCAAAGTAAAGCAAAATTATGCCAGCATGTTTGATAAGGATTTGAGAGTGGGATTTCTCTCACCTGCCTTGCCTTCGAAGGAGAGTTTTCCATTAGAGTTGTTCATCCCAACCCTTTTATAGTCCAAAGAAAGGGTCGATGACAACCTCTAGAGAGGTCTCCTGTCCCCAGGAGAGCTGCTTCTTACCAGGGGCCTTTAACCACCTCTACCTTGTGAACTCAGACCCAGGGAAGAGGTACATTTAGGCAGATGAATTAAGCTCAGTATCTGCCCATCTCTGGCCCATTTAATTGGACCATGTTAAATATGAATGCAGCACCTAAAAGGACAAAAGGCATTTTGCTGTTATTGAACAGCACCAGTAAAACACACATTGCAAATTATTCTGAGCCAATCATTGACAGACCACTTACAAACAAGGGATTTGTTGATCCCAAGATACAAAGCGAGATTTAAGGAGTACAGAAACCTTTAGTGTCTTGTATCCGTCCAGGTACCCTACATCAGTGGTTCTAACATTTGGAAATTCTTCCCTTATTTTGATATGAAAAGACTTCCCTTCACAAGCAGACAAGTAAGACCAGATCCTGGGTCAACACAAGAGACAACCTTTTCTCCTACTATGTGATTTTTCATCAAGACCAGGAAATCACACCTGCAGCTGACTGAATTTGAGATATCTTTTTATTCTATAAGAGAAAACCACGATTTTGAAAAGTCACCCAACTGAAAAAGCCCTCATGTCACTTCAAACCCCATCAGAGTTCCAGTGAAATCATTTGGAGAACTATAATATTTACTTGTTTCGGGTGGCACAGCCACACAAAAAATAGCTTAAACAAAACTCAGTTTATAGCCATATTTCAGGAACAAAAAAAAAAAAAAAAAACCAGAAAGTTTAATTCCAATTAGAAATCACTACTGGATTATTTTAGTGAAAATAAAAAAATCCAAAACAACCACCTCCAAACTTGCTGACAAAAGGGTTTTACTAGAGGACAGTCACTATTTGAGTGCTGCCTACCCACGTGGGCTACCTGGTGGGAGCAAGGTGCTGCTTTGGGCTGCTCCCCAGCTGTGCTGTGATTTGCCTGGGCAAATGCTCACATGCCATCCTCACAGATGGTCTGCCAAACCCACAAATCCAGCTTTCTCCACGGTGGTTAACAGCGCATGCCACAGCCATGAGCAGGATCCTGCACTGCACGAGGGCGTGCAGGGCCGGGGAAGAGGGCGTTACACAGCTCTGCTGTTGTCAGTTCTGCTGACGCACACAATGGCATTAGCGAGAAGCTGAAACATGAACATGTGTGGGATGACTCTCCTCTTTATTATTAACCCATGTCCAACAGTGGGGAATAGGGAGAATGCTTTTCCCAGGTTGAGAAGATCATCTCTTGAGCACTTGGCGTCAACTCTTGTGATTACCCTGGGGGCAGGAAACTACTGTAGGAACTGTGCTGGGGGGAACTGCATTTGCAGTCTTTCCTGGCTTAAAAACCCAAATCATGCCAACTAAAACAGCCAGGGGACTCTTCCTGCTCTTGGGCAGGTACTTGAAAACATGCAAGAACTGTCTATTCAATGGTTCTTTGCTGTCCCATAAATTTCATCACTCTTTTCACCCTCCTCTGCACACTTCCAAGGTCTTCTGTCTCCTTTTGGAGAAGGGAGGAGACACACATGCTCTCTCAAGATGTAGGTGAGCCCTAGATGTCTCTCATCTTTCCCAATCCTTACTCATTCACCTCCCACACACAAGACTATTTTATTTATCTGCACCACAATTTGTCTGTCATTTTATCGCCTGGCACTCAGCAGCTGTTGGGTAATTACAACATGGACACACCACATGTATCTTGTCATTAGAAAACAACCCCCAAAAACCCCACATAGTGGAGCAAAACCCCAACCCAACCACACCCAAGCTCTTCAGAACACATATTCAGCTGCAACTTCAACAAAAGCTCCCTGGAGAGCTCTGAGCAGATGTGTCCTGCAGACTTGTCCTGGTTTTATAGAAACTGCTTCGTCAAACATCCCACCACACCACTGAAGTTACTTTGACAGCTGCATCTCAAGGGGTTGGAGGGCAGCTGGTTAGAAAGAGACAAAAGAAGGGCCAAGATTGACCAGAACCATGCATTTCAGAGAGATACTTTACAAAAAGCACATGACATTATTTGCGATGTTAAAAGTTGTCTACACAGAAGTTAACTCCTGGATGCATAAGCATCATGAGGATACAGCAAGTTCATGGCACATCTCACATTCTTCAAAGTCCACAATTGGATTACGTCCAACCAATACATTCTGCAAGAAGCTTAAGTCTCTTGCCCTTTCTTATTTCCAAGAAAAGCACACTCATCTTTCACTCATACCACACCACTTCTCCCCTTCACACCACAGGATTACAGTGGTTTATATCATAGAGAGATTTCTAACCTCCATTTTCCAGTTTATCATCATAAGATCTAAAAGCAGCTCACTTTCTATGCAAGCCCACAGGCCTCATTTCTCAATGTGGACATGAAAGTGCACTTCAGAGCAACAACATTCCTGCTCCAAAACCCAACACAGGAATATTTGCAGAAGACTTTAAACCACACAGTTAGATCATGTTCTCAATAGGAAACAATCCTGAGTAAATAAACACACATCTCAAAGTGTTTTTTCTTTTAAAAACCCCGAAACTAAACTCCCCACAAAAAAATCTTCCAAACACCCGAATCTTGAAATAACTAACATTACCCTGATGTCCTGGTGATATTCATCATGGGGAAAAGTCTGAGAGCTTCTCCACTCCCAGGGTGCTACTACAGCACTGCCATGAAGAGCACAGCTCCAAGGAAAGAACTGTCAGATGGAGATTTACAATTATTTCACCGTAAGTCAAATCATCATCATTTTCTCTTTTATGGAGAGATGCTAGGATGTTGTATATACCAAAAGCTCCCTAATTACTGTGGCTTCCTTTTGGATAATAATCAGGAAAATCTATGAGTCCATGAAATCTAAATGGTAAACAACATGCAAAAGGGGGAAAAATGGGAAAAGCACTCATATTCTTGCTCTTATTTATGTATGTAAGAACCTCGTCCTGGAACTAGAGCCTGGTAAAATTCCATGTTTACATTGCTTATGAAATTCACGGATAGAGAGAACGTATGAGAGGACAGATTCCTTTAAAGATTTTATTACTTTGAGTCCAGGTCTGGTAGAATTATGAAGATCTTCCCAAGCAGAATCAATAATTTACAGCATCTTGGGCAGTTAGCAATTTTGTTTTTATCTTCTCCCTAGCTTTTTTCTGCTTCTCCCCCTTTGAAGTTCACTGCAGAGTAGAAATATTTTCGTGGTTGATGGTGCTAGTCAAAAAGTTTCTGCTGCACATTGGTAATAAAATCCACTAACCCTTTTAAAAAGGGACTGTACATAAACCTAAGGATAACTGTTAGAGCAGTCATTGATCCCTCTGCCTTGTCTGCGGGGGAAAATAGCTACTACTGACAAACTGCACAAGAAAAAATTGCTTTGGAAGTCAGAGAAGAAAACAGAATCCTTGTGCCTTCACAGCACCAGCCCCTTCTCCCATGTAAACCAGCAGGGCCAGCAAAGGCAGCCAGCAGCTGAACATCAAGCTTCACCCTACACAAAACATACAGCACAGGAGATTTGGAGCCCCAGATAATGCGTGACCACCTGTTCCTTGGGCAGGCTCATTGCGTATCCCGCTCATACCAGCGTGCTCACGGGCGGATATTGTTTCATTGCCATATGTACCAGCCATAAATCACAGCCAGAGCCTTTTAGTTAGTGTTGTTAGCACTGAGTGCTGCATTTACATCTGAAAACCACAGAAATAGTTGTGGTGCTAGCAGCACACAGCTCCCTCACATGCTTCCAAATTAAAAAAAAAAG
>VZTJ01000897.1:252157-298939 GCA_013397795.1 Orthonyx spaldingii
AAAAAAAAAAAAAAAAAAAAAAAAAGAAGTGGGTTTAAACAAGTAACATAACCTAACAGGCAGAGTGAAGCCCAGAGCCTGAATTCCTCCTCTTGCTTTTGATGTGCTACTTGTCTTTAAAGACCTCCCAGGTTACAAAGCTGTCCCCATCAAGAGGCTGAAGAATGATAGCTGCAAACCTCATGCTGCCCGTCAAACCCAGCACAGAGTTCAAGAGCCCATGAGAAGAACTTTGCTTATTTTTATTGCAACACACAATATTTTTCTCCTGTGTTTATTCTCCCAACTCCTCCTCTTCGTGCATGTGTAATTGACCCCTCCATTGACTCTTTGCTACTCTAGAAAACTACTGCTAAGACCACGAACCACGGATTATATTTCACACACTTAAAATATCTTCTAAAGCAAAGACCAGTCCTGAGCGCTCGTTTCATTCTTAAAAACTCATTCTGGTGTCCAGCACCAGGAGATCCACTAATGAAAAGGAAGTATCACTGGACTCATAGAAGATGAACTGCTTCCTCTCTGACCCTTGAGGAATGACAGCTCACTCCTCAGCTATGAGTGTCCTTAGGAGAGAGCAGCTTGAGCTGCAGGGGGGTCTGCAAGATCTGCTGTGGCATCACAGAGCAGCAACAACAGCCACAGCAGTGGTGCCAATGGCTTTCTCTCCAGCTCAACCCCTGGCTCTGTGTTAGACATCCTCAAAACCCAGCAACACACAGGGAGAAGAAAAGTGCTGATCTCCTTTGGTGTTTTTTCCGGAACAAAACGACATTTTCAGAGAAGAGCAATTCGACAGCTTTGGGAAGTGAGCACGCCAGTACCATCCATAAGGGACATCCATTACTCTCTTTGGAGAGTTGGGAGCTTACTGCCCTGACAGGCAAATTCTACCCTTACTAGAAGCACTCTTCTTTTTTGGTATTCCAGTGTTACTCTGCCCCAGTCACACACAAAAACCATGGCATGTACTGCACATACAGTGCACAGATAACCCCTTACCCAAAACGCTCTCAATTCATAAAGCAACAGCTCAACCAAACCAAGACAAAAGTACAAAACCCCCTAATGATCAATGTAGTAAAAGTGTCCTACCAGCCAAGCCTTTTCCTTTATTTTTTTAAAACCTGAAGAGATTTACAAGTGGGACTCTGGATGGGAATGATGAGATGGTTTTGCAGATGCCTACATGCGGCTGCTCCCAGGCATGAAGGTGCTTGTTTGAAATAAATGTGAGAATTGAGCAATAGAAGGACTGGCACCAGCTCTGTGTTATTTTTGATGAAGATCATTTGTTTTTCTTCGGAGTTGCAACACAAACTGAGGTAATGCTAAATGTATGTTTGCTCTATGAGATGATTTTAGAACTCTGCATCTGAAAATTGAACATAAATGTCTTTCTAAATACAAGTAGAAATAAGCTCTTACAAATGCTGACCATCAGTAATGTGGGATTCTGTGTTTAAGAAACCAACAGAACAAAAAAAACTTGAGACTTTGGAGTAGTTTACACACAATCTTCTTTAAAAAACATTCAGTACAAGGCCACAGGAGAGCTCATCTTCAGGGATATCGGAGGAATACTGGTTATTACTAACCACTCCTTTGGAACATTATAATTAAATAATAAAAATCCCATACAATTATAGTTGTATCTACATAAACACAGAAGGTCAAAAAGGTGCATGCCATTAAGAGGATGCTGTGTTAGGCAGAAATGCATCTTACTCCTCCGAAAAGTCAATGGCAGTTTGGAAGCTGATCTGCTTATAACTTGGAAAGTCTTCTACTAAGATAAAGCAAATGTCTAATTTGACAGAATCGCCAAAACTGTTCTTATCTGTTCTTGCTAATTCTTGAGCGAATGGTTTACAAATGTCTGCTCATTAGCGGTGCCCAAAAAAGCACACTACATGCAGCTTTTTTTTCCAAGTCCTACAATACAAAATTCATAACAGAAAGAAAAAGAAAGGAAAAAACTTCTTGTAAAATAAAGAAGCCTGAGATATTTCAGGCAAAAAAATATGTGGAACTAAGTTAAGTAATTCAATCCAGGAGAAAAACCCGCACAGCAGATATCCAATTTACTACTCATAAAGGAGCACTAACCAAAATTCTAATTGAAAAGCCTACTTCCCTATTATTTCAAACTATGAGGAGGCAATGCAAAACATGGAAATACTAATTTCCAAATTTTTTTCTGGTTGTTCACTGGAGTTCTCACAAGATCACTAAGTATATGGCAAAAAAGCTTCATTAGCACATGGGAAAACATCCCTGTAAGGTAAAACTCTCGAAGCTTCAATCTGTCAGCACCCACCACAGCTTGGGAGCAGGGGTGCAAAATAAACAAACAATTGCTATTTGCAAACACTTACACTAAAAAAGCAAAAACCCCTGAGGACCACCCTTCAGAGCATTTTGTTAAACTTGCATCTCCACAAGGTGGGGATGACTGGGCAGCCTCAGCTCCCTCCTGGGACAAAACAGCTGCAGCACATAAGCAAGGCCACCTCTGGCCATGCCAGGAGCTCATCACTTCTCAGTCCACCCCTAAACCGAACGTGCACAGATACCAAGAAGCCAAATAACAGCCAGTCTTCTAAAGAGGCAGAGGTGTTTAACCTGGGAAGGCTCTTTTGCCAGCCCAAAAGGGGTTGGGCATGCATGGAGAAGATAAACACTGAAAGTCACGCTGCAAATACCGTGTGCAGCACAGGGGGAGGCAGATGGGCTCCTGGATGGGGCCAGCCAGGAGCAGGGTGCTACTGAAAAACAGCCTTTCCTGTATTCAATCCCCTCTTCCCAGCCATGCACCCTGGCACTGCACATCCTTCCCCTATGCCTTGTTCACAACCTCATTTAACTGGTTTAATTTGGACAGGATATCCCACACTGGCACATCCATGTCTCAATAAATCTTACCTTGAACTAAGGTTCAAACTGAGTAAGGCGTCTTCCAGTCATGCCCTGATGAACCAGGAATCCTTTGAGAAGCTGCTCAGAAGCCCTCTCTACTGATGCTGTGAACTCTGTTGCCCAACTCCTGAATATTTATATAGAAAATATTTAAAAATATTCTCTCATACACTGAATATCACCAGGAAATTACAAGAGGACATTTGCAGTTTCAGACTCAAGTTCTCAACAGCATCTTGCAGTTTTTGATGACAGCTGATGGGCAAATTAAAGACAGCAGCAAGGACACAGCCACAAAGGTAATCCCTACAGACCTTTAACAAGCATCACATGGAATTTCCTGCAGCAGCCACACTGCTCCTACCCAAAACACAGCTCTGCACACCAAATACAGCATCCAGTTCAACACAAAAGTTATGTTCCCCTTCTGGACGGGCTGCACACTTATTTTTTTGGCTTGGCTATTAATGAATCAAGCTAGAAATGCTTCTAAGTATGTGCAGTCTTCTGCTTTTGTGTCCAAGCCTGGAGAGTCACCGCAGGCTGTCGGCAGGCAGGTCCTTAGCACTCCCCAGGCACCCCTGACCTCTCAGCCCTTTCATTTCCTGCCCTGACTTCAGAGATAGCTGGCTTGAGAAAGCAGCAGGACAGGGGAAAAATAAATAAGGTTCCCCAAAGCTGGGCCTCCCTCTCCATGCTGCCTGGGAACCCCCAGCACATGGCTCAGGCTCCCTGGGAAGCAACTTCATAGGGGAAAAAAAATTTCAAAAAAACCCAGAGCTCTGGGTCTTTGAGCTCATATCTGCCAATTCCTGTGCAACACTGAACAGGCAAACAACAAAACTCCCAGAAGCAGCATCAGCCATGCATTCAACAAAGGACATACAGCAATATGCAAAACCCTTGTCCCACTCCCTCTCCCCATCCAAAAGGGTATGGGATGGCTGTGCACATTTTTTCTCCTCTTCTGTTCGTTAGGAGACCACTCAAGGCCCTCCATTCCAGCTCACATGTACCACTGCAAGTGAAAGCCCCATAAGCACACAAGGCAACTTTACAGGGGATTCCTGCTGTCCTGGAAAGGCACAAGCATGTTAATGCTAAGAAAGGAAAACACATCTCCATTATCTCTGGTATTCGCAGTGCTACAAGGCAGCCCAGCCCCAGTTCTTTAAACACTGTCAGAGCAAGCTGTAAACAGGTTTTATGGTTTTTCCCATGAGCACAAATCATGGGGAAAGTCATCTCTTGTGCTTGTCCCATCTGGTGCCTCACCAGCACCACTGATGTCTGCTCAGCACTGGCAACACCAGGGGACCAACTCAAAGCCATCACCACTAACAAGAAGCTGAGCAGTCCCAGGCAAACACTCACAGTGTTTTAGTTTTATCAACATTAGCAATCACTGTTGCTTTTCAAAATCTTATTCTAGAACTGGCATTTTCCCCACAGAAGTTCCTGGAAGTAGGGCATTGCATAAAAATCTTACTTTCCACCACAGAAGATTCCCATCCCCATAGCCAAGGCTGGGAAAAAGAGGATCTGAATGCAACAGGGGCTGAACAACTTGAAAACACTTCAAAGATACACTTGAACTATAGTGAAAGCCCAAGAATTTAAGATTCTGTGATTACCAATTCCACGCTTGAAAATCAAAGTCCTTCTTTGACAAGTTAAAATTCAAATACAAGTACACAAATACTCATTTAATACATCATAAATATGAATTCTGTCCTGCAACCCTAGTGTTTCATGTCTCCAGGTGGTGGGTTGACCCTGGCTGGTTTTGGGGTGACCACCAAAGCTGCTCCATTACTCTCCTCCTCAGCTGGACAAGATACAGCTAAAGGCTCTGGACTGAGATAAGGAAAGTGAGAGATCACCCACCAATTCCTGTCACGGGAAACACAGACTGAGCTTGGAAAATCAGTCACAGCCATGACTGTCACTCTCCAGGTGCTGGTGGAAAGACGTATGGTTTTGGGAGCATGGGGAATACCAGGGGAAAGGAGGGAAAGTGTCACAGGACAGCAGAAAAGACAGCCCTGATCAATGTTCTCCAGTTAAAGAGGAGGCACTATGCATTCCATCATTTCCTTACCTTCTATTCAATAGAAAAGCTAGATTATTTTTTTTTTTCTATTCCTTCAAACATCTCCAGGAAAAGGCACATAAAGCACATTTCCTTAGCACTGCAGGACCGTGAAATGCAAGACACCATCAGAACATCACTTCATCCTGAGCTGTTACTGAACTATGGAACAGAGCTGCTGAGACAATGAGGTTAACTTTAACAATTCCCTTTGGGAGATGGAGCCTGCACATCCAATTCATTTATGTGCCCTAAACCATCAGCCTGCTCCAGATGAAGATGGACAGTCACCACAAAGGGCTATAAAGAGTTTCCTTTGCAGCAGAACGTTCACATACCCACCACAGATCAGACTATTTTTCAACCAGATTGTTCAACTTTTGATGTAGGTCACATCAAAATCGTAACAGTTTCCATCCTTTAACCCAAAACACAGGCAAGGACAGGAAATGCCACACAACCGCCAAACTCGCCCTAGCTGAAGAAGAGACAGGAATCTTTACTTGAAGGCAAAAGGAAAAATAATTTTCCCATCCCTGGCATGGAGATTAGAACTAGGACAAGAATTGCTTGTTGCTGTTTCTCTGCCCTGCAGCACCCGACCTGCCCAAATTCCCCACATGGAATGCTGACTTGTCCCATGCTGGGGAGCCTTCAAGCAGGGCTGAGCCCAAGGGAGACAGGGCTGGTAACCACAGGGCTGCACCCTGGAGGCAGAGAGGGCTGGAGAGCAGAGGGGTAGCTTCCTCCAGCACTACGGGAGGAAAGAGCTGTGATATGGAAAGGGACCACAATGGAGAAGGAGAGCAAAGAGTCCCAGGGAACACTGCACGGTGCTACATGCATGGGCAGCGCCACCCTTGGGGACACTGAACCTCTTCCAGCAGCAGAGACAGGCCCCTGACAATTCCCAACCCACTGCAGACACATGGATGCATTAAGCAACATATAAGCTTCCTGGTCATCGTGTTATCCTAGACAAGATATTTCTTTCATTTAAAGATTACAAGCTACCCTCATCACAGACTGGAATTGCAGAGTTTCAGAAGAAAATGCAGATAGGTTATATTCAGTATGCAAAACAAAGGTAAAGCTCCAAACTGATTAAGATTCCAGCATGTAAGCCTTACAAACAACCTAAAAACCAGAAAATGCTTAAAACTCCTAGCATTATGGTTTAGGGTTTTGTTTGTTTATTTTGCAATAAAATGTTAATTATTTGAATTGCTAGAAAGAATTCTGGGGTGTCACTCAAGCCCCAGGCTGCCAACCAGCCACCGAGTAGGTTGTAGTCAGCTTAATAACCAGCTACAGGCCAAGAAACAGTGCCTGGCTGATGCTGCTGACACGAAACAAGGCACTTCCAGTTCTGACACCCTGTGGGGCTTTGGTGAGACACTTGTCTCATCCTATCCAAGTTGACTGCTTGTTTTCACTCTGCAATTGATTTTGTGATTAGCCCCTTACAACATCAGGGTCAGCAAGGACATGTCTGTCAATCCACCAGAGCTGATAACGCTCAGTGAGATCTTTACCTTGTACGTGGCTTCCCCAAGTTTTGCTGATTTGCTGCCACTCAACCAGTGACACGACCAGAGAAATCCATGCCATCCACATGGACTTTTTAAGAAAGCCTTTTGCTGTGCAGAATCCTCACTTGCTGTGTTTAAGAACAGCACATCTTCCCTCTCTGCGTAACTCCGAGCCCTGGCTATGCACAAGCTCAGATCACCAGGACTGAATCAAACACACCTTGTTTCTCCCAAAGTTCCTTCTCAGACCAGAGCTGAGCAGCCATGGAGAGAAAACAACACCGTGGGCCCTGCTGGCACTCCTACTCCAGGAATGTCTGTGGGCAGCAAACACAACCCTTCCCAACTGCATTGCAAACACAGCAATGAGTCCATCCCCACCCAGGCCCTGCAATCTGTGCTGGGAGGCTCTGACAGGGCCCCCTGGCCACCAGCCTGAGGCTCTTTCACAAGGAACTGTCCTGGCTCACGCCACCAATCTCCATCTGAGAGCTGCCCTCTCCGAGGCCCAGCAATGACCTGCATCTCAGGACATCCTTTCTGCAGCCAACACTCTCTTTATTCCCAGAATGGCAAGGGCATGAAGCAGCCACTCGTGACTTGAGTGTTTCTCCTGCCACAAAACTAGATAATCAGGATTTTAGCATTTTTGAAAATCTGAATGTTTTCCATGCCAGCATGTCGATGTCTGGAACAAAAGCATGCAAAAAGTTAAACAAAAGACTGACACACAGGGCTGCTGTCAGCCAGTGAAACCAAGAAAAGGCTCCAAAGGCCACTGCAGCGAAGATTTATTTGAAACAAAAGCAAAGACCAAAAAAACAGAGAAATCATTAGTAGTTGCAAAAGGTTCAGAGAACTTTATACAAAAAGGAAACTCAACCCAAAGTCAGCTCCTAATGACAGAAATTCCTACGAAGAAAAGTTCTTGTGCAAAGAGCAGAGAAGAAAGATTCCTGTGTCACTAAACCTCTTTCTCCAGCTTTTCACCAGTCAGAAAACACCTCATTAACAGTTAATGTCTATATAATGATTGTATTTTAGCAGCACCTGATTTTTCTAATCTTGCCCAGCCTTGTCACTAGACATTGCAACTTCCATCACTGCTCTGTCTATATAACCTGTCAATATTCCCACTTTCGAATACAGGTCCAGCCCACTTAAATCCTCCTTGTCCTCAAACCACAGCCACTCACATCCCACTTATGGCTGAAGTTTACCATTTGCCATCAGCTATCTTTCAAATCCCTACAAAATACCTAATATTTAAAGAATAGCAGACAGCACAGATGCCTTTTATCTGTCAATGAACAACGCAGCCTTTCCCCTTTAAGCCGCTCTATTTCTCCATGGGCAAATTGAACTTCCAATGAAAAACATTAAGTCAAGCTTGTTGAATTTATGCTTTCTCTCCTTATTTTAGATCTACCTCCCTTACCAAACTACTCTACCATAGGCACTGTGACGTTCTCTGGTGCTGACAGGTGGTTGTGTCACCACAGCTTCTCACTTCTCGCTCTGGAAGTTCAAAAGCAGCTGCTGCCATGAGCTGGGACACCTGAACACTCAGTTCAGTACAAGCTGTGTCTTCATCACGTCTCTTCAAAAGTAACAAATGGATTAATGGAGAAACTGGGAAGATTTAAACCTACATGCCTCTGGCATAGATTAAATCCAAAAGAAAGGATAAGGAGATGCTTCAGGGCACATTTTGTTCCTGGTCATGCTTTTGCCATTATTTGGGATGTGCACATGGGAAAGGGATGGATCAAGCAGAGTTTTGACACGTGGTGTAAAACATCAACACCTGCACTCAATCCTTGCCAAAATTCCAGGTACATTGCTCCACTCTGGCCTCAAATACACACAGAAAATGACAAAGCAGCTTCTGTGCAGCCATGCAAGGAAGAAGGCTGTTCACTTCAGCTCCCACACTGAATCCACAGGCTCCAGCGGTCTGGGTTTGCCAGATAAACTCTGAGCAAGAATGTGAAGCCTGGGTGCTGCTCCAAACCCAAATCTGAAGTCCCTGCTGCCAGCCCATCACTGCTTGGCTGTTTCAGTCTGTGATGGATGACTTGCCATGCTAGGAGTCTTACAGAGGAGATTAGATACCTCTCCAAAATGAGATGTTTTAATCTGGTTTCTGGCAGAAATCCTGCACTGGGAGGTTTCAAATACAGACTTAACAACCCTAATAATTCTTTCTGGCCTTAAAAAATATGCTAATCTGTAATCTGGGAGTGTTTGGCATCTGTTATTCAGAGCTGAGATTACAACCATGCTGCTCCTCTGCAATCACATAAACCTACATAAAAATCTCACAAAGGAAAAGAGGTGATAAATATGAAATGCTTAATTGCTGGTCAACAGATGGCCAATCCAAACTACAGTGCATCTGGAGCTCTTTTCTTCCAGAAATCCAGACAAACTTTGACTAAGCAGCCACCAGACATCTGCATCATGTGCCCAATGCCTCGGGTGGCCCCACAGCTCCATCCCTGAGCACCCACTGGTGGGGTCAGGGAATTCTTACAACTCTTTCTCTACACACCTTGAGGCAATTCACACTCCCACCCAACATCCCAAGGACAAGCTGACCTTCGTTTGAAGATGACACCACTTTTTCAGAGATCAGATACTCCCTATTGCCTTCCCTCAAAAGGGAAGCTGTGCACGAGTGCAGCTCAAATGAGCTTTACCTAGTGAAAAATTACTAACACCAGCTAAAGACAAATTAAAAAATCAAGAGTACACATGACTGCTTGGACTTGTATTTCCCTAAAGTCATCTTTGCACCAACATAAATGGTGCAACAAGAGAGCTGGAGAGGGACTTTTGACAAGAGCATGGAGTGGCAGGACAAGGGGGAATGGCTTCCCACTGGCAGACAGCAGGGTTTGAGTATACATGAGAAAGAAATTCTGTACTCTGAGGGTGGTGAGGGCCTGGCACAGGCTGCCCAGAGAAACTGTGACTGCCCCATCCCTGGAAGTTTTCAAGACCAGACTGGACAGGGCTTGGAGCAACCTGGGATAGTGGAAGCTGTCCCTGCCCATGGAGGGGGTGGAACAAGAGGATCTTTAAGGTCCCTGCCATCCCAAACTATTCTGTGATTCTACAAAAACTGGATCAGAAGGTTCCTCTTGGAGCCAGCTAAACTCAGCAAAGCCTGCATCATGATGCAGAACATCCTTTGTTATCTGGTTAGAGATCTTCCAACGTCTGGGCTGGATCTGATCATCCAATGTGGGATGACATGAGGTGCCTCAATACCTACACCAACACAAAATCCTATCTGTTTCCTCCAACTGTTTCATTCATGCAATCGCACCCATTGCCAGCCCAGGTCCAACAGCTTTAACCAGAAATGTAATTTCACATTGCAAGGAGGCTCTGGGCAGCAGATGAGCCACATCATGCCTTCCTGACCCCTACTGAACAGGGAGAAGGCTCAGAGATGCTGAAGTTCCCTTGTTATTTCACAACTCTGATTTTGAGGTAACAAAGTGTAGCCCTCTTACTGAAAGTTTAATTATGTTAGTGCTTTTACAGCCACAGATAGTGCATTTATCCATCTAGATTTAAAAGGCTTAACATTACACGGAGGAGGAAGAAAGGCAGAAGACCACATCAAAGGGACTGCAAGGGCTTTGTTTCACATTAATTAGCAAGAGGACTAATGCCAAACATGCAAACAACACCGGAGAAATTCACTGTGGAGATACGGGGGCCGCACAAGGTGTTACAGCACAAATACTGTGAACATTCCCCTCCTTTGGGGTTGAAATCCCTCTTTCACAGCAGGCAATGGGAGCTCTGGGGCTCAGCAGAGTAACCAGAGGAGACAAATCTGCTGGGAGCACCCAGCAGGGCAGGAGACAGACACCAGCAACCACATCCCTTTATTCACCAAGGGTTGAAGCAGCTTCAAAACACTCCTCATGGCTTCCTACTTACCTCAATAATCATGGATAAGTGTGGCTTCCAAATGTGCTAAAGGCCTGAAAACCCCGTTGAGTTCAGCCAAGCTCTGAGGTTCAGCACCTTTGGATGAGAAAAAAAGCCACCAAAACATGATGTATTTTAAAGCAGGCCTTACACATATCATGCACGTTTTTTTCAGACCAAACCCTGTCCTCCAATGTGCACAATCATCTCTTCTAGAGAACACGAGCATTTATAAACAGTCAGTCTTGAAGATGGGCCTTTGATCTGGTTCCCAGTTATTTATTGAGATTCACCCCAGAGAGCAGTAAAATGTAAGAAGTAGTGGAAGAAGGCAGATTTTACATTTTACCAAGTCGAACAGAGCAGAGAAAGCCACATGCAACTTAAACATCATTTGCACCGGTTCTGGTAAAATACAATCATACATTTTAGAGCAGAAAAGGTCCAAAGCATTTCTGGACAGTTGGGATGTCTCTGTATATTTCAGAGCCCCTCTGCTCTCTGCCATTCACCTCCAACCCTCAGCAATACAAAATGCTAAGGGAAAGCAGAAAGATGTATTATACATAAGTCCAAGCTGCTTAACAAAATCTGCTCCACTAACAAAATTACACACACACGGCTTTTGCAAGACCAGAGACCCAAGCAGGGTATTAGCTCTTCATTTACATTCAGCCCTAATCTAACATGTCATGCAAATGGCACAGGAGGGAAAATGAAACCGAAAAACCTCTCAGCCCCTCTCTTACCCCTAAACTACCAGACCATCTGTAGTTTCAAAGAAATTCTAGCAAGCACAGTGCAACATCTGCACCTCATTAAGACCTAATTTGAAACAATTGCTATTCCCTATCTCTCTTGTTTTTCCTGGGTCGAACAGCTTTGATGTCTCCCAGTTGACAAAAATACATAAGAAATAGGCATTAAAAAATACCAACTGGAAGGTAAGAATTCATTCACATGAACAACAAGTATCAGTGTTCAGCAAAAAGAAACCAGAGCCCCACGCTCTCACACCTCCCCCAGCCACAACTACTGTACAGGACAGGCAGATGCTGCCTCACTTCTTCATAACTCTCCTGTTACAAGTAATCACAGCTCACTCAAAGGGCACAGCCTCTTCCAGCCTGGGACTGGGAATCGAGGATTCCCTGTTATCCCTGGGACAGCATTATCATAACTTGTTTTGCAAATATTTGTGACAATTGCAAGTTTGATTTGATATAAGCAAGTAATGGCGAAACAAAATGTGAACCCAAGGTGATTCTTCTCTTGCAGAGAATCTTCATCTTTTTCTTTCTTCATACCTCAAGTATGGTTTTGGATGTCTTCAGAAGAAACCCCTTTTTTGTCATGATGCATTAAAGGAAAGGGAATTAATCAAAATGAATTAGTTTCAAGTTCAATACAGTAGATACCTACTATTGTAATCAACAGGGCAACAACTTTCCACTTTTTTTTACATACAAGAGAATATGAGCGTGTTATGAAAAATCATCCATCAGCTTCCAAATAATCCATGTAGTTGAAAAGCTGACATTCTCCCCACATGTTTAATCCTATGTGACTCATACCCTTATTCTTACAATGAAATTATTATTACTGGAAAACTTCTCTTTGCTAAGTCAGTCTCTGTAGGTGCCACACATGAGTTGAAAGCTTATGAAGTCAAAGGAGGCCTTTGGTTTCCCAACTCAGTCAGCTGGTGGCCAAATGGCACAAGGAGCCTTTAAATGTAGATTTCATAAAACAAAGCAGTTGCTTGCCTCTGCAAAACTTTGCCCAAGCACAGGCTTCCTCAGCTAAGCCAGAGGTGGCTGAAAGTGTATTTAGCATATGGGAATTTCCTGGTTTGTTTTCATCGGAACACGAATAAGAAAGACAGATCCTTGTATAAGTGTGGAAGAAAAAAACAGAGCTAAACAGAAAAGCCTCAAGGCTCAGATGATCTAAAAGAGAGCTGCAAGGAAGGACAAGTTCCCCTCCAGCCAGAAATATCGGGTGGCAGCGCAGCAGCAGCACAAGATACAACCCAGTTTGTGTTTGGCTCTGATGTTACCCACACCAAAGTCCTGCCTGCCCACCAGCACAGCAACCACTCTGCATTTCACATTGGAAAACCATTGCACATGAGGGGCTGGATGGGGAGACACCAATACACCCCTGGGCAGAGCAGAGCCCAGCAGCTCCTGCTCTCCACGGACTGCAGCAGGACCTCCCTCCCCTATGCCAGCACTGGTGGGAGGACATGAGGTCCACCAAGCCACAGCCCAGCGGCCAAGAGCTCAGGTTTGTCAGAACTTGGGGGAACACCCATTTCATCCCTGCTGCTCCCCACTGCAAGAGCCCCTCTTCCACCCTGATCCTCACAGCATCAAAAAAGGAAATGACCCTCTTGCTTTGCAGGCAAATCAATAAGGACAAGAGAAGGCATTTCCCTCACAAAATACAAGGGAGGAAAGGGGGAACTCAGCACAGGGTCCCCCCAGAAAGGGCTGAGGTCTTTGAGTCTGCAGCTTCTGTAACCTCAACTCACACATCATCGTTCAATGGCAAAGGAGATGAGGGGAAGTGGGATGTGTCCTGTGCTTGCCCTAGCTGAGTTTGGCAGAGACCCAAAAATTTAAAGACCAGAGGAAAAGCAACTTAAGGAGATAAGATTTACAAGTAATTGGAAGATCTTCCACCAATTCAACAGACAGGGGACCAGGTCAAAACCAGATGTGAGTTGCCAGTAAACTTCTAGCATCCTCTCACCCTCCTCGTGCAGAGAGGCTTTTCCCAGAATTTTACACTAATGTACACAAACTTTAGGAGAAAAAAAACCCAGTAACAGTGCTTTGGATTAAACCCATCCCAATCAGTTTAATGCAGTTTTAAGTTGCACATTGTGCCAGCAAACATGTTTTCCCAAGTCATAGGTTATAAATATTTACAATTTCTGCAGCAACAAAATGTGAACAAAAAAAACTGTGTACAGCTCATCAGGAACGATATTTAATGCCAGGCACAAGTCCTCAGACATGCAGTAGTTTCAATTTTTTCTCCCGTGGATGTTTCAACACATTATTTAACCTACTGCCACCTCGTGAGAGGGGTTTAATCCAGCACTGTCCTTGGACGAGGCTCTGCTGCCCGCTCCCAACTCCAGTCCCATCCAACCCTGTGCTGGCCCATTGCCGGTGTGACTGCAGGGTGAGCCAGAAGAGAGCTACAGGAGAGACTACTGTGGACAAACTGAGAGAACCAAGTGGGGTTGAATCCCTAATAGTTCATGCCAACAAAGGGGAAGAGATGGCAGAGGGACAAGAGCCAGAACAGGATCAAAATCTCTTTGGTTGCAACATGAGTAGATCTTTTCATGTTGCCTTGGGAAAGGTGTTACTAAGAGGTTTCATGATGTCTCTAAATAGAACTAAGAGCAAGATTTCTCCAAGAATAGTCCTTTCTCCCTGTCATGAGGACCTGAGCAAAGATCAATGCAGAGACCCCCAACACCAAGTTGACCACCATGGACAGAGGGACCTTTTGTTGGCAGCTTATTTTTCATCAATTTGCTGCAGTATGAATCCAGCCTGGAGGGTCTCCCTTGCACTCAGGGCCAAGGTGCCTTCATGCATGACCCCATCCATCTGTACACATGCATTTGCATGTATAAACACATCTCCAGAAAAATAAACAGATAAAACTTGAATCTGGCAGAAGCCTCAGAGCAGGTCTCCTTGGAAGGCTTCTTACACACCAAGTCCAAGCAGGATGCTCCTCCTTGTCTTTCCTCCCCATAAAGACCTGGAACACACAGAGCTCTAGGAGACCAGGTGCGCCTTAAAACAGGGCATTTTTTACAGAACAGATACCCCACAATCCAAACACCACCACATGCCCAGAATCAGCCAGCTCAGCCCCCACCAGGGCTGTGCCTGCCCAAAGCTGGGGAACAGCATTTGCTGAGGCATCTGCTTTGTCCCAGCTGGAACAAGCACTAAGTAAAGACTAACAGCAGAAGCTCCTACTACCCTGAATGTCCCATACAAAATTTATCAATGAGAACTGCAAACTTCCAGGAAAGCCTCAGTGTTTCATGAGAGCAAGGACATTTTCAGTTTACATAACTGGATGGACTTCTGAAATCCCCTGTAAACTAACAGAGGCAACTCAGCTTAGAAGTATCTCCTAATTAAAAGCACTCATAAACCAAGTCTCACGCATGGATATAAAATAGCCTGAAGAACCAGCAGCTGCTGAAGAAAAGACAATAAACACCAAACACCCACACACCTTAATCCTCCTTGCTCACTGCTCAGCATCTGCTCTCATCTTTTTTCCACTCCTTTTAGGAAAGGGCAAGAATGGATAATTGCAGGATTCCTGTTACTTGGAGGTATTTTTCCAATCACTTGAAGTGCACAAGGGGAACTTTTTCTGACCACATTTTGTCCTCCCATGACATGGGAACAGCAAACATCCCCCCAGGTCTCCATACTGCTCAGGGCACCAAGCTGCTCCAAAGGCCAAGAGCACCTGCAAAAGAATCTGAAAATGTCTTCAGCTGATCCAGCTACACACCATAGCCAGGCATAAAGAAAAAGGTGAATCCATGTCCTCCTTTGTGAGCTGCACCCTGCCATCGCATTATAAACAGTGATATTTACTCTTCTTATTAAAATACTTCTTTGGTTATTAAATAACATTTCTCATTCTCCTGTAGAAAGTGGAAAAGGGACACTGGGAATCATTTCTCCATAAGAGTGGTAGCCCCACACTTGTCCCAACCCACTGACAGTGATTTTGGAAATGAGACTTTGCATTCTATCTTCAGTGGTTCCAATTGTCATATTTTAAACAACGGCAAAGCCACCATGAAGGATGCTATCAGCAGGAATCTATCAAACACAAGAGGAGCTTCCACACAGACACCAGGTAGCATAAAGCCAGGTTTTAATCAGGAACACATTTCCACCATCTTGGAAATCCATAGGTTTTCCTGATTTTTATGAGCCCTCCATATTCCAAGACAGCTCTTATAGTCTAAGAGTAAGAGCAACTCTTTTCAGAAATAGGTTAAGTTACCCTTTGAGAACACTGTGTGCCATTGGATTCACACTTTCATTTTTTGGATGGTTTGCTCTAAACCACAAAGTCTGCTGGTAGCTGTCCTGAGCATGCAGCTGGTCTCCCAGGAGGCAGAGACACCAGGGACACCAATGCCTCCTGTCATCCACCTACACTGAGTTAAAAATAACAACAAGAAGAAGAAAAGTCCAAACATCTCATCAGCCCTCTGACTTGCCCTCGGGCTTGAAAAGGAATGCCAGCAACAAGCATCATCTTCCTCCAAGGAAAGCTGATCTTTCAGCTTGAGAGCTCATATGTGAGCTGTAAACAACTGCAGTTAACTCTCCCCCATAGCCATTTGTTCTCCTCTCTCCAACCCACTCTACAGAGATCAGCCACTCTCCTGGGCAACAGGCACTAAAGCCCACCTCGTGTGTGGCAGAGGAATCCCTTTGCTTGAATCTACATTTACTATTGCAGCACAAAGCTTTTTCATAGCTCAAAACACTGTACTGCACACAGAGATTGCAACATCTTTGAAACTCACATGCTTTTTTGTTTTGCTTTATCTTTAAAAACCCAACCAACCAAAAAACCCCACAAAATTTTGTGGAATCACCCCTTCCCAACATCTTCCTTCTCTTCAAGGATTTCCTTGCTACATCCCCAGATCACCTGGGAAATTTGCTCATCCCTGATACTTTTTTCAGCAATTCCATGACATTCAAGAGGAATTTCCAGCAGTGAAAATACAGCAACTCTACTGGCTTGCCAGTTATTTGCTAACCTGAATCCAAAACCACTCCAGCCTTTCGTTCAGCGTTACAGCTGGCAGAGCTGCATTTCTCACACCTTCTTTCCATGCTTTATAGGATGTGTTACTGCACTGCTTTGATAGAACAGAAACACCACTTCATGGCCACCCAGAGCATGGATCATCCAACATCACATCAACTGTTCTACACCAAAAACATTGAGGTTGCAAAGGAAAATCACTTTGGACTCAGGATATTCAGCCACTCAAGAGCTGGTGGCACAAGCAGCAGCATGGCTACGCGGTGCCTGATTGTGGAGGGGAGGTCTCTGTAGGATGGAAACATGAATGTTCAAAACCTGGTCTTTCATAAGCATAACTACTAAAGCAATGGAAAGATACTGCCTGTGCCCTGCAAACATTACTGGTGTACCATGAGTGTCACCTCTGTCTTGTGAGCCACACAGAGACCACGCTTGACCCCATGAGCACAGGACAAGAAATTCTCCACTCACCAAAGCCTGTGCAAGCACAGTGCTAATTACCTCTGTGGAAGTCATTTCTCATCAAAAAGCTCTGATTGCTGTTGCCAAGGCATGAGCTGGAGATGGAATCACAGAATGGTTCAGGTTGGAAGGGACCATGAAAGGTCATCTAGTCCAACCCCCTGCCACAGGCAGGGACATCTTCCACTAGATCAAGCTGTTCAGAGCCAAGTCCAACCTGGCCTCGAGTATTTCCAGGGAAAGGCTATTTACTGCCTCAAAGGTGATCTCTAAATACAGACCTGTAGGACTTTTAGCCACAGGGTTTTATCCCCAAGCCACTTTGGTGAGGGAGCCACGCTCAGCCCAGCAGCTTGGGCTGGGTTTGGCATCTGCTGTTTCCTTCAGCAGACTTTGGCTGTCACCAGTGCAGTAATTAGGCTGTCCTGGTAATGACAAGCAAAAAATGCAGTGTATTTAAGCAGACTGAGTTGGCCAAGAAGAAGCCCCTCAGGGACCCTCTTGGGAACCTGAGCTCTTCTGGTTGCCCAAAATGATTTTACAAAACCAAGTTGATTAAAGAGATGTAAATGCAGCCTGACACCACTGCCTGTGGCTCTCAAGCAACCCAGAGCTTCTGTGACTGATGACACCAATGCCACTGCCCACATGTCAGAATTCAGCACATATTACACCAAAACATTTTTAATGGCGAGCATCCAGCTGAGTAAGGGAAGTGTTTCATGGTCCTGATTACAGTCTTGGCCACCAGCAAAGAGCTGGACATTTACCCCTTTTAAGTACTGCCAAATGCCAGGGTTTCAGCCTGCCATGACAGTCTAATCCAGTCCCAATCACCACCAGGCAGAGAAACTGGGGTGTGATGCCATTTTTGGTTGGTTTGGAAAGTGCTCACAATCAAATAAAACCCCCTCTTTTTTAACTTTAAAAGAACTGCTGCAGAGACAACCTGCAACAACAGCTAAGTACCTACGTCAAACCACACCCCAAAATTGTGATCAGCAGATTGAATGGTACACATCTCAGCTTTTCTTTAATTTTCTTTTTTCACCAATTAGGTTGATTAAAAACAGAAGGATGCAATGACTAATTCCCAAAATAGAAGAAAAGGTTGGATCAAAGTGACTTGGACAGAAAAAAAAAAAGCTGTTGATGGGCAATTATTTCAGCTCTGCAGCATTTACGCTTATCAAGTTGTAAACCGTCATTTCAGATTTGGACAAAACCACAACTGTCTAGTTCAAAAATTAAAATTTAATGGTTTGAACAAATAAAAAGTTCCTCAAGAGAAATTTCTTTAGGAAAGCACAGCAGCAGTAGCTTTTTAAATCAACAGGGCAAGAGACATGGATCCAAACAGACCTTAAGGTACTAAACTCAATCCTGTGGTAATTTATGATCAAGAATACAAAAAGCTTTTCTATATTTCTCTAATTTTTCAAGTTGTAGATGTGGTTCCTCTCTTTCTTAGTGTGTAAAATGAGAGCCCAGCCACAGGTTTTTATTGCAACCCTCCCTCTGCCTCAGAAGACATCATGGAAACTTCACTGATGGTGCCAGTTCAGAGAGAAGTACCCACTCTTCCATGTTCCCTCTGAGCTGTCAAAAGTGCAGTTAAGGTCTTTTTACTGACCAAAACAAAAAAAGAGTTACAAGACTGAAAGAACCAGGTTTTCACATGGCTTGGTCCTCAATCTTCAACTGTTCTTGTACAGAAGAGAATTTTTTTCTATTTTTATTTCCCTGCTTGTTTACAAACAACTGTCACAACTGTGGATTAAAAAAAGATCATTTACAAAGTCCAGTGTGGGCAGTCCATTCAGAGTGCCAGTACCTTCAATGTTGTAATTTTAGACCCTTACTGATCCTAGTAATTTTGCAATACTTTGCCATCTCCCTAGATTTAGTTACATGTTTCACTCCCAGCTTCAGTTTTAAAACATGAACATATCAGTCAAACATACATCTCGAGGCCATACATGAGGGACTTTGTACTTAATAAAGTATTGATACATTTTCTATGTTAATACAAAGTACTGGTGCAACCAGTTCCTCCTTTCTGATGCTTCTATTTCCAACAGAGGACAGAAATAGCAACTTTTTAAAATATGTGAGTCCAAGCAATGCATGTGACTGTAATTGCTGGGGCACTTTATGTGCTGCAAGGCTGTATTGCAAAATGATTGATTTCTCATGGCTGGAACTGTCATGTTCAGGCAACATTAAGCTTTGAGTTATGGTATTTAATCTGCAATGTGTCACGAGATCTAGATTAAAGAGGACAACTGCATATTCATTTCCAATCCTCCAAAAACTCAGCAGAAATACACCAAAGGCAACAAATTAGGGAATCTGTGTGTCTCCTTCCCTTTCTTTGCTACAAAATACCACTAAACATGTAACTCGTTCTGTTTGAGGAGTCAGAGGAGATGAAATACGTAAGTCACTCTGGGAATTTAGTACTCAAAAGCAACAAGGGGAGGGATAACATTTTCCTCTCAGACCCCCACAGAAGTTTGGGGCTGTGATACACAGCCCTGGCTCCATGTGCCTAACTCCCAGGGAGAGTGAAATATCAACCAAAATCAGCTGAACAGGTTTGAAATACCAAATTATCTTCTTAGCCATCAAATAAGCTCCCCAGTGAAAGCACTGCCCAGTACAGCACAGGAAACCAGTTCCCACCCCATCCTAAACCAGAGATTAGAGTCACCAGAGCTATGTTTTATGGTCTATTTCCAAGACCAGCTTTGGTTCACAGCACTTGGTAACATAATATGAGGGGTTTTTTTAGGGAACAGCCACTTTCCTCAGATTTCCAGGCTGCATATGAACCTGAAAGACCAGATTAACACATCAATTAGCTTGTACAAACCAAAAACACTGAAAAATCTACTGAAACTAAAACCAGAAACAAGTCCGAATTTGGGGATACACTACCAGTATCAACACTGGGCTGATGTACAGTGCAGGGAGAGACTGGCAAAGCAAAGATCGGCATAATTGGCTTTACCAAGGGCTGGCTGTGCTCTGCATCTCTGTCAGTGTCCATCACAGCCAGAGAAATGGCTTAATTAAAATGCTCTGATTTCACTTAAATGAAGTATATACCAGCTTTCTTCTCAGGTTACCAATTTAAAGCATGAGGCTAAAACGCCTCACAAAAATGCTGCAAAGTCTAGAAGTGTCAAAAGCTATAAGGAATGAGGGAAAGCAATTATCCATCAGTTTACTTAAACTTGTTCACTGAAAATATTTAAGCAGGAATTTCACACAGAGATAAGCCACTCAGGAAGGCAGGTTATGGTAGAGATACCAGGTATTACATGTGTGCAGGCACAGGTTACAGCAGAGAGCATTAGGACTAGATGGCATTTCCAATTTAATCCCCTTTTTCAGCTGCAAATAGCTTTATTAAACAAATTTTGCAAAGGACAGAAGTTTTCCATGCACTGTCTAAGCCCAAAGGCAGTCTTCCTCGTAAAACTTTAAGCAACGTTAAGTCGGAGTTACGAGCACCAGAAAACAAGAAAACACAAACCAGGTTTTAGAGAACCCATTGGTTGAAGGAGGGGAAACAAACTCATGGGAATATTTATTCACAATTATTTTTACTTAAGAAGCAGAATACTTCTGAGCATATGGGCATCTGCAATTCCGACTGGGAGAGGGGAAACCTCTGGGCTAGATAGTCCACACATAATGAAATATGATCCCTTCCTCAAAGGCCTGACAATCAGGGCTAAGTCCAGAGATCAGACAGGCCAGAAAACCCTCAAAATAACTCCCTCCCAGCCCAGATTTTTAAATATGGAGGGGGGAAAAAAAAAAAAATTAAGATAATTAACACATACTGTATCAAGTAAGGAAACAGTTAAAGATTCTTATTAAAGACAGTAATCACAGCAACATCAAAGCATTTAGCAAAGAAACTCATGTCTCAAAATAACAATTTTTAATTCCCCCTCAAATTTTATCTTTGTAATTAATATTTTGCAATTTCCTTCCGAAACAGCAAGCAGGAACCTGCCATTCCCCACAGCTCCCCTTCCCTGCCCCATTTTTCCTCTTTCAGGAGAAAAACGTGATGGGAAAAAACTGTTTCTAAGGAAAGCAGAGCAATGCTTTTGCACACATTTCTCTCCAGTTATTCCTCTTCTCCCAACCTTACAATGTAATTTCCTCTCCAAGGTATTCTTTATCGCTGGAGATTAAAGGCACATTTTGTGGCTGTTTGATTTGGCCTCTGCTCAGATAAACAAGTAAACTTCAGGAACGCAGAAGTCGACAATCAAGATGAGTTGAGTTGACAGCAAGCAGATAAAAAGAAGCAGGTCAGGGTCTGGTTTGCCTCATTTTCTTCCACATCCTCTTATCCTGCTACAGACAGGCCTCTGGGAGGAACTGTTGCTCACTTACACAAAACTACCACTTCTTAAAAATAAAATAATTACCTTCTGGAAGAAAATTTATAGCTGAAGTCAGCATTCAACAGCACCAATTTTATAGCTTTTTGCTGGAAATTTAAGAAAGAGACACTCTTCTATCAAGAAGTTCACACCACAGGTAGTGATGATTTTCCTGTCCCCTTCTGCCATCCTCACATTCTCTAAAGAAAAGACAAAGTAGTGCACGCGCTGCCTTTCCCTGCTCTGAAATGACAGAAGGTGCAGAGGGAAAGATTTGAGAGAGCCAGCACTGAGAATATGTGATCTGATATACAAACTAAAATATACATGTTGAATTACTCAGGCATTTTTATTTAAATGAAAGCCACCATTCCTGCTCTGAACAAAACCTTGATGCCAGTCCTCACCTCCCCAAACCAGCCAGCTCTGTATGAGCTCAGCCTGCACAGGGCAGGGTTTTGGGAAAATAACCAAACCCATTCACCATCCCCTTCCCAGACCTCAAGCCCCTCACACCAGGGCTGATCCTGATGCAGGGTGCACCTGTGTCCTGTGCCTTGACTTCTCCATCACATCCACAGTCACCCAGCTCAACCTCCACTACCTGCTAAATCACACTAAACCAGACACCCTTACTTATTACAAGTCAAAACTTCAAGAAATATCCGTAAAACCACCCCAAAGCAACTACAACACAGAGCTAGGGCAGCCAAGATCAGCAGCATTCATCCTGTGTTGGATAAATTTGCTTCTCTTTAGGCCAAAGAGGGCCAAGGAGACACACAGTTTGTTTCAACCCAGCTATTTACCACAGAAAACAAGCTGCTAAAAGCTCAACGTTCTGCAAACTTGATCAGCTCTAGAGGATTAAACTTCCTGCACCTCCAAAGACAATGGCAAGCTGCCTGTTCACAAAAAGTTTGCCAAAAGGTATTTTAGGGCCATTTCCTAAATTTGCTCATTCATAGTTTCATTGTTTCTTTTGGCTTTTGAGTTTGGGGATGTTTTGTTTTGTTTTTTAATTGACCATTCAAGAAACAGGGCTAGCAAAAAACCTTTAATTTTAGGCTAAAAGAACCCCCAAACAATAAGCTCCTATAGCAAGAAGTTAAAAAGAGGCATTCATTGTGTTCTGCACTGGGAGTTTTATTGATGGTTTAAGATGATGTTCAGTTCAGCAGAGCTGAGGAAACATAGTATTCATAAAAGAAAACAGATTCAAGCTAAGAAAGCAAAGCCTATGAATTTGCACCTGTTGTGATAAATAGCTTAACTGAGGTAGTTTAAGCCTAGAAAGGGGAGAAGAGTTTTTTAAAAGGAAACAAGAACTCTTGATTCCTAGTGGATTTACACAGAGTCTCCTGCCTGCTTGGACCATATAAGAAGGGGAAGATGAGAAACTCAGGAAAACAGAAAGAAACAGAGCTCTAAAAAATAACGATCTTGTTTTTATTATGGGATTATTTCTCTGGAAGAATGGGCCAAAAGTAATAGAAGAGCAGTTTAGAAGCAAGTCTCTTTCACACCAGAAGAGCTTATACGTTTTCCCTGCTGGACCATGAAGGACTTATGTGGAGTGCAGGGCTGAGCTCTCAGCTCGTGGCAGATCTTAATAACTCCTAAAGGGAGGTTTTGCAGGAAGCTGCCCACCAGCCTTTTGGAGACCCCAGCACAGAACAGGGCAGCTCCAGCTCTCTGCAGATGTGCTGTTGCTAGATACAACAAACTGGGGGATTTGGTGTTAAAGTGCACTCAAGAACAACGTGACTCCTTCAGCCTGACCACAAAAATTAATGTCTAGCAAATGTACCTTCAAGCCACTTTAAACACACTGGTGCTGCCCATATTGGTGCAGGATGTAATAAATAAATATAAATAATAAGCTCAAACCCCATGGGTCTTCCCACCATCCAACCCCAAGTGTACATTAGGAGGAAACAAGGCAAGGGGCCAAAATAACCCCCCCCGTGGTCTGAGTCCTCAGGGCACCTGCCCTGCTGTCCTTCACCCTGGGGAATGAGAGAAAGGTGGATGGGCCATGGCAGGTCAGGGGAGAACCAAAGACCTTCACTAATTCGTGCAGCTGTTGCCAGAGAAAAGACAAGCAGAGAGCTGGGGGCACAGGGTGAGAAAGGAACTGTCTGCTTGAAAGAACAGAATCCAGCCAGAAAGAATTTAAGAGAAAAGATAATTATAGGAGCATTTGGATGGATCTTAATTTACTCTTGAAAATAACTTCCATGGATGGGACCTTGAACTGAAGTCGGGGAAGGATGAATCATTGTGTTTTAATACCTCCATTAGCCTGTCCAAATGGATGTACTGGAAACCCAGAGCTGAGTTTCACTCTCAGTAAATCTGGACGTGCATTATTTTGGCAAAAGAGCACATTTCATTTCACAAGTTTAAAAAAAAAAAATCACTTCTTTTGAAACCAGAAAATAATAAAGTGAACAAGAAATATACAAGCAGCATGATGCTCATTTATTTTTTTTATATAGCCCAGAAGGAATGTAATTTGAAATGTGAACTTTGGCAATTCATCACACAGTCTTTCAGACTACAGAATTTTGAAAGAAGAAATTAAATGAGCAAGACGTTTAACATGGAGAAGTGCCTACCACAAACACCAGAACCATCAAACACAAGGAAATTTGCCTTAAATGCACCAAGCTCGACTCATCTCTGGCACAACTCTCCCAAATTTGAGACAGGCAAATCTGGCCTGCTGTTCTGAATAGTATTTATATCATCACAGCTGAAAAGCCAAAAGAATTATATAGAAGAGGCTTTTTAATGAAAATACTTAAAGACTGCAGGTGACAGAGCAATTTAAACTTGTTGGATAGGTCACAGCTACCCAAAACTTGCACAAGAGTTAATGTGACTACTTGTGTTCATCACTACTCTTGGATAACACTGAGGATTTGTAGCAAATATCTACAAATATGGGAACATCTAAAAACATGGGACCTATTTCTGAGCCTGCTTTTGCTTACATAGAAATTTATTGTATAGAAATAGAGGTTTCACATCAGTGATTTGCACCTGGGACAACTGGGGTCATCCTGGACAAGACATCCCCTGGACCAAGAGAGCACCAGGAGCCCCCCAAGTCAGAGCTCCTCCAGCCAGGGTAAGATGTGAAAAACCATTTCATAAATCTGTTTTATACAACCACTGATGGAGGAACAGAGGTTTTTCCACAGGATATAGGGAAGTAACCAGCAAGCCCATTCACTGCTTCCACTTAAAATTAATAGGCAACCTTGCCCTCCCTTATCTAGGCAGCAATTATTTCCTAATACAGGCAGGAAAGTCATGCCAATTTTGCCCTCTGGGCTTCACAAAGCACACAGCCCAATTCACATTTTCCAGGAGCAGCCAAGCCAAAAATTTTTTAGAGGCAGAGATATTCTTATATCTGCTCTCATTAAGTAATTTCCTGTGGTATTTACTGAGTGGCTACAGTCTGCCAGCATTCCTGGCAGCCAGACCCCTCCCAGCCCCTCAAGTTTTTCAAGGTGTCCTTTAATTTTTTATTACTATTATTATTATTAATGGGGTTTTAGTGACTAACAGTGATGCCCAAACAGCTGAGAAGTCTGGACAAGAAAGCACAACTTGACTGTTGCCAGAGTTATTCTGGCTGCTGACTCTGCAGAACTCTAATGGAATGCTACACTCATTTGCCCCACTAGGGAAAAACAAATTAAGAGCAAAAAATATTATAATTTTTAAAAATCACTATTAAAAGTAATCTGCTAGAAAACAATGAGAACCAGTGTCAGACTTATGTCAAGCAAACAAACTCCTATTTCTCCTGTTATTTGTCAAGTGCACCAATCCCAGCTAAGCTTTCTGGACTCCTGCAATCACCAACCCAACTTATTTCACACCTTATCCATCATTTCTCCACAGATTCTGAATACAGCCATACCCTTGCTTCTTGGCTGGGGTGGTAATATTTGACTCCAATACCACCTTCTGAAAAAATGAGTAAAAAAAGGCCTAAATTAGTGAGGACTAAATTTCTCCTGCAATTAAACAAAGCAGCTGAGAGGGTTAATTAAGCATTACAGCACTCAAACTGCCAAGCATGCATTGATTGTAAGGGACAAAACAAACATATATCCCAAGATTAATTCAATCCAACTTGTGCTTAAGTCAGGCTGGACTTACTTGGTGACAAGCTCTGCAAGGGGGCTGAATTCATAAATGCCTCATGAAAATGGGAATATTTGAGCCGAGCTTGCAAGACACATCCAGTGGACTGTTTTTCACCACTACAAATGATCGTAATTTTCTCCTATTTCTCTACAAAACATCTATTTTCTTTCTCTTTTAGAGACCAACATCATCACTGTAGCCAGTGTGGTTATACACTCCAGATTGCTGCCAGAAGTGGTACAGAGGACACCCTTCAGATAAGGGCTTATTTTTCATATCCTAACAGAAAAAAGCAAAACCATTTTCTCCACATTAAGTGGTCTTAAAGATGGGATTTGAACTGCTCTGGAAGTATTTATATAATTGAATTATAATTTGCTTCATTTAGGCTTGTGGTCTCTTGTGCACTGTGTCCAGTGCACAAATCAGGCATTTTGTACAGTTCAATTACAGATATGCTCAGGAACCTTTTAATCTCATATTAGGTTTCATAATTGATTCCTGCTGTCAGCATTCAGTCTCTGGATTTGGTGAGTCCCCTCAAATCGTATGCAATGTCTAATGGTGAGTTATTTCCGATGTTTATAAGTTAAAAAAAAGTAATTAAGTGTAATATATAGGTTAAGGCAGATTCTAGGGAGCAAATCATAATTGCAAAAACAGGCATAAGTCTCTCCATGTGTGCAGAGTGGGAATATTCAACAGAGCAGCAGCAATTTGTACTTGTGACAATTTATACTTGTGTCTCTTTCCTTGATATTTAGGCTCTGAATTTTCCTTGGAAAAAGAATGTATACGCACTACTGAGCTATAAGGCAAAATGTAGAGTGTAATTGGTCCTCTCCTACTAGAGAAGAGATTATCTGTATTTTTAGAAACTGGAAAAAACTCACAGTAGTACATCTGTTAAACAAACATGCTAAAACTCTTGCCTCAAGTAATGGAAAATGTCATGCTCTGCTGATAGAGCAGCATAGGCCACAGGCTCCTTTAAAAACTAAAACCAGGTGTTACCACTCTGGATTTTAGGAAGACTAAGCCCTTCCCATATTAGTTTACAGAATCTGAGTGAATCATGAGAGTCTTTTTCCAGAGAATCCCCAATTCCACTGTTCTCTGGTCTCCTCAAGCAGCATGGAAGAGCTCACTTCCCACAGAAGCTTGCTCCCTTCCACAACCATTTGAAAATCAGAGACTGCATTAATCAAAATGTTTTTATACAATTAGAATAGCTTCAACAACGAAAGGCAAGGCCAGGGTTTTGAATTACCTACCAGTTCTTCCATGGAATTTGCTGATGTGTAGGCTTTTGCAGAAATCTTACCTTCTTATGCCAAAAAGTTATTTTTAAGTGATTAAAATATCCTAAAGGCATACTAAAACATGGGAGTAGTTTAGCAGTACCAAAGCTTCCCAGGACTATTCTCCTAGTCTTCAGGTTACAGATTCAGCAGAGCAGATCCAACTTTGCTCATAATTATACCTAAAATCATTATTAAGGTTGGAAAAGTCCTGTAAGATCGTAGAGTCCAACCATTAACCCAGTGCTATCAGATCCACCACTAAATCATGTCCCTATGTGCCACAGCTATGCCTTTTGCACACCTCCAGAGATGGGGACTCCACCATTCCCTGGGCATGACAACCCTTTCAGTGAAGACGTGATTCCCAGGATCCAGTCTAAACCTCCCCTGGAATAACCTGAGGATGATTCCTCTCATCTCACTCCAGCACCTTGATGTGGTTTTTGCAGCGAGGAGCCCAAAAATGAACAGAGGATCTGCAAAAAATTCACAGGTCTTCGAAGAGTCACGTTGGGTTTATGCTTCTGTAAATCACTGCAATATTGCATTAAACCAGCCCCAGGGTCAATGTCCTGTCCCACCTCTGCCAAGGCGCTCCCAGCCCATTTGTACCATCTTTCCACAAGCTGAACACCTGGAGACACTTCTCCCTCTCTGCTTACTCCCTCATCCCAATCTCTTGCAAAAACACAACCTTTTGAATATTAAATGTCATGATTTGTAGAAAGTGGTGACCATTACACACTGCCCTACCCCATTGACCAAAGGCACTAACCCTCCCTCGGGAAACAGACCAGGAAACTGAGATGGTGCTGTGGGGAAAACGGGCAGAGACACAGAACATGGGGTTTGACAAAAGCAGAGACTTCCATACAGCAAGCATCAAAGCCCAAATTTAGCAGAATGACTGGCACTCCTTGTCCTGTTTGTTTTAATGGTTCATGCATGCAGTTTGATGAAGCGGCATCCAGTTTTCCCCTGAAGGCTCTTTCAAAAACAAGTCAGTGAGCAGGAGACCTCTGAAGAGTTACCCAAAGTGAACCTCCAGAGTCATCACAAGTACCAGACTAAGTTTTTCCCCTCTATACTGGGGTGGGACCAGAGAAGACAAAAGCTTTCCACCTTCCAGACCATGTGTTGTGTGTTTAAAAGAAAAAAAGTTGTCTATGTTTTCAACACATGAAATTCATAATCAGACCACATGAAACAATTATAAATGCTCCTTCAGCCTAAACACACTTAAACAATGCTTTTCACAAGAGAATTAAACTGCTGTGGCTTATCACAATATAAAACCCAGTAGCTCTGGTGGGGGTCCACAGACCTGCAACAGTTTGTGATGTGCAAAAGAGACGGGGGAAAAAAGCCCCTCCAGCATGGGGGAGCTGAACAGCTGGACAAGTGCAAGCACAACTGTGAACCTAATGGGTGACCCTGTGTTTTCCCACAGGCATTTGAGGATGTCCAAACACAAATGATGGATTTTACAAGGCAGACTGCTAAATGTCACATCCTTCGACAGCAAGGCTTAGCCTGATGAACCAATATCCCGACCCGGGGAGGCACGGGGTGGGGCTGGCTGGAGGAGCCACATCCACTGTGGATTTATTGGTTTGTGTTGCTCAATAGCTCCGAGAGGGCAGTGGACTGAAAGCATCATTAAACCCCCTCTGCCGAGGCTGGCACAGCTGCAGATGGGGGCTGGACCCAGCTTTGGGCCCCCAGATCAAGGGGGATGTTGATCAACCCCTTCTGCACTGGAGCCTGGACAAGAGCCCTTCACCAACCCCTTCCCACCAATGTTCCTACAATTCAACGTTCTCTTAGGAAGAAACAATAACAGTTCAAAAAGTAAACCAAGGCTTTTCCTGGGGTGACAAACTATTCTGCAGTTTTCTTAACAGACTCATTTAGGGCGCTTCAAAGGCGCCTGCCCTGTAGCGAGTGTGCAGCCTGTGCCCTTGCAGAGGGGCAGGCCTGCTCTGAGATTTTATTGCCATAAAGTGATTGTTCACTTCTGAAGTGTTTTTTGTCACTCTAATTACAACTACCAGGGCTTTAACCAAACCAATAAAAGAACATTTAACAGCACTTTGGGGATGCTCATCGCTCTGCCCAAGTGTGACAATCTGGCTGGTGCAGCTGTTAACACAACACTTCAGCTCACACTGCTGCAATCTCATTCAGGATGGCCTCGCGTGGCTCATTTTGGAGAACTTACTCTAAATATTGACTTTGCCAAGCCAGAATGGGCTTATTTCTATGCCTGTATCTCTCTTGATTAGAACTGGACCTACTGAGTTGTTCACATCAGCAAGGCTTTAGAAGGTTTTCTATTATCCCTCAGTTTTAATGAAGTGCATGAAGAGGAGATACTTAAAGCTTATCTGGGGGTTTTGACTCAATTTCAAAGTTATAGATATCAAGAAGAAAAAGTGATTCAGCTCCCAGTCCCCCCAAGATTGAGAAGCCAAGTTAGGTCCTTCCTACAGGGTGGGAAAACGCTGCTAATGGTTCATGAGCCCAAGAAAAATAAAAATAATAATTAAAAAAAAAATCTTCCACTTAACTCATTTCACCTATTCTTAAGAAAATGCTTCTTTAAAAAAAAAAAAAAATCAAATTACTCAAATACACCTGCTCTCACTTTAAATGATGTAAAGTATGTCCTACATCACAGGGCAGGGATTCAGCAAGTCACCCCAAATAAATGTGAAAGTCACATTGCTATGTTTCCTCAAAGAAAAATCTGAGGCAATTTTTTTTTCCAAAATACATATAAAATAGAATATAAAACTGTAAGAGAGCCAAAAGCATATATTTTGTGCATCTCATTGATTTCTAAATCTTGCAATCACAACAGCACAACTTTCTCCATGGTTCACAACTTCTCACAACTAGAACAGAGAGGGACCAAGACAACACCAGAACTCGCTGTGCTTCAAAAATCTATTTTTCACTTAGTCCCACTTGTAGCACCATTACTTCTTTCTAGACATTGGGCTAAAACTGAGCTTTTGGAACTAGATTTTAACATTACAAATTTGATGTACACAGTGAGAAACAAAGGAAAAGCCAGCCAGGACACGGGCCAGGACAGCAGGAGGTGCCCAGCAGCCTGTGCTGGGGAGAGGCAGCCAAGCACTGCAGCACGCACCTTCTAAATGAGAGCCAGATGGATTTCCCTCCCTGCTACCCACCCGGGCCGAGAGGATGGGCCAGACTGTCAGAGAACAAGCACACTTAAACATAGTGCTCTTACACATAATTACAGTGTGAACTCAAATGTACGAGCTCAGGACAGACAGGAGTGAAACACCCACACGTGCGTCTGACAGCTCTCGTTATCCTCTTCCGCCGTTTGTGTCAGAAAGGAATTTGTCAAGTGCTTTCTGTATTGCTATGTCACACAACCAAAAATGGTGCGGTACTATTACTCACACTTTTTTGTTTTACCTGCCTCAGTAACAGTCAGGTGAGTTACATGCCCTCAGGGCACTTCATTTCCAGGCTGTGAATAATAACGGTCCTTAACTGAGGTTTCTGGTTGCTACACATATATCACTAGATGTGCAGGAACTGCTACTAAAGAAGAAATAACAATGCATACCTTGCCTCTCCCAAAACACACACGCACACTCTACAGAAAAATTCCAGAGCTTCAAGATGATTCACTTCAATTACTGATCTCACCGAAAGCTTCCATAACAGTTAAAATTACTCTATTGTCTTTTTCTTCAGGTTCAGAAATGCCCCGGTGAGCTCTGAGTGCTTCTGCATCTCTACATTCAGACAGAGCAGCCCAGCCCATCAAACCGAGATCAAAAACAGAAAATAATTTCATGGGACTCTTTTGTATTTTCCCTTTATTCCTTCCCTCCACCCCAGCTGAGATTTAAGTGTCTCAAGAGTGATACTGGGATATCCCCCTGCTCTCTAACCTCTAATACCATGGACAGGTTTTGCTGAGCACTCCCATGTTAATGTATCACACAGCCTAGGAAAAAAACGTGTCTGGAAAATTTCTCACTGGAAGTGAGCCATGCACAGGCATGGATGTGCTCTGCAAATGGGAGCCAGTTGGTACCACACTGCAAATATGTTCAGTGCTCATCATAAAAGAGGGTCATTCCAGAGGAAATGGACCTGTGATTTCATCCATGTTTTACAGTTCATCTGGATATTTTCCTACCAAGAAAAAGGTACTGGTCAGGAAACATCTTCCGCTGCTAAAGATTATGAATGTTTTTTGTTCAACAACATCAGAGACAAGAGAAAAAAACCAAACCAAACAAAAAAAACCCCAAAGATACAACCAGAATTTTTATATTATTCAAAAGAAGATATTAATAATTACCTGAAACTGGAAGCAAATCTTGCAATCAAGTCAAAACAGAGCCTAACAAATGATTCAGGAAAATAACTATCGATTTGAAAATGTAATTTCTTCGCTGGTTTGAGACAGAACCCCACAGGGGGGATGGAGGTGGGACACACACAAAGATAAAAGTCACCACCAGAAACTCAGGTAACTGCTGATTGAGTGCAAGGTACTGAGAGGTCTCACCCCTAAATGAAGACCCCAGTGTGTTATCTGCTGTTTGCAAGCAAAACAAAGACTCCTAAAGTGCTCTGTCTTAACCCCAGTCCCCGAGAATTCTGAGATGCATATTCACTGATCATCCACGTTCAAACATGTTTTTGCAAGGCAGGCTAACCCAACTCAAGCATCACATTTCTGGTGTAGATGATGATGATACTGGATTTCAGAGCAGCCAAACTGGCATCACTTGTCAGGGCCATCAAAAAAACGCGAAAGGATAACCACATGAATCAGAGTCAAATACATTTGACAAAGAACAGATTTTTAGGTTTTAATCTAAATAAAGATCTGATCTTTCCATTCACATGGACGCCTGCTAATTGCACTGCCAAAAAAGCCATAAACCTGTTAATGAGCTGCCAACTACATACATTAGAAATAAAACCTTCCTATTTTCTAAATTAACAGTTCCTAAAACGAACCACAGAGATAACAGCATGGAAAAAAAAAAAACCCAAACAAAAAAACCAAACCTGGCCAGAGATTATAAAAAAAAAAAAAAGCTGATTCTGTATCATGTTGGTTTTTCCATGTATAACTCAATTAGCACAGAAACCTGTATGAAAACCACATCCTGATGTTTGTTGGCTGCAAGAGCATAAAATCACTTGTGTAGATCCCAAGGTGCTCTGGCCAGCAGAGCTATCTGTCATTTATTTCCTAAGTGCATGGCATTCTGGCACAGCACAGTCTAGGGGTTTTTAAGACATCTGATTTACTTCAAGGGTACCCTGAAGAGTCAACCTAGCATGAAAACACATCCACGTTTCATGAAGGTCGTTCTAAAGTAACATCTGCTATTGATTCAGTCTGAAAACTCACAACTAATCACCATAAACAGTTACTAAAACAATCTGCTCTTCAGCAAAAATTACTCAAAAGGAGTAGCCCCTTTTCATGCATAAAATAATTTTGCTATTCATCTCTTAATTGCAGAAGTATAGGGAGAAAACAGACTTTGGCTGGAGAATTATACCGGTCCCATCAATACAATCAGGGCAAAGTCCCTCAAGGAGAGCCATCACTTAACACCTCCAAAATTTCAGTTCAGGTGGGCAAGCTCGAGGCATAGGAGGGTGCGATAGTGAGACCTCCCCACCTCCTCTTCCAATTCACCCAGGGAGGAGAAGGAGGCATTTGAAGGCCAGATAAGTCACTTGCTTTTCAAATGTGCGACAGCTGACCACAGTGAAACCTCCCAGGTGATCAAAGGCGCTTTCATGCATTTAAAACAACTCCACCTGCTTTGCAGCCGGATGTGTGAAACCTCCTAAAGGGACTCCGGGAGCGAGGTGTGAACCTCCTGACTGGAGTTCTGCTGTGCTGAGCGGGTTCTCAGTCACACCTCCAAGTCCCCAGCAGCACCGTGCTCTGCCACTGCTCACACGCGCGCAGGGACAGATAGACGCACATCTGACCTTCGGCTGCAGCCCTACGTCAGCATCCCTTCCATCAAGAAATTCAGGGCTGTGTTTTGTCCCAACAGGTGAAGGGAGTCACGCTTTTCATTTTGTCACTCATTTCATTTTCAAATTCCCTCTCTAGTTCTGCTCTACCTAAGGCAAAGAAACAGGGGGCTGGGGAAATAAGAGCTGTGTTAATGTGAACAGAGATGTTTTCAGGCTGAAACTATTCAGGCCATTTAGAGTTTTCCAAACAACCCCAAACCTTTTTCAAACTGATTTTCCTCATGGTTAAGCAACAGACACACACATTAATTAAAGCACTCATTTAACTCAGGTCAGAATTAGTTGAAGGCCTTCTAGTGCTCAGAGGAAAGAGAAAACTGGAAACCATCCTAAGCAGAGGAATTATTCAGCCACTGGATTTCTCACTACCTGTTGCTTCCTGGGGATAACTGCTCATGAACAGTCTGAGACATCTTGGCACATTTCTGCAGTTGCCACAACAGGCCAGGTGGCTGCTCTTTCCCTCAGCATCCGTGGTTCAGAAGATTATCACATGCACAGAGATCCTAAATCAGCAAAACCCTCCTGGCCACAGACCTTGCTGTGCCCTACCAAAGCCGGGAATGCACACAGCTCACCCAGGGCTCGGAACTTCATTTTGCAGATATTTGAGAAGATTTGGTCTCAACCCCCCCCTCCCCTGCCCCAGTTACAAATACCAATACATATCAGTTCCTAAAACAGTCCCAAATATTGCAGACTGGACTATTTCATAGTAACACACAGCAGACCTGGATGCCTACCCACCCACATACAGGGTATAACAAAAATAAGAGGGCAGTATAGAAGCAAGATCTACTTGCTGAGTTTATCTCCCTATTGAAATGCACTTCTCATGCACCTACCCAAGTGTAGATTCTCTCCTATTTTTGAAACAGCCTGACTCCAGCAGCAGTCTCTCTAGAGGAAAAAGCACATATTTCTTATTTTTTAACATGACTATGCACACATATATATGCTTGCACATTTGCATCATGCACACCCCATGCAAAGGCAATTCTACGCAGGGGGTTGTGAGAGGAAGTAACTCCATCTTAAAGGCCGAGAAATCAGTCCAAGCTAAGGAGTGCTGTAACAGAGAAGGTATTTACAGCTGAAATGCTTATGGTGTCTACAAACATCGGTGTGAAAACTCAATCTGGCACAATTGTTTATGTTCAAATGCACAATAAACAATTGGTTTTACAAATTTTAGGTATGTGAAAACACATTAATATGTCTGCCAGAAAGATTCCAGGAACAGCCATAAACACTGCGGACATGATAAAACTCAATTAGTTCAGTAAACAAGTCATTGATATATTCACTTAGGAAACGTTCAGGGGCACGTTATCAGGTTTTGAGTCACAAAGCCTACATTAACGAAGATGTTTTTGCATGTAAAGATTCACACCCTCCTCTTTAACCCCGGAATTCCTCTGCAGCAAATCCCATGCTCTTGGGACAACTTCTTAATTAAGCCTGTGGAGCAGAGACAACCCAGAGCCAGCTCAGTAGGCTGAGCTTCACAGGAACATTCATTTAAATCATTATTTCCAATCCCTGCTCCCAGCAGGAATCGTGCCTTTGGCTCTCCCTCGCAGGCTCAGCTGCCCCTCAGGCTGCTGGGGCTCCTGGCTGTGGGTGAGCAGCCACTGCTGCTGTGCCACCGGGAGCCAGGACATTATTCAGCTCCACTAAACTTGCTGAACTGGGGGAAAGACCCCATCATGCCCAACTCTGCTGTCTGGTCTGTCTTTTTCCAAGACTTACACTCCAGGCACTGCTGCCACGTGGAAGATGCACCACAATTTGCTATTACTGCTTTCAATAATCACAGGAAAACTGTGTGAGCATAAAACTTAGGTAAATACACCCTAATTCTGTCACGTTTTCATTCACCTCAGTGATTCTAATTTTTTATTTTTCATTTTAAAAACCAACACTGCTGATGAATTTCACAGCAGAGCAGCCTCTCTGGAGACCAGAGCAGGAGCTGCACGAGAGGCTTTGAGAGGTTTCTTGTGCTGGTGGTGTAGGAGGTTGGGCATCCCTGCTCCAGTGAAACAGAAGGTTGGGCATCCCTGCTCCAGTGAAACAGAAGGTTGGGCATCCCTGCTCCAGTGAAACAGAAGGTTGGGCATCCCTGCTCCAGTGAAACAGAATCCACATGATCAGAGCCAAAGTACACACTCTCCAAGCCACAAGTCAGTGCCAATATAAAAATCTCTCCTTTTTTGTAAACACCAGAATGGAATTTTATTAGACCTAAACTACCAGTGTGAAATCCAACCATCAGGAAGCAGAATTTAATTCTCTCTTCCCAGCAAGTGTAATAGTTGATGTTTTCCTTGGCAGTCAGGTCTGTTTCAGAAACACATTAGGAAAACCACAGCTGGATAGAGGTGAAAAGGTGCATTTTCAGTGCAGATCCTCTGCAGCAAGGATGAAGTTCATTTTATCAAAATGGAAAAACTTAGGTCATCTTCCACTTTTCAAGAAATTAAAAGCTTAACACAGCAACAGTTTTAGATGTAGTCATCCAGAAATCATGATGTTGATTCACAAGTAGCCTTGGAAATTCAGACCTGGGAAGGCAAATGTTCTCCTGCTCCCAAAACACGGGTCCCTCTTACAGGAACCACTACACACTGACACTCAGTGCACCTCAGATTCCCAAATCCTGATTCACCAGAGGATGACTCACCAAGTTCATTAATTCTAACTAAAGCAAGGACACATCTTCCCAGCTCAAGTCAACATTAAATTCAGTTCAAAGTATCCCCACTCGGGGTGGTGCTTTCTGAGGATATTTGTGCCCCATCCCACAGCCCCACACACTTCAGCCCAGGGAAAAAGGGAAACTGTGCCCACTGGGGAAAATGTATCCAAACTGGTAAAGAAATCACTCGTTCCCTGAAAAAATAAACCCACACAATCCAGCATAGGCAGACATGAAGTTGTAAGTGTCTCACAGCAAGGGAGATGGGTTTGTGCACACACAGCCAGAGCCCGATGTCACCCAGGGCGGTTTCAGAGCTGCTTTTTTTTTGGGCTTTGCTCAAGGCTTACAATGAATATAACAACAATTAAAAAAAAAAAAAAGAAATATTTTTACTCCCTGGTTTAGAGACTGGCTGCTAAAATGCATGCTTGTCTCAGTTCAGGGCATGGAAAGTTTGATTTTAACAGGAATTAATCTGTTTACCACAGACTGTATTAATTAGAGTTTATTACAGAACTGTGTTCTGTGCTAGAAAAACACCACCACACATTTATCAAATTTTAACCATGATTGTGTTTTATTGTTTCATAAACTTTCAAAATGTCATGTCATGATCTATTTCATCTCAGACTTTCCTTTCCATCTAGAAACCATTACATATGCTCCAAGGAGAAGCCAACCCAGCTGCACATGTATGTATTACAGGATCCTATTTGCAATGAAAATTATCTGCAATTGATTCTCATGGAGACTAATCTTCACAGGCATTCTGTGAAGCGAGAGCTAAATAACAAACAGTGTTTGTAAAAACCATATGTTTTCCTGCAGGCAAAAAGAAAAAAAATAAAGGGTGCAGGGAAATACAATTAGTGCCCTAACAGCAATTCCAAGCTAATGAAATTCTGAGACATCAGCAAAGCTCCAGAGATGCCTTGCTGTAATTTCAGATGTTGGACCTTTGTGGAAGAGCCCAGCAGCCACAAAAAACCCCACCAAATCTTAGAAAAATATTTTACTGGCATCAAAGGCAAACCACATGGTATAGAGCAGAGACAGACAAGCCAAGGGGCACTGCTGGTGCTTGTGCCTCCATAAATAGTGCTGCTGGTCCAAGTGCCCTCAAAGGGATGTGATGAGCCCCAGTGTGCCAGAATGACAGTGGAGAACCATCATGAGAAGGCTGGCCGTGCCACTGGAGATCTGACAACTCAAACTTATCCTTGTTCTCTCTTCCCTGCTGCAGCAGCACTGTACCCAGCAACGTTTCTTTACTTCAGTACTTGAGGCCTCACGAGCTCCAGAGCCCTGCACCTACAGCAGTGTGCACCAATCCTCCCTGCCAGTTTATTCCAGCATCCACATTCCCACATAGGAATTTAATTTACAGCCCCTCTGTGCTCACCCATACCTCTTCTGTGGGCTTAATTAATCAGTTCAAATTCTGTGTGATAAAGGGAAGACATCTGGGTGAGGTTTGGATCCTCTTTGAGCCCAGTTGCAAGGGTTCCATGTTCTCTGTTTTTCCATAATGGTCTTCCACTGGGACAGGGGAGATATTTGGACAACAAAGTCTGTGGACGCCTACAATTCCCCCAGGAGCCACTGAACTGATTTGACCCAGCACTTAAAAGGCATCACATGCCACAGGCAAAGTCTTGCTTGGCTCAGCCCAACACAAGCTCCCCTCAAGAGACAGGGAATGCTATCCCCACACTCCTGTAGTCACAGCTGAGCTGATATTAATGAGCACTTTGGGGATGGAGCAGGGGTGGGTGCAAGAGGTGCAAAGGACTGTGCCTGACCCCACAGGAGCAGAGGAGGGCTGGGAGATGCAGGCTGTGGGTGCTGGGCTGACACAGCCTGCAGTACCACAGCCCTTCCCTGCTCTGCACACCAGGGTTCTGACCACTGACCCCAGAGCTGGCACACATCAGCCAGTACTCAGCTGTCAGATGTGAACTTCTGCCCCTCCATCCCACCAGGGTCAGGAGACACTGTCTCAAGGTCTTCAATGCCAAAATGATCCAGCACAGAAACTGGCAAAACCAACCCGTGAATTGCATTAAAACTCCATTTTCAGCTCCCAGAGCAGAGGCCTCTGGCAAGGGAGGCCCTGACCATGCACACACAGGGTCAGGACCCTCCTTTAAGGGAAGAAGCAGCCACAGAAGCTCCCTCCACCTCCCCAGACATGCTCCAGACACAAGAAGGAGCACTCTGGGGCTATACTGGCTCCTCTCAAGGAGCTTGTCCATTACAGCAGACAGGCTCAAAAGAATCCCCAAACCCTACATAATTGATTTTATGCATATTCTGTAGATTTTATGCATATTTCCTATGTTTCCTGGCAGCAGAGTGGATACAAAAGGAATCAGGTCCAGTATAACTTGCTAAACTGATGGAAAAAGTCTGTCCCCTGCAAGAAAGTACCACTGACTAAAATTCAAACCAGCAGTGCTAAACCCGTAACATCTAGGCCAGTACTGAGCACCAAGGACTGGATCTCTGCCTCCCTCTGATCTCACAAAAACCAAACAAATGTCAAAAGCTTCCTATTTCCTCAGCACCAAATACACTACTTCATGTTCAAGAGGTGCCCCCACCACATCTCCTTCACACCATCACTTGCAATATTTTTATCCTGCTTTTTATAAGGCCTGGAGAGGTCAATATTAGCTGATAAATTCTGAAACAATAGGGTTTACAAGTGCAAGAAACAATTTCCACCCCCCCACCCCCCCCTTTTAAACTTTTCTAGTCCAAGCAGTTTGCTGGGATTTCTGCCAGGACCTGGTGGAAAGTTTTCACATCTGTGCCATACAATTAAAATGTCAAAGCTGGAGATTATTTAGTGTATTAAGAGTAAATCTAAAGAAGAGCCACACATTTTTAAGAGTCATTTTTTGCTGAGTTATGCCAAGACTATATCCTCATTCAGTGTGAGCCAATATTTCATGTACTGTTACAACTATTACCAGGATCTAGCCAGTTTTTAAACTCTTTTAGCCACTTTGCCCCCTCCCATCCCAGATTTCTTCCTCTGCCCCATCTGCAGCAATGCCTTGAGCACCCCTCAGCATGACAGTGCCACCAAACCTGCCACCAGCACACACCTTTCTCTTTGTTGGATGAGAAATTTGGATTGAGGAGGTAAATACCTGCAAAAAGTCTGGTGTCTGGGGGTCTGACATCAGCTGGAGAAGTGCATCTGTGCCATTCACACTTGGATCACTGGGACTGAGTTTCTTGAACTGCCAGTAACAATTTTAGATCAGAGCTACTGCCACACAAAAGAAACAAGTTCAGCTGTTCAGTGCAGCAGGTTCCCACCCACATTTTGCAGATCTGCACTGGAGTCTGCAGACTTGCAGCAGGATGCTGACAGCAACAGAATAATGCACTCAAAGCCAAAAAAGGGAATATTCACAAGTGTGGGATTGGGGGAGAGGGTTGTTTTGTGGGTAGTACATTTGGGTTTTTTTAGAAATAAATAAATCAATCACAGGGACACCGTAGATCTCAGCAGGTTTCCACAGGCTCTTCTGTGAGCTACAGAGGAGGTGCAAGGTTAGGTCATGGTAGCAGCAACTCTGCTCCAGTGATGTGGCTCAGAGACCTGCAAGGCCAGAAGAACCCAGAGCACAAGAGCAGGCTGGGTTGCTGCAGGACCATTTGTCCATTTTGGCTGTGTCTGTATGACGCAGAAGTAGGGGAGTGATGAACTCAAGGCTAAGAAATTTTCCTTATGTCAGTGTTTGAAATAAAACCTCTACGTTTTCAAGTAGAATTTTCAATCTAGTAACTCTGGGGGCAAAAAAACCCCAAAAACTTCTGTTTCACACACCTCAATTTCTGCTAAATGCTATCAATTTACTTCCTCCTGAAAAGCAAATCACTGCTGTCTCCACACTGGACAGGGACACAGCAGGGGCCCTCCAGCCCCCCACAACGGGAATCAGTGACAGCCAGCACCCCTGGAGCTTCTTAACGAGGATTCACAGGCTGCCTTGTCTTTGTCTCTGTGGGCACCACATCCCCAGCTCTCCAGCACACATTGCTGTAATTCAAACAAAACCAGAATAATTTTTAAAATAGACTAATTTCGTACTGATGGGACTTGTTCAATCCAATCCTGTATCGTGTTTACCTCCCGAGGTACTTGGCCTCAGGCTGAGTAAATGAATCACGAGTTTCACTCAGCCTAAGTGAAGGCCAGATTTGGACAGCAGCATCCTTACCAGGAACTAGAACTAATGGCTTTGCAATTTGATAATGTGAACGAGAGTAAGGAGGAAATTATTTTGGCAGAATCGAGCAGAACTGAAACTGAAAGGTCAGTCTATTTAAGGAGTGGTACCACAACACTACAGAATCTATAGTTAAACCACCTGCAGGAAATATGATCATCTTCTGGATGATCTGCTCAGAACATTGGGCAAATCAATGCATACACGAGCCTAATAAAAATCTCTATGTCCTAATAAAAACCTCTCAATCACAATAAAGAAAAAAGAAATCTGTTAACAATAACCGAATAATACCAACCAACAAAAACTAGAACTGGGACTGACTGCAACCCAAGGATTTAAAGTTACATTCCCTTTAAGAGCTACCTTAATTAGAACTGTCTTGTTGCATACAGCAGAGAGACCAGTGATTCACTCAGCAGTGGAGGGTGAGGGCTCAGCAAGCAGGGGCTGCACTGAAGGCTGTGGGAGAAGGATGGGCTTGATGACTAAACCAATGTCCTTAAGTAATCTGCTGCAAAAAATATGTATTCCTGTCTAATTTAATCATTATGGTTCCCTCCTGCTCTTTTGAGAGAGGATTCAAGAAAGGGGCAGTAGAACATTTAGCAAGAGAGGATGAGATGGAAGAGAGGCAGGAGCTGAGAGGAGCAGGTTCCTTTCATGCACAGGTGGGTTGTTTGAATTACAGGGTACATCAGTCATCTTTCCCCAAAAATCGTGTCTAACTCAATGTGAGAGACATTTATGATGGAGATTTGTCTCCTTTTGTTTTTAATTATTCATATGCAAATCATTTTCGGAGGGGGGAAGACCACGAAGGAAATGACATGTCAAGATACATAAACTGGTAAGGAAGACAAGCAAACCAAAGAGGGCTCCTCCAACAATATCTGCAAACAAATACAGTCAGTTGGCTATTCCAAATTTCAGATGGATTATTCACAGATGAGAGTTGAAGAATTGCATGTGAACAGAAATTAGAGACTTAAATGATAACACATTAGTGATGTTCATACTCTAGGCTGATCCCTAAGAAAGATGCAGACAGTGGGTCACCTTAATCACTGATGTGTTTTTACCTGGCTGAGCTGAAAAGAGCAAGCTGTGGCTGGAGCTCCCCAGCTGATCAGAGCTGTGTGTGACACTTGGCACTGGAAAGCTTCTTCAGTCCCATTTTGTATGACTTAGGCTCTAAACAGCAAATCAGTGCTGCCTGAAAAACCTTTTTAACAAGGAAAACAAAACCAAACCGAAAAATAACAACAACAAAAACAACCCCCTCAAACATAAAGTTTAGCTCTCTTAAAAGTGCCAGGAAAGTCCCTTCCCCTACAACAGTTCCACAGAGGTGTTCCAAACACAGACCTCCCATTTTCCGTCTCTGGAAATGACAGCCTCGATTAAGACTTGGCTGCACAAACCCGATGAAGCGAAACAAAAACACTTCACAGCCCACAGCACTCCTGGCTCCCCATCAAAATGCTGGCAGCCAGGAGAGGGAAATCAAACCCTCTGGTCCTGGGCTGACCCTGTGTCCCTTCATGGTCCTTCTTCCAGCTTTGGCACTTCAGGCTATCAGATAAGGACAAATTGCTTGTAATAGGCATTATTATTCAGCATCCCAGATGCTACCAGGGATGTCCTAATTTGAGTGGAAACAGCTTCAGCAAGTGGCCTTGATGAGAGGGATCCCCCTCCACCTCCCCAGTGAAGCTCGTATCTCTCAGCTGGCCCCGCTCCTCAGGCTGTTGGTGACTCCTTGGCAAGGGCACAGCCCCAGGCAGGAAAAGATGAATGGCTCAAACCCAGGGCCCCATTTTGCATTAAGCCAGGCTATTGCTAAATTCTACCAAGCACTGAGGTCTGAAAGCAGAATTTGGCACCAACCCCACAAAAGCTGGGGCCCATCAGCAGCTACCTCAGCCTCCCCCAGCCTCACCAACAGCTACCAGCTCGGGCTTCTCAGCAAGGCTGAGCAGCAGAATCATCAGCAATCACTGCCCAGAACAGCACAAAATGCCTCTTCAGTTCAGGGATTGCTCGGAGGGATTTTGGGGTTCCTCTCCTTTTGCATTCTGTAACACCTACCCAAGACAATTTTTCCTTTGTCCATAAAGGTCTGCCTCCACCCTGCCCCAATCCAGACCTTCCATAAAAATAAAAAACCAACCAAACAAACACCACAGGGAAAAAAGTACTAAAGACAATAATGCAGGTACAAAATTGAGCTAGAAGGACTCCTACAGACAGAAGCCAATCAGTGTCATTACCAACCTTCCCCCCCACTGCCTGTTGAACCTCCTCATCTCTAGGAGTCACCTTTTTGGGATTACACCCCAGGATGTCACCTGCCATTCTCACACAACCCCATGCTGGTGTCTCACCAGGGCCAGCAACCAGGCTCAGCCCCTGCTGCCCACCAAGCTTTGATTGCACTGGAATAGCTGCACAGCCTGTGTGTAAAAGCAGTACTTTATGCAAGAAAAGCACTAAAAATAACAGCCAGAAAGGTAAGGACACCTGGGACACATCCTGTGATTTAACATCCTGAAGCTGGGCCACTTCACCCTTCTACACAGGATTTCTCCTTACAGGTCACAATTTTAGCCATTTCCCATGTTCACCAGTTTACAGCACAGTCAAACAGACATCCAATTCCAGGGCAAATGAGTTAAAACCAACTCCAAAATAACACACTTGTGCCCCTGGTCAGACCTAAAGCCCCCCCTGGAGCATTATACCACCTCCTGTAACAAAGGCTGCACAGAGGGTTCTGCTACACCCCCACACCTCCAACAATAAAAGCACAAAGGACTTCTCAAGAGGGCACCCAGGCTGCCTCAATAGCCTTACACAAGCTCTCCCACACACACATGTGCATAAATACACACACACCTCTTGTCTGCTTCACTCCAGTCCATCTTAATCCCCGCTCTATAGTTCAAAAGGCAAGGGTATTCTGACAGTTTCAAGTCACCTGCACATAGTTCGGATCCCCAGGCTGCCCAGCAATCCCAGCTCATACCAGAATAAGCACACATTTCCAAATTGTCTCTTTGCTGCAACCTTGCAAAGAATTGAGAAAGAGTAAAGGGCACAAGACTCACCTCAGGCACAGAGCTGCAACCCCCCAGCCTGGAGCCCCATCCGTACTGCCAAGACATCCCACAAGAGCTCATGAACAACCCCAGACCCCCCCCCTGACTCAGGCTTTATGGGAGGGGAGGAGCCCACAGACACACCTGTGGTGAGTGGTGCAGCAGGAGCAGCAGCTGTGCCCAGTTGCCAGCAAAGGCACCTGGCAGCTCTGATTCCTCCCAGGCTGTGTCTGTATGGACAGAGAGCATGAACCAAGCCATGCTCCCCTCGGCAAGGAGAGGGGAGCAGCCCCATGGCCTGTTCTGTTCCCCTCCCTAATGTATTCCAAACAGGGAGAGACGTTCCTCATATCCTTCCTGGCTCCTCAGGCAGCAAGGCAGAGGCCAGTTTTGGGGTCATTCCTGGGGGCAGAGGGGATGTAGCTGAGGGAAAAATCTCCCAATAAACGTTCATTGTTATGCTTTCAGCCTCTCAGAGCTGCAGTGCCATGAACAACCTCCCTCAGGGAACTCAGCAAAGAAGAGTTTTTGTAGAATCACAGAATGGTTTGAGTTGGAAGGGACCTTAAAGCTCATCTCACTCCAACCCTCAGCCGTGGGCAGGGACACCTCCCACTACCCCAGGTTGCTCCAAGCCCCATCCAACCTGACCTTGAACACTCTCAGGGATGGGGCAGCCACAGCTTCTCTGGGCACCCTGTGCCAGGGCCTCACCACCCTCACAAATGAGCTGTCACATCTTAAGTGACACAGCTGCAATGTGTGTGTTCCCTCTGCCTTCAATGCACAGTTTTATACCCAGGAAAAAGGAAATATTTTCTGCATTTGGTGGCAAAGGCCAAACTCCACAGGGCATCAATGCAAGGTTTGACATCGCCAGTTCGTTACGGTGGCTCTGCACAGGGGAATTCCTGCCAGCAGTGAATTCACTCTACAGAGGGGCTGGAATTCAGGGTAGTAATGGAATATAGACACACAGCAGTGAAACAGCCGTAAGGAACCCCTAACTACAGCAGGCAAAACTTCCAAAGTGAGGCATTAAATCAATTTTAAAGTAAAACAGTTCAACAGACTGTTAGGTTCAAGCAACACATAATTTCCATCTTAAACCAAACCAGGATACAGCCACCTAATTTTACCCACTACCACCAGTGAAATCCCCTGGGGATGAGCTGTTGGCACTGAGCTGGCAGTCAGGGTCAGTCTGGAGCAAAGAGGAGTTAAAACCTGCAATCAGCAACGCCCAGAATAAACCTCAGTAGAAGATGGTGGGCATTTAGTTACCAAGGAAGAGGAATGTGTTTGTCACTTGCTGGTTTTCACTGCATTTTGCTTTGCCACTTAACAAGCACCAAACAAAATATATATATAGAGAGAGGGAGAGAGAGAGGGAGAGAGAGATGTAGTTCTATAAAACTCCTTCTTGCTTATAAACACCACCATGGGGCTGAAGAGGATGTTCCCAGGGAGGGGGCTGGAAATGTCCACTGACCTGATAGGGTGGGAGGGATGGAGAATGGGTGCTTTCAACTTCAGACTCCCTTGTTAATTCAGAAAGAAGTGAGGGTTTGGGTTTTCTTTTCTTGCTAAATCCCAAGTCCCCACTTTAACAAAACACAGCCTCCCCTCCTCTGCTGTTTTTCTGTTTTGTTTTGTTTGTGTGTGTGTGTAAAAGCAGCCAAGCCTGGCTTTTATCAGAGGCCTGAATGTGTCTTTGTGTCACTATAACCAAAGGGAACCAAAGCAGGGGGGTGGCTGTGCTGCTGCTCCTGCACACAGAGCAGAACTCGTTTGTGTGATCATCTCCAGCACGGCCGAGCGCCGGGGACGCTGCGAGGCACTGATGCACTCTGACCTCACGTCTGTGTGAACTGCTTAAAGGCTGGGAACCTTGTCACTCTGAAAATGAAGCAGAGCTCCTTGAAGTCTGGCTTAATTCACATTAAAGCAGCCCTCGAGGAGCTCAAATACAGTGCTTTTATCCTTAAAGTCCACTGGTCTGCATAAGCTCCCAAGTGGAGTTGAACAGCACTTCTTGGGGGATTTAACCATATCTTTGGAATTAAAATAAAACACTTCTATACAAACCTGAGCTACAAAATGGATAGATTCAAAAAATAAAACAAAAAAAAAGAGAAAATGCAGGAGAAAAGGAAAGCATGTGCAGCTTCTGGCCAGGTTCAGGGCATCACTGCCTTCCCCCAGCACTCTGTGCCCAGGATGAGGGATGGGGCAGACCCACACGCAGTGATTACCCCAGTAATGAGGTGGACAAGCTGTGGTTTAGGATGCAAAGTTTAGGAGATAAATTGAAAGAAGCAAATGAACTGAAGAAGTTCCTCTACCCATGGCACAGATGAGTAGCATTGCCCACACCAACAGCATCCAACCCACTGGCAACAGCAATTCATTTCCAATAAATAGCCAGCAGCCTTCAGGCAAGCTAACAGCAGCTGCCAGTAGCCAAAAAGTTGGGATTTCTTTTAAGAAATGGGAACATACATTCCCAATTCCCTATCAGGGCCCATTTTTGCCATCAGCCACGCCCTCGAGATCCTCTGGGATGGCGTGTGAGTCTCTTGACAGGGTTTCTGCGCAACACGGTTGAACATATTTAAATGTTTGCACAATAGGGCCCCAGAAGCATCATTATTTGGTAGTAGTTACTGCCAAGGCTTCCCAAAATATGAAGCAGATCATATCAATACCAACTGTTCTCATCCTCCAGACAGATCTGCTGGGGGAAAAGAAAAAAAAGAAGAAGAAAAAAAAGGAAAAAGAAAAATCTGTTCAACATCTCCTCCAAGTTCTTCAATCTCTCTGAGCAGTGAAGCAGCACAAACCTGCTTGATCCTCCTGCACTGAGTGTGCTGGAATAGCACGAATGGGGACAGCTCAGAGACAGCACAAAATGGGGAGAAAACCCAGACAAACTCGAGCCAGAAAGAAACATTTCCAGATGTACTGGACTGACAGATCTCATCTCTACCAGTATTTTTTTCGAAGTCTGACCACAAACACACAGATGGTCAGGAACATCATCGAACCTATTTAATTTTGCTTTGTGAATACTTCTCTCTCTATCATGTCACCCTTGCTGGGAAGCCACCCAAGAGCCTGGGACATGAGGGATAAAATTTTTATGTGGTGCACAGAATTTAATAGGTCCACCCAAGGGCAAATGGCCTCTATCTGTTGCTTGTGCATTCAACATCCACAGTTGTGCCACCAAGAGCCAGAAGCAAAGTGAGAAACGTGGGATTTTTTGCAATGTACAGGAAATATCACAGAGGCTGGAGCCAAGTCCACCACTGGAGTTGTCTTGACATAAATGGTCCCTATAAACTTGCACTGAAGGGAACCTTCAGATGAACAAAGTCCCAAAGTCAGTGGCTCTTGCCATAGTGTTGTTCAGATTGGTTGTCATGGGTTTACCCAGGAAGAGTCAGTCTTGCAAGTGACCTATGGTGCAAGAAGCAGTGCACCTTGCTTCCTGGGAAACAGAGCCAGTGACCAGCTAGTTTTGAGTATTGATGGGTATATAATCCAATTAAAAGTTGTTCCGCCTCCAGGGAAAAAACCATATTTAAGAGAGATACACCTGAGAAAAAACCCTTTTTCCTGTCCTGTTGCTGCCAGAGAAGCAAGTTCTGTGCTTCTGTCTCTGGTAAGAGTGGGCCTGTGCCTTCCGCCCCCTCCCCAGAGCAGGGAGGGGGGGGAGGTTTGGAAAGGAGTTTGCAGCAGTGCCGCTGAACGTAGGGGAGGACCCGGCCTGAGCTCTCCGGCTGCTGGGCAAAACATATTAACTACAGCGGGCAGAGCCGGGCAGGGGCCGGGCCGGCTCCCTCCGGGCTGGGCCAGCTTCACAGAGCGAGGCTATTGAGACTCTTGACTGACTGCTTCTGCAGCCCGGCTCAGACTTTTTAAACAACCCGGGAAAATCATGGGACTGTCGCAGAGGCC
>VZTJ01000897.1:299426-313149 GCA_013397795.1 Orthonyx spaldingii
GGCTGCTAATTGTGAGGCTGAAAACCATAAGAACTGTATTTCTTGTGGAGAAGTCAACGTGGTAAAGCAGGAGAAAACTCCTCTCCCTAAATGAACTGAAGAAAGACTAATTTAGAAGTGGTAAATTGACTGAAAGTCAAAGTGTTGTTATTTTGTATTGTCATTGAAAAAATGGAGAGGTGGGAAGAGCAAAAGTATTCTGACGGTTTTGTTCTGGTTCTTAATTTTTTTCCTTCCTTTTTAAGTCTGTTAATAAACTCTCTTTATATTCTTTAAAGTTTGAGCCTGCTTTACCTACTCCTAATCCTTATCTCACAGCAAAATTAAATAAAATCTGGTAAGTGTACTGGCGTTTAGCCAAAAAACTCAAGTGAATGAACTCAAACCACTACACGAAATTAGTGTTTCTGCCCGGTTTTGAACCAAACAAGTACATTGGTTAAAAAGTAATTTGTGTCACACAACCAGCCCCAGGTAAAGACTGGCTTTTCTTGGCCTTCATGTCTTGCCATGATTGCAATCATTGTGAAAAAATAAACCATCAAGGGCAGCCCCCATTCAGCAGAAGTCAAGTTCTCTTAATGCCTTCAATATGTAATTACATAAATAGACCCAATTTAAAAGTGAGCGAGAAACATGAACAACAGCTTCAAATGCAACCAACACAGCCCCAAATCCCTACCCCAACCAAGATTCTGTATGGCGTACAAGATGAATATGAGGTCTTTCACAAACACATCCCCAGCTCAAACTTGTAGAAAAAAAAGTGGATTCCTGACACCAAATCAGCATCCAAGGCAGTGATGGGCTCTCCAGAGTCCCCTTCTGTCACTCCCCTGGCTACACTCAATTCCTCCTGCACACGCAGATTTTTCTCCTCCTTGCCCCACACAGTCACATTTTAAAAAGCTAACAAGCCCATGCTGGGTGGGCAGGGGGACACTGGAGAGATGCCACCCCCTGCATTTCCAGCAGCTCTGTGTCTCGCTGTGACACAAGGCCGTGAGCTGGCTCCGTGTGGCGCGGGGATGAAACCCAACACGCGCATTGTGCTGCACAGGCTGCCACAGCCGCACCTTCGGGGGCAGCTTGGCACCAGCACCTCTTCTGCCACTTGATAAAACAGACTGATGGTGACAACAAAGAGCAGGTGGAGGCTTAATTAGGTCATTACCACGTGAGTGCATCCTGTAAAGCTGCATTAAGCCAACCGCTCATACCCACCGGACCGTGCTGGGGTGGCAAGGCACAGCCTGCAGAGACCACTGCCTCCCCCCGGGCTGGATGCTGGCTGGGATTACTCTGGGCTCATGCTGGGAAGTGACAGAATTGTTGCCTCCTGGGTCCGATTTAGAAAAGCAGAACGAAATCCAGCGTTTTTACAGTCTAGTTTGTCACAGCAGGACAGGTGCAATGAAAAAAAGGTCAGGAACTGAATCTGTCTCCTCTCCTCGTGCTGCTTCTCCTTGCAGTGTATCACCACGAGGACCTGCCACTCACACTGTGTACCTTGTGCCCGGGTGTGGTGAGTTCATTCGATGGTTCCTGCACGTCCAGCACCAACTTCAGCCAGGTACAGCCACCAAAAGCATCCCTGCCACCCCACCCAGCACCCCCAGGCCAAGGGCCTCCAGGGACACCACTGCAGCAATGCTGTTTTCAGACTCCTCACAATCATGGATGGACAAACCTGTGGCCAAATTCTTCACGCTGGCTGCTTTTAAAATAGCTGTTCTGTAATTTCCTACAGCCAACTTGGTTTCATGCAGAACGAGGTGCAGGAGTACTCCATCACACAGTGTCAGAACTGCCTCTCCCTTAGCACATGTGGGGACAAACCTGCTGGTGTTACACCACCTTCCCGTGGAGCAAGGTGCTCTGTATGTCAGACTTGATAAATTATTTCACTGCTGATCTAGACAGACACTTACTGCAGTAAAGGTAACAGACAAATGTTTCCTGATCTCTCTCTGCTTTTATGTCTGAAATAACACCTAGATGTTAAGCATGATCCCAGCTGGCATGATCAGTGCTTGGCTTGTGTTGGTTTGGGTTGGTAGTGGAAGGGTAAGCGATCCATGCTTGTGGCTGGTATTTGGATTCACACCCCGGTCTCTGTAATCCAGGCAAGCCACACTTCTCAGTGAGCAACTGTTGCAGCACAATTACTTGGTTAAAGTCATGTTAGAATTCTCAACTACAGCCAACTATGGGTATCACTCTCCACCTTCCTCCCTCCCATGAAAATGTGGTGGTCAAATCATGAGCAAATTTGCAATGTGAGGGCACCACTGTTCAGGGCTGGAGCTCAGATTTTCCTTTAAGGAAACTCTATTTAACGTGTGCTGAAAGGGACTGTCTTACCCAGAAGTCTGTAAAATAACCAAAAAAAGCTACTGATAGATTTGCTCGTGTTTTGACCTCAGCTGGCAACTAAGTACCAGTCAGTCATTCTCTGTTCCAGCCTCTATTGGAGTGTCAGGAGTGATGGAGTTATATTTGGATCCTTTAAAGGGCACTACACCTACTGCCCCTGCAGCCCTACCAAGTCAAACAAATGGCCATGTCTTAGAGCAACAAAACAGGAGCAAGCAAACAGCACCAGGGGCACAGCAGCATTTCTGGTCATGGAAATCAGGAGATAACACCAGGTTTATAGATAGGCTAGGATTTCTCAAATGGGAAGCCAAGGGAAGAAGCTGGTGGGGCAGATGGGGCTGTTTGTCCAGCCTTTGTCTGGGTTGGCACTCCCTGAGAGAGGCCAGAGGAAGGTTAATTAATGGTACCTGTTGGTGAATGCCGTGGCACCCACCCAGTGCAGCCAGAGCAGATTAAAAACGGTTATACAGCCCCTCTGCTCGGGTTTGGTTTTTGTTGCTGTCACCTACACATTCCTAGCCAGGGACAGGCACAGGTGATGGTGCTTCCTGTGCAGAGTGTATTCGTGCAATGCAATTCATGAAATGTCAGTCTGGAGCTTCTTGTACCAGAGAAATAAGGTGGCTCTTGCTTCAGGAGTACATCAGTGGTAGCTCACTGTCCAAAAATCACTTCTGTGCTAAAACCTGCTTCTATCAACACTGCATGAGTGATAAACTCAACCTAAAGCCTGCTGGGGTGAGACACATTCCCACCCTGTGACACCCAGGGTGGACAGGAGATGACGGCACTGCTGACTCCATGAGGAGGCATGGAGCTACAGTAGGTACCATGCCAGCACTGTCTATTTTCAATAATCAGCCCTGCACAGCACTGCTCACCTGGGTGACATTGATCCATCATTTGAACAAGAAAGAGGAGGAAAACAACTGGAAACTAACAGGAACTTCCCAGGTGAGTCAGTCCACGAGCACTGAACCAACCTGCTCCAGAGACTCCTCTCTGGAAAGGCAGCACTGAAGGGGTTGGCAGCAAAAAAATATCTCTGCCTGGATAAATGACTTCATATGTCGAGACAAAGATAAAGTTACACACAGCCTCTTGCAGAGGACATGGTCATCGGGTTTATTTTTGTAGTTTTCATTACACTCAAAATAACTTGGGCAGACTTAGAAAAAATAAATTTTCAAAGCCTTCTCCTATTGATGTCACTAGTTTTAATTAATTTTTGCTGAAGTGGTCTAAAGGCAAATGCTGCTGGGATGGGCTGGTTCCCGGTGCACTGCTCCAGGCCTCCATGTTCAAATGTTGGGGCTGCACCAAACAGCACCAGGATAAATCCTGCCTCAGCCTCACTGGAAGATGCCTCCGGCCCATTTCCCTGCGACAGCGGTTTTGAGGCCAGACTGCCTTTTAGCTCATGCTCTGTCTCTGTGTCAGAGGCGCCATCAGCTCTGGGAATAACACTGGTACCGTGCTATTTCCTGCCTCAGAAAGTCCTGACCACATCCAGCATTTAAAGTCACCTCGGCAGGACGTTAAATGTCACTGCTGGCTGACACAGCAGCTGATCTGGGAGGATGCCGCTTGGATGGGTGTGGAACAGAGCATGTGCCCTCCCTCACACGCCAGCACACTGGGGAACTCAGTTTGAGAGCAAATTCCCAAACTCCCACACTCAAACCTCCCCTTTGCTGCACACCTGGCTGTCTCCTCCTGCTCCCACCAGGAGCTCCTCAGCAGGGGTGCAGAGTGTGCCAAAATTGTGGGCAGTGCTCCCCATGACACTGCCATGACACACCTGGCTGCTGCCACCACTCCAGCAACCCCCTCTGGACACACAGCAGCCCACAGGACCACCAGAAAATCATTCCTCTTTCCAGAGGGGCTTTGGGCTCCTTTCCCGTTGCTGGCTGGCACCCTGCAGCACATAACACATGGCTGGGAAGAGATGTCAAAGCAAGCAAGACTTCCTCTCCTTCATTTATTTCTGTCTATTGCAACCACTCAAGAAAACAACCCCTGACCTAAAGGTTTCCATCAACAAAGAACCCTGAAGCCAAAGCTTTGAGGTCCCAAGGATGAGGTGGGGACGCATCACTCTGCGGCAGCTGCTTTCCAGCACCTCCCAGTAGATGATGGAGGCTGTCTGTGCCCATCCCAGGTAGCTCCTGGGAGAAGGAGCTGGCAGTTCCTGCACATGTGGTGTGCAGACACAGCTCCAGATGTCCTTGGGGCCTTCCACAAATATCCAAAAGGGACTGAGGAATGGTCGCCAGGAAGAAGCTGATGGAAGGTAGCCAGCAGTCATTTCTATGCTCAAAGAGCATTTTTCCAAAAGTTGCTAAGGTCTGCAGATTGGATTTTTGAAGGGGTAAGATTTGAAAACACGTGAAACAGAAAGTAAGTGCCTGCATTTAAATGGCATCGTTTGTCAAAAGTCCTTCCCAGTCAGTTGTTCTTTGTTAATTAGATGCTTTAATACTTGGCTTTTGGCTCGTTTTTTTTAAATCCTGGCACAGTTATTTCTGTGCAGGAGAGAATTCTGATTGCATTTTTAAGTTTAGTACAAAAAAAATCTTGTTTATACTAATCCGTAATTCCAATGTCCCAGCCTCCCGCGGGCAAAGGCAGATGGAGAAAGCAAACCCTGCTGAAGCAAAGTGACTGGCAGGGTATGGAGAACTGAGGCCATTCTCTGAAAGGGGGATTCAGAAGACATTTTAAAACTTGAAGATTTTGTAAAGGTACTTGTCTCACTGTAAATCATAGAAATTACAGAAAAATACTGAGTTGTCATGGCTTCAGCAGGCAGAAGAGGGTATCTCGAGGTGAGTGTAAGGAATACCTCAGAAAAGGGTATCTTGAGGTGAGTGTAAGGAATACTTCAGAGTTTTAAGCTCAGTAGATGCAAAGCAACTCAGAAAAGCAGAGATCACTGCTAATTTTTTTTAAAAAAATAATACTTGCTTATATTTGATTTTTTTCAGTATCTACTGAACTATCCTGAAAGGACTCAGAAATGTGGCACTACAGGCCCAGATCCTGAAGATGCAATAACAGAGCTGCTATCATGGGAGAGAACAAAACAAAGAGCCGGCGTTAGCAGAGCTGGGTGCAGCCCATTTGGCCTCCTGGAAAACATCTGCCGTTTGTCAGGACTACAAAGCCAGCAGAGCCCTCTCCCCCTTGATCTCCAGCAATTAGGGAAATTCTGTTGTGCTAATTACCTGGGGAGACAACACGGGGAGAAGGCAGATAGCGAGTGGCACTTGAAGGCAGCATTTACACCAGTAAAAATCAGGCAGATATTTCAAGTCACTGGAAACCACAAAAAGTGCTGCACTAGCCTCCCAGGGCAAGCTGGAGAATGCTGATCTCTGGGTATAAAGTTAGGGTAAATATTAAAAAAGTAGTAATAATAAAAAATTTTAATTATATAAATAATCTAAGCAAGAGAGCCTCTGGAGCTGCTGAGTCTGCAGAGGTAGGGAGAGTTTGAAATGCTCGGCTTCCCCAAGTACAGATGGTTTGAATTGCCGAGAAATGGAGCAATCCGCCGTCCTGCCGTCTGCAGCACCACTGCACTCCCGCTGCTGCCAAGCCATTATTGGGAAATATTTGTCACATATTAGCTGGAACATCAGATTACTACACTGAACATTTAACGCTGTTTTGTAATATATCCATACATTCAAGAGCATATGACACCGTCTCAGCGTGAATTCAAGATGAAAATGGGGATATGCATCATCCAGCAGCCAGGAAATTTGGAGTAAAGGCTCCAGAGGTACTGTTAAATAAAAAGGTACATGGAAACACAATGCATGCGTTGAAATACACAGTGCAAGAGCAGCCAACAGAGCTGGAGCTTTTCACACCCTCAGTCCACAATTCAGCAAGGACCAGCTGCTGGGCAAGGCACGCTCTGTGGACTGGGGCTGGTTTTAAGCCTTTTTTTACTGGATTTAAAGGAACATTTGCTCTAGGTTCTAGCATGGTGCATCCAGCACCTTGAGCTCTTGAAGGACCTGTTCTCACACAGCTTGAAGACTTCTGGCATGGCAAATGCTTCCTTTGCACCTGAGGTTTTTTAAAAGACTGTTAAAAATACAAGGTGGGAAAACCAAAAAACAATCCTTAAAAATATATATCTGAAAAGGCAGCCAGAGCCCACACAACTGCTAAGCAAATTGTTTACCAGCATGACATTTCAGTTTTGCCTTCAACCCACCTCCAAGTGCCCATCAGCTGAAGGCTGTCCCAAATGCCACACACACCCATGTTCCTGCACCTGCTGCGTTTCATCCTGCAGCAAAGGCTTTGTGGGGATCCCACCTGAGAAAGAGGCTGAACACGAGGGGACGAGGGGCCTCTCTGCAAGGCATTACAGGCCTGGCTTAGGGAATGACAATAATACAAGTATTAAGCTGCTGTTTCCCTGCGAGACAACATATGGGGACAGCCCTGTCCTGGCCCTGCCCGGCGCCCACAGCATTCAACCGCTGCCGCCCCGTCCCAAATAGCTGAGGGGACTCAAAGGCCATGCTCGTCCCCAGAGTGGGGTCACCAGCCTGTCACAGCATTCCCAAGCCTGACCCACATTCAGTCCAGCTGCCTCAACCCCCCCAAGGATACTCCCCTCTCCCTCTACCACAAAAATGCCCAAACCACAAAGGACTCAAAGTGACACAAAGTTGTTGTCATCATCCCCTGCATTGCCGTGGTTGAATGAATAAAGCAAAACAAGTCGACTCAAAGCAGCACACAGATGCTCAGAGCAACTGCAGAGGTAACTTTTTGCAGCATACTCAGCATTAGAGACAGAAAACTTTTTTTTAAGCTTTTAAAAATGCATTCTTTTAATCATCTTTTTTTTTTTTTCAAATTGTTACTGCTTGCAAGGTCAGGCTGGATGAAGGTCCAAGAAACCTGATCTAGCTGGAGATGTCCCTGCTTACCGCAGGGCAGTTGGACTGGATGATTTCAGAAGATCCCTTCGGTGATTTCTCCTGACGATCGCGATCTCTCCGTGGCCCTGGCGAAACGACCGGGCCCCCTCTGCCGGCCACCGGCCCCTCGCCGCCCCACAGACCTAAAAATCCCCGATGCTCCCATCCTAGAAGCCAACCCAGCTGTGCCCTAGAGCCAAGTAAGTGACTTCCTGCAGAGCACAAAGCACAAAATGGGTCATTTTGGGTTGGGGTTTCTTTTGGGAGGTAAGGGGGTTTGGGTTTTACAAGCAATGATTTAGGATTTCACTATATAAGACAGAATAACTTGACCCTCATTCAACTTTTACGTGGGTCGTAGTCACCTTCTTCCAAACTGCTTTGAATGTGTAGCAAGTCAGCTGTATCAAAACAGTGCCCTAAAAACAACCCCCACCCCCTCAAATCCAAACAAACCCCAAACTGATTCATTTCTAGGAAAAATCGGGTCTTGTTTAAAACAAGCCCAGCTGGCACAGCCAGCTCTGAGCATGTGTTTGCTGCTGCCACTGACCATGGGTTGGTCTGAGGGGCAGCGAGTCCTGTTTTCCCAAAGAGGGAGCGAGGGAGGGACCACCCCAGCACGACAATGCAGAGCATCCTCACCCACGGCTCTTCAGTGGCTCTCCAGCTCGCCTTAAATCCAGTCGTAAGAAGGAATTCTTAAGCTTAACAGGGTTATTGGCAGAGGAAAGTCCCCCAGCCCAGGTGTTCAGGATACCCACCAGCTGCCCATGGGAAGCAGGAGAGGGGTTGGCAGCATTTCCCCATCCCCTCCACAAGGAAATTTTCCTTTCACCAGGGGCTGCTTTTTCAATGCAGAGGCAAACTGAAGCTTAGCTTTTGGTTTGCAGCCTGGCATAGCTCAGCAGCGAATGCCAGTGAGGGCCACAAGCTCTCAGATGGTTCCAGCTCAAGCTCTTTAACTCCAGAGAAGAAAGCAATTCAGCCTTTCTCAGGAGAAAGAGGAAGAAAATGAAACACAGCTAAGGATGTCTTTGATTTGCTCAAAAACAACTGAGGGCAGTCTGATTTGCTCAAAAAAAGGCTTCAGGACAGTCCAGCAGCACATCCTCACCGCAGCACAGCCCTGCAGTGGTGGCCAGGAGCAGCCACCCATGGGACATTTCCTACCCACCAGGAAATCACGTCTCCTTCCCTCCCCTCACAAATTACTTTGACATTCGTTACTAATGACTGTAACGAGCATTTCAGCAGCACGTGGGAAAACCTTCCCCCTTTCTCTCTTTCCGTCATCTCCCAAACACAGCAACCAGCAAACCCAGTGACCTGGAACAGAATTGGGACTTTGCTGGACAAAAGGAGCCTCTTCAATCCCAATTGCTTTCCACAGAGCAAAGGAAAAGCCTCTTGACCACTTAAGCACACCAGTAGTGCCCTGTTTGCCCAGACCAGAGAAAGATGCAGCCCCAGAGTCCCATGAGGTCAGTGGACTTGTTGGGTCTGTGCATCATAAGAGAGAAATCTGATTTGAACACCTTGCAAAGAGCTGAAAGTAAGCAGGATTTGTTTCTCAGCTGGTGGGTTTTGTTACCAGGCAGTGAGGCACACAGGGAGCTTTCCACTGGAAAAGCAGAGAGTATGTTTAAGAGTATCATCAGTGAAATGTTTCTGAGATTAAAGATAATCTTATGGGGAAAAAAGTCCATATTGTTTTTTTGTCCTGTGAATATGGACTAATGCTGTGTGTTTTGGTAGGATTCATATCCAGGATGGCAGGAAAAATTGACCCTGTCCCTTTGCCTATTCTGCCATCCCCATGTAGCATTTATGGTTTGTTTTCTTTAAAACTAGAATGGAACTCTCTGCTGCTTGGAAGTCCTTGGAACACACCTGTGAATTCTCCAGCATCAAAGCACTGCACATCTTTCACCCATCTTGTGCTACTTTTGTGAAAAGGAAAAAAAAGAAAAGAAAGGCTCGAAGTGTCCCAACTCAGTCACTCGCACAGTTCAGTGCGAGAGCAGAGCACTTCACAGAGCATTTCTGTAAATGAGGTTCCTCTACCAACTAATCTAAGCTGTTTATTGTTTCCAAGGAGCATGCACTTCCCCAGCAGAACAGGAAGTTTTGACAGTTTTAAAAGTTCATTAAACTCTGGGAGGAAATTTAAACAATCGGTGACGGCTTTCCTACAGCGAAAGGAGTCACTGCCCTCCGAAAAGGCAGAGAGGCTGCAGCTTTTAATTATCACACTTGCATTAAGCCCCAGTGATTTTGTTACTACTTCTAAATTGTTTTGGCCCAACACCCAGGGCTCACAACCCAGTCAAGTTCTTTGGTCTTTTATTCTTATAGCCAGACGTCGCTTTTGTCCAAACCTCAAACTCCTTGATGTGCAAACAGGCCAAAGCAAGGCACTGGGAGAAGTTAACATCTTTGAGCACAACAGAGTGCTTTGGCTGGGGAAAAACCACTTCTTAACGCATTTTCCTCTATAGAAATAATACAGGAGAGGGGGAGCTCAGTGGCGTGGACGCAGCAAGCAGGCGGCTCCGGGGCAGTGTGGCGCTGGCTGTGCTGGGACAGTGGCACCTACCTGGGGGGCACAGGCAGTCTGAGGGGGCCTCCCGCGCCATCCGCAGCTTCGCAAGTCCTTCACCGAGTTTCTGTTTGGAGGGGGAATGAAAACAGCCCTTTAGAGAGTGCATTATACCTAAACACGGACTGTGCACACGTGCCAGCATCCAAACCACCCAGCTTCCTTCCAGGGAGGGGTAATGGTTTCATCCTTTGGCGTTCAGCCTCCTTGGATAATAATACCCTGTGCTATAGTAGCACATAAAGATTGAATGTTTCTGAGCAAGTGGCAGCCTACAGCCCTCACTGGAGCAGGCAGACACTCTTCCTTCACATCCCAAAGTTCCTCGAGCCAAGCTCCACTGGCAGGATTCATCCTGAGCTCCTTTACAAGTCCCATGTTCACATGTGTCCTGATTTGGTTGATTTTGTACTTAAAATTCATGCTCTGTGGAGTATTAGAGGTTTCTTTAGGAGAGAGCTGAGGAGGTGAAGGACAGTCAAGACTGGAGTGCTCACCCACCCTCAGGCCTACCCAAAGCCCAGTGTTTCCATCTCTGAAGTGAGAAACTCATCAATGCGACAACTAGAACATAGAGCAGTGTCTACGTGGCATATTGCAGGCAAATGTGAGCACACTCTGCCTGCTCCCCAAGCCAACGAGACTGTTCGTGCCTGCATTTAGGCCACTGCCAAGCCCAAGTTAATGAGCCTGATGACAGGTACCTCACACGGGCTCAGGCAGAGCCCCTGCCTGGGACAGCCCAGCAAGGGTGGGAATAGCTCATCTTCACCCACAATCTTCACTCTCTCAGTCCTCCAGGAATGCCCTGTCCTACCTAAAGCACTTGCCAAAAGACAAACCAATAATCTGATAACTGGAGTGCCTACATTTCAAAGAGAGAAAATTCAAAGTCCTTATTCAGTTTAGGGTGTTAAGGCTTGACATTATACAGCTGATGGCCCAGTCCCTGTTCAAATATTTAAACACTATTCAGTGTTTAAATACACTATTCAGTGGACTATTCAGGAATTAGGCTACCTGTGAATTAGGTTCTCTTCTTTTTATTCTGAGGATTAAATAGTTTTATCTGTCGTTGAAATCCTATGCTTCCTCTATCTGCTTGGATGTGATGCTAAGAGGTCCTGGAAGTATCAACACAGTTTTCATAGCACCTGACGGAGAAGTTGTCCTAAGGGAAGTATAAATACCAGAATGATCCAGCTGCCTTCTGCAAAACATACACTTTCCTTGAGAAAACATGGCAAAAAAACATCTAAGGAGATTTTTCTGATAGCCACCTGCAGTCTAAATGTTACAGAGTTGCTCAAATTTTATCTGTTTACTTTTAAAGTAATCTGGATGATGAAGATGCTCGAGGAAATGAAAATAAGCTCTCCCACCCTTTTAGTTCAGCAGGCATCACTGGGAACAGCAGAGGAGATCTGAATCCTGGAGCGAGTTCTCTGTTCTCCCATTGAATTGTTCTTGTCATGAAACTGATTAATCTGGACACTGTGGACAATAAATCCTCTGTGAACAAAGCGGTCCAGCTTTGTTTACAACAACTGGATGTTTCTATAATCCTCCCATTAATATTTTCCCTCCAGTGTGAAAACTACACACTTGGAGTTGGGGCTTTTGACACCGAGCAAGTGGAGATGCTGCCACATCCAGACCATGCTGTTGGCAATGTTTCAGAGGGCACCAAAGCAGGAGCCTGCAGCACATCCCACTAATGGGACAAGCCAAGGGAAGGGCAAGGTCCTGCCGCAGTCAAATCAGCAATTTCTCCAGAGTTACACGGATGCCTGTCACAGAGCCAGAAACAAAATCCTGATTCTCCAAATTGGCTTTCATTACCTTAACTACACATTTACTCTTCCTTTATTATTTCCTATCCTCTTTTACTTGCCAAACATTTAAACAGCACTAAAAGGAACAGAGCCAGTGTGTTGGTGTTGTATTTGCTCCTCTCTACACACAGCTCTGCCATAAATTATGCCAGCAAACCCCTCGACTGGTATATGGAGTAAAGCTTTTTGGGTCGTGGCAGACAACAAAGTATGCTGGGTCATGCATAGAGAGCGTATGGAGCTTTGGTTTCACTTCTGCAATACTGTGGTAAACTTCAAAGGAGGACCAACACAGAATTTAACAAAAAAACTGACCCCAGGCATCAGTTGATGTTCATGACGATGGAAATACTCTCTCGCTCTCCAGAAACTTTCAAGCACAGAAAGCGCAGGAGTTGCTTGACAAGCAGAGTGGTCTTATGTAACAGAGTTTGAGCAAGAAGCACTTTCTGAAACTTTTGCACCAATTAAGAGGTTCATTTAAAATGACCATTAATAGATAGTGCAGCTACTACTATGGATTCCTCAAATTTGTTGCTTGATTCAAAATTTGCTATAGTATTGACAAAGGTTTGGACACACTAAATGTTTCAACAAGCTCACTCTTCCATTAGAAACCCAATTATGTGGTTTTGCTTTATTTTCCCCTGTACAAACTCCATCTGAGCATTCCCAGTACAAAACAAGTTTTCCACACTTAACTAAATCTCAGCAAGAGGTTGCACATGATCTTAGGCAGTGCCACAGAAACCATTCCCATTGCTAAGCACATTTATTGGAGTAATTGGAACAGAACCACTGCCACAAACGGCAGGCTAATTCCTGCCTGGAGAAAAGACGTTAACTAGAGTCTGTGATTACGCCTCACAGGGACCCCCCTGGTCTGATATTCAGAGTTTTCACAAAAATATTTTAACATTTCACTTTTATCGAGGCACATCAATGCAACCAAGTTTCCAGGCAAAAGGACACGCTGTGGTGGTGCCAGCAGTACCCTCACCCCAGCTCCTACAGCAGCACACAGCATGAGGAATTGTCCCCCAGCACTGCCTCCATTCCTGCTCACAGCCCCAGAGCTTTCACAGAGCTCCACACAGAAATACATTTTTGCATGATTTAGGCTTCGTGGCTGTCATGATTTTAATGCATGTTTTGCACCCCAGTCAGGCCATTAATAAAATCCCAGTGTAAAACCTTCCCCAGATGTCAGAATTGATCACTCAGGGGTGCCCTTCAGCAGCCCCATAAGCCTTGTTGAATCTCGCTGAACTTTATGAACTACTGTTTATACAAATCCAGCAAACCAACTGTGGGATCTTCAAGTATTTCCTATGAGGGATGGAGCCCTTCTTGTCCCCCTTGCCTGTAAAAAGCCCCAAACCTAAACACCAGAATCGGGAAAAAGATAACCCTGGGATAAAGTGTAACTTCTCCCAGAGAGTCGGTTTAGTTAGACACCAAGAAGGGCATCAGTCTGGGTAATAGTTCTCCAAGTAGGGGAAATTGTTCAGCACAGAAATATTTGTTGAATAATTTCAGAAAACCCCAGGACTGAAAGTGAAGTAACTAGTGGCGGGTCTCCTCTGCCTGCCATAAATCAGATCTGCACGACCAGACCACAATACTCTGTGACAGTCCAGATAGCGGGGATCATGTTCATAATTTCTAACAAGGAAATTATGGTCCATTAAATCCCAAGATAAATAGTTATTTAAGCACTCGGGTTACCTGTGGCAGTGAACAGAATAAGGGGGAAAGTCGCGTGTTCTCAAACCTTCGACTGCCGGCCCTTCACCTGGGGCATTTTCTCTTCTAAACAAGGTGGGCTCTGCCACGCCTCGCCCTACGCCTGATTCATGGAAACAGCAGCAAAAAAGGGAAAGTTTGGTAAAAGGCAGGAACTTTTTTTTCCAAGGGTAGGAGAAGCCGGTGATACACGGAGCGAACCCCGCGCC
>VZTJ01000897.1:313870-459483 GCA_013397795.1 Orthonyx spaldingii
CAGCAGCGCTGCCCGCGGCGGGGGCGGCGGCGGGCGCGGGCCGGGCGCCCTCCAGCGGGCTCCCCCCGCCGGGAGAGAGCTGAGCCCGGCCCCGGCTCCCCCGGAGCGTGCGTCCCGCCAGAGGCGGCACCCGGCCGGGAGCCTCGGACCTTCTGCCCCACAACCCGTCTGCACCTCGATCTGGAATCTTACCTGGAACCCCAGCACGCACTGTAACTCACTGTTGTCTCAGTGAAGTGCTCCATCCGCTTTCGTGTGCCTTTGAACGAGAGAAAACTGTGCTCACAGATAAGCACCCAGCATCCACGTATTCCGTCGTGCCTTTTCCTTGCTGTTACACAGAGCATCACAACTCTTACCTATAAAACAGCCTCCTTTAATTTAATGCTCGTCTAGATTCTAAGCACATAGTATACACATTCCAATGTACCCTTTGTCTCCTGGACACAGACACTGCCCTTCGAGGTGTAATTCTTAATTCTAAAATAGATGATTGAAGCCTAGGACAGAGTTAGGAAATGCTACAATGTCAGTAACATTACCAAAGTCAGATTCTAATTAAGTTTGTTAATAAAACGCACACATGCACACAGGGAGACTGCCGTGCTGGGTCTGCACAGGCTTGTTACAGCTACTACTTCCAAAGCAGTTAAACCAGGCAAATCCATAGCATTTGCTGACAACCAGTTCCTGTTCTCTTACATAGCCTGTAAATAAAAAGAAAACTCCGTGTCTCTGTGAGACCCTCCTCTTCCCCCTCTCCTTTGTATGAGCTTGCCCAGACTTCCCTTACAAGCTCCACGAGAGCAGTAGAACACGCACAGTGCCATCGTTTTGGGGAGATGGCCGGGTGCAAAGCATCTTATCCTGTGTGACGTGAGCCCTTCTGGCAGCCCTGATATCCAGAGACTGAAGGAACAAGCAGGATTGATCACTCCTGCAGCAGACGAGCTCCTGCCCCAGAAGTCCAAACTCCTTTCCCGTGCAGTCTAGCCTCGAGCCCAACTCTTCCCTCACTTGGACCAGCTTCTGAAGCCCTGGATCTCATATACTCTTTGCACTTCAGTGATGAAGTCTGGGCTGTTCACTTAAAAGACAGCTTTATTCTGTCCTATCATCCATATCTAGTAAAAAGTATGATTGGTTCATTATGGAAATGCACACTGTTAGTCTGGTCTGCCTGGCTGAGACCCAGTCACAGACCAGATTTTGAAGGTACAACAGCTGAAAATCTGAAGTGCAGAAAGAGATGTGAATGCTCTTCTAATTATTTAACAGCTAGAGCTTGATTCAAACACATCAAGATTACAAACTTCAAGACTGAAGACAGAAGCACTGAGGACACCCAGGGTGCTGCTCACAGCCCCACACAGCTTCCCTGGGGAGCCCAGGCACCTTGGGCTCATGTGCCTGCAAACCAACACTGGAGTAGAGGCTGCAAGGCCTGCAAAGCACTTGGCACCTCGCTGCAGATGCCACATAATCCTGATAGTGCTTATAAATTTACTGGGAGAACGAAAGTCAACTCAGACATGGCTTTATAATAGAGCTAAGCTGTATCTCCTTTACCCAGTACAACACATTTCAGTACCTACATCAACAGCTAGAAGCACTCTGTAAGCACGAGCGCACCATCTTTCCCTAATTTCGATAGAACTGTTTTATGGTTACAGTTTTATTGTTATAACAGCATATAAACTTTCCTCCCCCCATCTGCCTTTGATTTGCATTGCTTAGCTGATACACTCAGCCAAGCCCTTGCTTTGCCTCTGAAGCTGTGGGACGGAAAGTACTGTGGGGAGAAGGAATTTACTCTTGTCCTGCTCAGCCCCACCGAGCTGACCTGCATGGCACAGACTGTTACATTTTCTGTCATGCAGAGCAGAAACAATGTCATCAACACCAACATCCAAGGAAAGGAGGTGGCTATGATGAGCTGTAATCAAGCCCAGGAGGTGGCACTGGTAACAGAAGATAAGCTTTCAAAGGCTGTCCCAGCTCTGTTCTACCCCCAGCTCAGACATATGCACGTCTGGAGCCTCTTGCAAATGAAGCTTCCTCCACATCAGAGGAACAAGGACATCAGTTTAAAACCTTACTGTGCATTAGGACTAACTCAGCAAGCAAGCACAAATGCTGAAGTCGGGCTGCTGTGGAGGTGAAACAATTTAGTTTCCTTCCTTTGAAGAAAGGCTTGTGCAGTAAAGTCAAGATTGAGATAAATGGCCAAAACCTGCTTACTGCAGCCAGAACAAACTCTTCCATGGAAGGCTCCCTCACTGCTCAGCAAGCCACCCATACAGTGTCAAACAGATTAAGAGAGCTGAGTAACTAAAAAAACCATCAACTTAGACATGGAAACACAAAAACTACCAAAGTATGTTCATGGGTCTTGGAAAGCTGCACCATTTGCTTCTCAACCCAATACCCCAGTTCAGGAGTCACAGCTGAGGACCCAGCCCCCTCCACCCTATACAGTCTCAGGGCCAGCATTTCCCAGTTCCCAAGGTCACTTCATTTACCAGTACCTACAAATCAAGCTCCACAGAAATATGCAATGAAGACTTTGGAATGATCTCATTACTACAAGTGCTTAAATATGCCACAATTCTGTGGCACACCATATTTCTCTGCAGCAGCACAGTCTTTCTAAAAACTTATCACAAAAATGTTCACCTTTAATGACTAGAAACAACATTTAACGTTGGAAATGTTACTTTTCAGATCTTAACTAAAAAGATTAGCTATGAATACTTCACACTGAAAGCATCAGACAAGTTTCCAAGGGCTAATTAGCTGGCTGGGGAGCAATGCATGCTGTGTAACAGAAAATCTGCAAAAAAGGTGACCCACAAAAGCTACCTACTTAGGATATGCACTGTTTCCAACTGTGTTTCAGAATGCCATCAAACTGTTATACACAGCAAAACTGGGTGGATTTTTCTTCATGACTAATAAAAGGAAGCATGTTTCCAGAACTCCTTCAGCTAGCCCAGACTCCTCACCTACAGTCAGAGGGTTCACTAGCATCATCGGTAAAAGGAGAGTGGTACAGGTTTTCAAAAATGAAAATTACTTTTATTTTTTCACTTTGATACCCATAAGACTACAACTGCTCAACAAGGTAAACATAAAAGTTATACAAAACATATGTAATTATTTACAGACTTAACTGTACAAAATAATTTAAAGCTTACAAAAGTTTCATGCAACCTCTGTTGACTGACTGACACAGTCTAGGAAATCTCCTTGAAGAAGTGTAGATTTTTGAATTTATTTATTTAATGGATCAAAAAAAGGATGCTGCAAGGCTTCATCAAGAGTAATTCTTTTGGCTGGGTCATATTCCAGCATTCTGCGAACAAGGTCAAACAGACTTTGATGATCTGTGTCTTGGCAATGCATGAATTCCTGAAAGAAAAAAGCAGGAGGTATTTTAGAGAGAGCTTTCACAACTGCAGTCCAACAGAGCAATAAAAATGCTGTCTCCTACCTTGAGAGGCTTACAGCGTCTCCTGACGTACCGGCCTGCAGAGCTGTGCTCATCCCAGTCCAACTGGTCATGGTGAAAATAATGTTTTCTGCAGGACAAGGGAAATAACAGTGAGATGGGGTCAGTGCACACAGCAAGCAGATGCTTTTCCAAGAAGTTTTAAAACACCATTATGCGTTCCTGCATGTGTCTCTACATTTGGAAGCTAGCATTTTTTTTTAGTGCATATTTATTCACAGAGATCTGCTGCTGTTTTATTACTGCTGGCACAATAAATAGAAAACAGCAACACTTTTTTTTTTTGAGTATTACTTGAATCTATTGTAACTGCTGCTTTCTAAGCTTCTTCTTGTTTTTCAAAATGCACTACAATCAACTGGACAACTGTAACAAACAATATACATTACCCAACCCAGATTTATTGGAATTCTACTAGAACATGAGTTACAGAATTATCTGCATGAACTGGCAAGAGGACAGCTTATGTAAGAAAGAAAATGGACCATGAAATAAATCCCAGGACCTCTAAATTTTGGATATAGAGGGGTCAGGAGAGAACCCTCTGCTGGCTGCTTCTCTTTGCAATGGAAGTGAGAAACTCCTGCTGCTGTAGTTGTCTTTGAGGAAGAGAGAAAGATCACTGAAGCACATGTCTGAGGGATATAGAGGGACAGTAGAAGAGCATGACAGCTGTATTAGCAAGCAAGGACCCTCTCCTTCCTCTCAATATAATTATTGTGATGACATCACGTTCTTTATTCTCAGAGTTTAAAGAAAATTGATGTCTCATCCTGTTCTGGTGACCATATCAAACCTAGCTTTAAAGATTTAGAAACATTCATACTGAAGTTACAGCTTAAGAGGCTGACAATTCATACAAAAATCAGAAAAGAGGACTACTGCCAACTACTTAAGGTAGTAAAAAGCCCATGAGTCTCTGCTGATCTGCAGCAGCTCACAGCTTACAATGGCAACTTTGCCATTTCTCTTGTGACAGAAAATATCAGACAACTTACCACTTCTGTAATGAACATACCTGGATTTCTTGATCATGTGAGTAGGCAGAGGCCCCAGTATTCTTTCCATCATTGCCAGGTGTTCTTTACTATCATGAGTCTGTGTGGAAAAAGCAATGAATGCACTTAGCACATTTTTCTCCTCCGAGCCACTTGTTAATAACACTCGAACTGCAAACAAGATTCTGCCAGAGCACTGTCACAATATCTATAAACACTGCCACCTTCAATTATTAAAAACAGATTATGCAATGCCGATTATACAACACTTTCCACAGTTAGGATGACCCTTGAACAACAGTTCATAAACCAAATTTTGTACAAGTGTTTTCTTTACTCTTAATTCCAGCAGTATCATGACAGGCTTCTTCATTCAAAATGCCAGAACACACCATCCTAGATACTCTGAAGCAATTTTCCTATATGGACACTGACTTTACAATCTCATCTATATAATCCTTAAAAAGTCCATGAGGTATTATCCCTTTTACAGAATTAAGTGCATGTCATTAAAATCAGTAGTCTGTAACAAATACATTCTATTTAAGCTTATGTACACACCTGAAACACTGTAAATCCCAGGTAATACTCAATAAGAATACAACCAATGCTCCACACATCACATGGCTGAGACCATCCCAGTGCTGCAAAACAGGCAAAGTTTGGGTTACTTTTTAATACATTCTCAAAATCTGTAACCCACAAAGCACATGCCCAGTTTCCACACATTTACTGATGCTCATCTTACCCCCCATGCCCTCCTCAAACTCTGGTGTGAGAGACAGAACGCAATGTTTGGACTTCTGTTTTTAGAGTATTGCTTTTACTGTTTACTCTCAATAATTTTACCACCACCATCTGAGAGATGACTGATTACCAGAACCATGAGTAACTACTCCAGTTTATGAAGTAAAGACATCTGAATGAACTGCAAGTAACTTCCAGAAGGTTTAAGAGTCTTTACTGACCTAAAATAACCTCAGGAGCTCTATAATGTCTTGTAGACACTAATGTGCTGTGATGCTCATCATCAAAAGTTGCACTTCCAAAATCAACAACTTTGATATCTGTGTTTTTTAAAGTACGTTCATCCCGCTTCTGCAAGAAATCAAAATGCTGTTAATACTTTTTAAAAGCACGCTTGTGCAAAAGGCATTATCACATCATCTTCAAAGTACCAGCTAGCATAAAATGTGTAACAAAACACTTCCTCCAAATACTTCAATTCGTATTCAGCTCAATGCTCCAAGAAAGAAGAGCGGGTAACAAAATGATTTAATCTCAATACCCAAAACAGCTGAGTAAAGACCATTCTGAGCAACAAGAGTTCTTTTTGTCTTTTGTTAACTTTCAGATAACTTCAGTTACTTGTTATCTGTTTTTTAAAGAGAAGTTCCAATGAAGACAGAAGTAGTGCAATTTAAGTTGGAAGAAACAAAGAACAAACTTACCATTTTGGCATTGTATTTCACTATGTAATCAGACTCCACAAACAAGATATTTTCAGGCTTTAAATCTGTGTGAGTTAGTTTATTATGGTGTAGAACTACAAGGAAAAAGAGAACAGTATTCCATAATTTACACATTAAATTCCTAAAGGAAAAACAAAAACACAACCTCATATTTGAAAGGAGTATTGAAGTTTACTTACAGTTTATAGACTGGCAAATTTGATAGGCCATGTTCCTAATGTCATTAATATGAAATGGCAGAAAGCTGTTTTCTTTAATAAAGTCATAAGTACTAAGTCCCAGTAGCTCAAAAACAATGCAAACATGGCCATGGTGATCAAACCACTCCAGCATCTGGACGCAGCGGCTTAAAAGAGAAAACAAAAAAAAACAAATTAAAATTTACTGAATAACTACTTTCCTCAAAACCTTGGTATGCTGACTACTCAAATTTCATACTTACAAATTGCTGCTTGGATCCATGTTGTTCAAGTGTTCCAACACCTGTATTTCTGAGCGGGCTGCCTCCCGGTATCGACCAACATTTTTCACAATTTTAACTGCTACATGCATTCCTCTCCTTCAAAAGAAAGTAAAGCATAGTAAACTGGATCAATTAGTGTTAAATACCCACAACCCCAAAACAGCTTACTTTTAATAAAAGAAACACAGGAAGATTAAAGGTCATGGAGAATTAGGAGTTGGATTAGGGGAATTTAAGCGTGCTGCACTCAACCAGAACAGTTTTTATAAAAAAAAGAAGTAATCCTGATCTTTCCTTTCTCAAATACTTATAGTATATGCTCCATTAATGACTTCTCAATGTTATTGTCTCATCTAAAGTAGAATAAACATTGGGAATCTGCCACCAGAATGATTAAAAAATTAGCAAACTTCTCATTTGAACAAAAATACTGCAAAAATTTGACTTTTTTTTTTCAACCTGCAACTTGCACAACTTGTCCTGGCTCTTTTCCGGCACTCTTATGGAATCAGGGGAATTGAGTAACTTCTGAAGTTTGGATTATGAGCATTTTATACCAGTGAAAACTGCCCTGCACTGGATGCCTGCATGCAGTCAGACAGTGAGGCTGTAACTCAAAGGCAACACTGACACAGAATTCATTCTGTGCCACTGAGCCTTAGACAATTTCTGTCTCTGTAGAGCTCTTTCAATTCTACCTTCAGAACACTCTCTGCCCTCAAAACATGATCTCAAGCTCCAGAACAGACTTCACTTATGAAATGACAGAACAAACAAACTAAAGGTAGAGGAAAAGATACTAAAACCATGTCATACATACAGTTAAAATACCCTGAGTTCTAACAACTGTAAGAAAATACAGAAATAGTAGAAATCCAGTAAGTTTCTTCACCTTCACCAGACATGCCATCACGTGGAAGTAATCATTCCATTAAAAGAGTACTAGATACTAGCTTACTGTTGATTCAAAAAAACTTTAAAGGCTAATTTTGGTTATGAAAACTGAGGAAAGCAATTTACAGTTCAACCAAGTCCAAGCAACTGCTTTCCAGAAACTGCTTTCACTAAGAACCAAAACTACTTCCTCAGTATTTCACTGCATCATCTTCTTAAAGCCTTCCAAACTAATTCTGCACTCTTTAGCTGCTCTCACATTCTCCAGTTACAGGAACAGCACTTAACAGAAACAGGAAAATGTAATGAAACAAAACAGAGTTCTCAATCATTAAAAAGGGCATTTGAATTGTAACTTTCTTTTAAATAAAATATCCTGAATTTCCTTTAATTTCTGATCTAAGTATCTTTTATCATGAGACCACTGATAAAGATAACCCAGCACTTACATATCATGATCTATGCACTCCACTACTTTTCCAAAAGCTCCTTCTCCTAAAGTCGCAACAATTTCATCTAAAAAGAACAAAGATAAGTTAGAATTATACAACTACTTAAAGGACAATGAACATATTAATGTAGATTTAAAAATGTGCCATTACAAAAGCATAATTATTCTAAATTTCAGTATCAGAATGCATTATTTTATTGGACAGGAGTCATGAAAACAGTTAGCCAAAAAACTATCTCTTGTTCTAATCTCAAGTTCATTTACTAATTGGAACTTTTTGAACACAGTATTTAAATTCTACAGAAAAGAAGATATGCAAAAAAACAAAAAAGCACAAAAAAAAACAGAACAAAAAGAGCAATGAGATTTCTTTAGCCCCCCTCCTCTGACATACTATTCTAAACAGATTTTTTTCTGAAAAGTTTTTTAAAAGTGTTGAAAAATGTTCTATACATCTTGCTCTTAGAACGTCTCCACTTTCACAGATCAGGTGACCCTCCTCATCATCCTCTACACTCCTGGATCTTTTCCTTCGGTGACTCTTCTGGAAACGGCACCAAGATCGTCCAGCCAATCAATATATCAGAGTGAATTCAGGGCAGAATACGCAATTCATTCAGCGGGGAGATATTCAGGCATTCAGTTACACACCAGGCCACGAACAGTTGGCAGGAGCAATTTCAAATTCAGTCCCCAGAAATTCACAGGGCACAGTTTATGTTACAGAAGAAAAACATGGCAAGGAACAGATTTTCAGATAAATACTTAAAGTGATACAAGCAACAGAAAACAAAACAACACAATTTTGTCTCTCAAACAGTGGCTTAATTGAAGACAGATTAAGACTGCAACACTGCTATTTCTAATACTTTGCTAGCAAATAGCAAAAAACAGCATTTATTTACATACCTAAGCTCTCAGCCAGGTGAAATGTTTCTATTCTTAAAACAACCACTCATGTAAGCAATTTTACTTCTCCCGTGTTTAGAGAGAGAAGAAAAACTACCCTAATTTGCATTATATAATCTAATACACCTTGCTGTTCCTACTGCAGAAAAGTGGTATAAAACACCTGGAGCTGTAGATGCATCAGTGGGCATCACAACAACCATGAGAAATTCAGAGAGCACACCTTCAAAGAAGGCAATCAGCAAACTTATCCCATCGCACTAAGACATTAGGTGCCACTAGCTGGGCACAGGGCTTATCAAACCTTCTGGAATTAGGTGTAGAATTGTTCAGATCAATTTACCAGACATGCACATTCATAGTTTCAATTCATGTTAAAAAGGCATGTCAATTACTTTAGCAATAGGATGGATGGCATCTCACAGTCTACCTGAAGAAACATAATTCACTATGCTGCAAAGCTAAACAACACCTGTACTTTAAAACAGGATAGCTACCTGTCTTCAATTTCAAGACAACATTTTTCAGATCAATCCCAGTTTTGATTACCAACCACCTACAATCCCAGAATACAACTAGTACTGATGACAACCCCACCCCCCACCCAACACTGATCCAAGAATCTCAACTAACAACATATTCATTCACATGCTCCACAAATGGACTCAAATAAACACAAATCCTTTTTCAAGAATGTATTTCTTAAAGTACCGTGGATCAGGAATTGCAGCTCTAGCACTCATTTAAGAAGTCTTATTACCACTAATTCATTAATAATAAAGTTAAAAATTACTCATACCGAATGCGATTGGTGACTGGAGCAATGATGTCTCTTATGCTTCCTTTTATGACTACTTTTCCTGCTCCGACCAGAGGATTTGCTATAGTGATGATGGTGACTCTTTTCATAGTCTCTGTGATAATGCCTGTGGTCATACACTTCACAGAAGTCATTTCTGTACTCCTCAACATATCTCCGGTCATGATGGTCTCTTTCATTTATGGCTCTATCGTCCAAATAATGACTGAAAATATATTTTAAGTGAATGTTCTCCACTTCAAAAACTTGAGGTTCCAACAAGATAAGTGACCTGAGCTGAGTTACACAGTATCTGTCTTTACAGCAAAAATGTTTTTTAATTGAATCCCTCCCCAAAAATAGTGGAGCTTTTGATGTTATTTTATTAGGGATTTAACAACATTGTCAGTCTCAAATACATGGCAGCCATCCATATGAACAATGTACGATCTGTCCACAGTTTGCATAGTAAGAACTCAGACTTAAAAAGGAAAAACACTTCCTAAAATATACTGAGCAACTTCATTACAACCTTAAAAGTGACATGATAAACCACTTTCAATACAGAATCATCCCTTCTGTGCTTTCAAAGATCCAGGTGTTAAATAAAACCTAGAGACTGAGAGACGTAGCATCATTCTAAGTGCTCTGTGACAAACATTAAAAACTTAGAGATTATCTGGAACAAGGATATTTTGCACAGAAAACAGACCATTAAGAAAGCTGCTGAGGCACAGAGTTTCCTTACTGCTGTACACCTACTCCTTCCAGCATTTTATAAGCATGAATATGAGCTCTTAAAAGCATTCGATTGGATCTTCTCAAGTGAAAAAGAAACAAAACAGAAAAATACATCTTTCCAATGAAAGCAGTGTGGGAGAAAACACAAACCACTTCCAAATTAGTAAAAGAAATTCATACTTACCATTGTATTAAATGATTAAACAAACCTTCTCCTCCTTTTGTTCACATTAAATTAAAAGGCATACTTTTTACTTGAAATTTAATATTGGTTGTATTCAATACCAATATTTAACTGACACCAGTGAGACCAATTAGTAACATTTACTTGCTTTTACTGAAGAATTTCTGTTTAATGGCTCAGGTGCTATGTTAACTACCTACTAGGCTGAAGTGAACCAAACCTTAAGAAACAGGTAACTCTGGGCATTCAAAAACTCCTACCCTGAAAACACTTTAGACATGGCAAGATACATTTGCATTGCTGAGTTCAGAGTGTTATACCTTTCTGACATGCGACTGGGTTTATAGTGCTTGCTCTCTTGGCCACTGCTCTGGGACCTCTTTCTGCGTTTGCGGCTGCTGCTGTGCTTCCTCTGATCCCAGCTCCTCCTGTCGTCCCACTCAGGACAATGAGACTGCTTTGAATGCCTCATCTCCCACTGGAAAATATAATAATAACCATTAAAATAAAATCAACAAACATATGTGTAGGTACAAGTCAACAACTGGAGTTTGATCAAGTATGATAGAACTAAAAAGACTCATTTTTCCTCAGCTACCTCCCCCCATTATTTCGGTCTGGCGAGCAGACACAGCTCCCTCATCCCAACACTAACGCTGTTATGGAACACAAAACAAGATTAAATAGGCCAACTCATCTTCATTTAATAGCTTCAAACATGTCATTAAAGCCTGTTTTAAATAAACTCTCAAGTGACTAAACGGAATAGTTTCCTTAAAGAGCCTACTATTAGAAGAAGCCATCCTCGCCAAACATCCTCTAACAACAAGACCTGGATTTAGGTCTTCCTGCTGTACCATGAAGTTACTACATGAAAATCAAGTTTGTACAATCAGTCTAAAAACTTCTCGCACTCAACTATTTACGGAACACCAGGAAACAGTCACTTTTAGTAACAACCACTGTGAACTCTGAGGGATTAACACAACCCTTGAGCACCTGGAGCAAAGTCACAACTTTTGCACCCTATCAGCATGCAGGACTCTGGGTGTTCTACAGTTCAGCTGATTTGCCAAAGACAAAACCCACCAGCTTCTCTTGCTGGATGTTAGGTGCAGGAATTCTTTGTTCAAACAGGTACATGCACAACTGAAAAAAAAAAAAAAAGGCAAAGTAAAACACAGCTGTAGAATTAAAGAGTATAACAAAACCAACTGTTACTTGTTTACTCATCTGTGGCAGGAGTTTTCTGAAAGTAAGAATAACCTTCCATATCTATTCCAGTATATTCCAAAGAATGAACTTACACAAAGTAATAAAAAGTTTCTGTGGTAAGTAGTGACAGTGAGAACGGTAGTTTAGAGACAATGACAGCAACAGAGTAGAAAAATCACGACTGTAAATCATGTGTAAATTGTGCAAATTTACAGAGAACAATGCCTCTATACAAAGAGAGGGCATTAAGATGGAAACTCCCAGAACATGCAAATGACAAGCCTATTCTGAAAAAAAAAAAGGTTTTTCTGATACTTTCAGAAGATCTGTGAGAGGCTGGTAATTAAAAAAAATACCCAAAAAACAGTACAGACACCTGCAACTATGTTTTTTAAAGAAACTGGTTTTTAAAATACAAAAACAGAGTGACAACTGTGCAAAGTAAGTGCCTTGTATACATTTTTGGGTGAGTCATGACTCACAAAATCTTATTCACTTGTAAGAGTCTAATAAAAAATAAAAATACTAATGTAGCAAATGACAAACAAAATCACCTGAAAAATTAAAACCAACTTGATGTTTCATTTCCGTGCTTTAACCTCCTCTCCTCTTACACAGATCCAAAGCCATTTTCCTCTATTTTCATCTTACATAACTCAGTCTGAAGCACACTCAGGTTTCAGTTACTCTTGAGGCGCAGAGCTCCACACACACACTCTATTAGAGGTGAACTGAAAATTCTACCTACGGTTGCTTGGGTTTTTTTTTTTCCCTTTCCCCATCTGGCAGAAGGCAGGCTGCACTAAGGCTCTGTAATGAACAACTATCTAAATAAAATCATCATTAAACTGTCCTGCAGAGCAGGGCTTGAGAGCAGAAGGATGGATATTTGACACAGGAAACTGGAGAAAATGATTTGTTAAAGACTAACTGCTGCTTAACTACAATCAAATGCACATAGTATTAGTGCACTTAAGATAAAAACTGCAAATTCTGTCCCTGAAGGGTCCAAGTAAATTTAAATGAGAAGGAAATGGCCAGAATCAGTCTGAGTCCATTTTAAGGTAGGAGCCACCTTAAGATTTTTGACTACTCTGCTCTTCCTCTGATTTTATGCGCCGAAGAACTTCACTTATGTAATACTGACAGCTGCCACGAACATATGCATTCCTGTAGCATGTGGAACTAATCCATATCACAGGCAGTTTTCACTCCCACATTTTGCCATAAGGTTCCTCCAGCAGGAGCCATTCCCCTTTCGAACAGATCCATGCACATAAGTGCCACGACAGCCCCGCCGTAAGCTGCCTACACAGCAATTTCTAAATGCCTCTCCTCAAAAACTTGGCAGGCGGAGGAGGTCAAAGGCTTAATCCTTCGGGATGGCCAAAGTCCGACACCGCAGGTCCGGGAGGGGACACCCGGCAGCCCAACCCGGGGGCACCGAGCCCATTTCCAGGCCGCGTTCCCCCGGGAGGTCCCCAGGGCCGGTGGGGAAGGAAGGGCCGGTCCCCGCCGCCTCCTGGGCGGGCGCCAGGCACTGCCGGGCCGCCTGAGCCCAGCTCCGCCCGCCCCAGCCCTCCCCAGAGACCCCGGCAGGGCTCCTGTGCCGAGAATCCTCCTCCCCTCTCAGTATCTCCTGAAGCAGCGCCTGGCGCGCCCCACGCCGCGGAGACAACGCAAGCAGCTCTCCCACCCCACCCCGCCGCCCTGCGTCCCCCCCTGGAAACAGAAAGGAGCGGGGAAAAAAAGGCGAAGGTGAAAAAAGAACGAAGAAAAGCCGCCCTCACCACTTACAACTGGAACAGAAAGCGAGCGAGCTCCGTGTCCTCCCTGCGCGCACAGACAAAATGGCGGCGGCGAACGCGGAGAAGCAGCTTCCTCCTTCTCCCTCGTTCTCGCGGCGTCTGTGACGTCAGACGCACGACGTAAGGGCCGGCGGGGCGGGGGCGCCCGGACACAGACCCCGCCTCTGAGGCGGTGCCGCCGCCATGGTGGCCGCTCTGAAGGGAGGCGGGGGTGTGTGTGCTCGTCCCGTCCCCGTCCCACGTCACAGGCTGGGCATCGGCTGTAGCCAAACCCTCCATAGCTTTTTAAGCCAACTCCATGGAGGAATTCAAGCAGCGAGGACGAGTTCAGGCCACCCCCGAGCTGCGCGCCTGCCCTCCTCTGGTGTCTCATCAAACGCGTGTATCAGTGCAGAAATCACCATTTAGTCCGAACCGCCAATTCATTCCTTCTAATTGTTGAAAAATATACCAAGTTTAAAATTTTTTTGTCTCATAACTTCAGTCAGGTTAGTTCGCCTTTGCCCCGGGGGAAGGGAACTGAAGTTTCTTTCCAGGGTGTTGTTTCACTCAGTGAGGCCTGATGGGCTTAACATCTCAACAGACTGGGGAGTAGCCCAAAAGGTACCCAGAATGATAACGACGATCAGCAAACAGCACCGATCATAACTCCAGACCTGCCCCCCTGGCATGGTTGGAGACACCTGGTCCAGAAACAGCTGATAAGGAAGAGAAAACCAAATACTAAGAAATATGTACCTTAGAACCAATGAACGTTAAACCAATGTGTCTCTATGGGGTTTTGGACTGTATAAAGTTTAGAGGAAAATGCTGTAAAACCGATGTGTGGTGGAATGATTTTCTCTGCACACCCCGGTCTATGTGTGGATGAAATTATTTCTGTTGCACCATCTGGCCAGGGCAACATCCTGGCCAGAAATAAAGTAATACCTTGATTCTCTAACACTAAAAATGTTGTTGGAGGGTTTTAGTTTTTCCTGCAGTTTTCAGTGACATAATGAACTCGCCAAACATAGCTTTTAAGCAGTTTGGAGTGCCGGTTGATTCTGCAGTTAGGCCTGGCTTCAGGCTTGCAGTTCTCTGTGCGAGCCATTCCTGCGTGATGCTCGCCTAAAAAAATATTTTACCTGCCCCCTCCGCCGTGAGGAATTGCATGCATGGGTTGCTGTGTGGTTCCTGATTCATTCCGGAGCATGTGTGGGATGCTGGATCCAGCTGAGTCAGGTCCTGGCAGAGTTAAAGCCCCGTTTCCCAGGCCTGAGTTACTGCGGGGTTAATGCTGGACTGCACAGGGGAAACTTGTTATCACCAACTCCTCCAGCCATCATTTAGACAGAATTTAATAAGCCCAAGGAGATTGTTATGAAGTAAAGACAAGCAAACCCCAAAACAGGGAAAAGTGGAACTGAAACGCAAACTTCAGAGTTAGTAGCTCACGGTGTTTTATCCAGGGAAAATCAGAATCTCTAAAGGTTAATGGGTAAATTGAAAAATTCCTGAATGCAGTGACTCTTTCCCAGAATGATTTTAGCAAGTTTTACCCCTGATATAGCAAGATTTTGCAGCTGAAGCAAAATCCAGAATAGCTAAGGTGTAATGTACTTTTAATTCAATGAGTGCTGTTGTCTTTTTAATGTCAGTCCCAAATAACATTAGTAAATTGTTCTAAAATGAGGCATTTGTGGTTTTCGATTTCTCATTAAAATTCGTTTGCCAACAAGCTTAAGATAACCATTTAAACCTGGTTTGCACTAGAGTGGTAGTCCTGTTCCTCTTCTTGTTTTTGTTTTTTTTCTTGTTTCTTGGTTGTTGTTTTTCTGGGTTTTTTTTTTAAGAAGAGAAACTAAGATATGGACCATCAACACCTGTTTGTTGCGCCCTGTATTTTTTAAAAACTTTTAACCTCGTAATTTGTGTTGTATACCAAATATGGCTTTGGTGCCTTTGCTTCACTGTTTCTCATTTAGTACCTAAATTATTGGTTATTATTTATAAAAAAACTAGCAATATCTGCCAAGTGTTAAGAGTTTACCCAAAATCCACTGATACCGTCTGACGAATTCTCTCAGACTGCAAGCAGTGGAAATAAGATATAAGCATAAAATTAAATTTACAGAGAACGAACATGCATGTGTGAAGAGGCAGAACATATCCATGTACCTGACATTAGCCTAACTGTACCACATGTTTACAATTTTTCACTAATTTCTTATTCCAAGAGGTGTGTCTAGGAAGACCATGTGGATTTTATGGAAAGTTTCTTGCTGGAAGGCTGATGACAAACCAGTGGCTGGTATTCCTGGCAGGGCAGAGAAGATGGGATGTGACAGGATCACACTATCTTCCTTTCTTGCCTCACTGCCTCGTCTAGGTTTTTACTGGGTTTTACCTTTGCTGTTTTCCTCTCCCCTTATAAATGGATGACAGGACCTCTAACAGGGTATAGCAGTTCAGGGACAATTTTGGGAAATCACATTTAATGGACAAAAAAGAAATTAATGCAGAAGAGACTCTCAGAACTGACTACCTTTGGAAGCAGGAAAATTTTGCTTCTAGGATATGTTGTTTCTCTCCTGTTAGGAATAAAGATCTTCAGCCTGGAATAGAAAAGGAAAAAATAACTATTGTACATTATGAAAACACAATGAATGGGAGCTGTAAAAACCTACTGGTTTCAGTCAGAGGCTTTCAGCTGAGAGCTGAAATTGGAAGTTAATAATTGGACCTTTTTGAAGAAGAAAAGGAGTGTATAAAGGTCGTATCACCTTCATATCAAACATACATAAAGAAATTTCCCTCTGAAGCAAAAGCCTTACAATGGATTTTATAGAACGTAGCCTCTCTAGACAGACTGCAAAGCAGTTTCAGCTCCTGCTCTGTGTGCTGAACAAAGTGCTTTCAAAACCACCTCTGCAGACATTCAAAAGAAAAGCAGAATTGGAAGCAGTTAATTTTCCTTCCTGTTCAGGAGGTGGCAGTGGAGACACAGCAGTGGAGGAATGTCAGCTGGAATTTTAGTGGTGTCTCAGAGAGGGATAAAGTCATGAGAAATTTGCTGGCCATGACCAGGTTATGTAGCACAAAGTGACAGCCCCTCTAGAAATGGCCATTTTTAAGTCAGGAATGAGGTGAAGAACACTGAAGAATCAAACTAGAGAAATTTAGTCTTTACAAAACTCAGGAAATTCATTTGAGTGTAGTTACAGCTACTTCTGCTGTCAGCCCTTATGGTATTTACTTTTGTTTATGTGAGATACAGCCTTCTTTAATTAGACTTGCAACGCCAAATGTATGCACAGCTTGTGGAGTGAGCAACACACAATGCAACTATGTTTTAGATTGCTTTGTACAGCAGAGTGCCTCACAATTCAGTGTTACTGTGCTGGTGGGACACATTTGGGAGTGTATGAAAAGATGCATTTGAACCATTTGCTTCAAAATGCAATTTTGTAAGGTCCCTCTTTCAAATGCCTTACCACAAGAGGAGGTGATCTGTCCTCACAGGAGCTCCTCAGGAGATATAGATCTTATTTAGTTTTCTCATTGTTTGGATATAAAATTTAAAGCAAGGGTCGTCTGCCTTGCCCACAACCTCAGAAAAACTCAGGGGCAGAGCCAAAACTTCCTGGCTTTCAGTACTTCCAGTGCTGTCCTTGCTTTCTCTTAATTACAGATGTATTGGTTTTGTTTTTCCTCCCTCTCGTTAGTGTCAAAGGGTGGCTGATTAGCAGTTGTGCTTTGTTTTCAGTTGTATATGGATTTCTATAGTTCCATGGTTTGATTTTAATACTGACAGAGAGATTTTCTTAGGTTCTCTCGACTGTGTGGCAGTAGCTGTATCTTTGCTTGGGAGCTCAGGGACAGAGTAATGACAATCCTGTCTCTTTATACGGGACTGAACTGAACGGGGATGGAAAAACCACCAGAAGAATTTCTAAGAGATATCAGGCAAAGTATATTATTCATTTCACAAATCACTATAACTACTGATCAAGGGAGCCAGTGCCCCAGATTGTTGTGGCATATGTAAATTCAAAGAGATAATAGGAGCTTGGATGTGTGGATCAGCAGAAAGGCAAAGCAAGAACCCACTGACAGTTGTATTTCCATTATATGAGAGTTTATCTTTATAAAGGAAAATTTTAAAACCGGTTTTTAAAATTATTCTTTTTAGATTATGCAGTAGAATAGAAAAAAACGCAAATATTGAGCCAGGTGAAAAAGAATGAGGTATGGTTACGGCTTAGGGTAGGACACATTTTCCTTGTTTAGAAGTTAGTAGAATTTTTCTTAGAAAAGCAGTGACCCAGAAACTTTGTGGGAGCATGGGCACTTGTGCTCACTCCCGTGTGCACTGGGAACAGTTGTGGCCAGGTAACACCATGGTTCTGTCTGAGCTGTGGCCAGTGGCAGACTGGAATGGCCTTCGCTGCCCTCAGCATGTCCCCCTTGGACTGAGGGCGATGGGGACACCGTGCCCTGAGCAGCTGGCAGCTCACCAGGGACAGGGTGTGTTCCCTCCTTGGGTTTTCACTTTGGGCCAGCTGGGATCACCTTGGGCTGAGCTGAGCTGATCCACACCCTTTAAATGAAAGGCTCACAGGGATGATTGAAACTCAGACTTTTCCCACTCTCTGTGGCACAGCTGGGCCTCCTGAGGATTGAAATGTTTCAGCCTAATAAAGAATTGGGGGCTTGATATAGGGAAGCCTGAATTAGCCACAGTTTACAGGAAATTCAGCCAGATGACTCAACAGTCGCTTTTGGCAAGAGCTCTGGCACACTGAGTAAGAACACTGTGCTGAGAAAGGAGCTTTTGGAGTCAGTGACACCACTTACATGCAGCAGTTCTCCCCTGGTGACACCAGGCAGGCCCAGCTGTGCTGAACGGTATTTACTCACTCACAGGAGCATCGTGCTGCAGGTGCCAAATGTTACATCAAGGAAATTCCACCACTTATGTTGACACCAGTTTCACCTCTCAGCCTCCTTCTTCTTTATTTAAAAGAATTCTAAGCTGCTTGAACCCAAGATGTCTCTTAGTGTACATTGTTACTGAAATGGGTCTCTCAGTAGCACCTCTCAGTTTATTATTTGTATTGCTCTCAGCAATACAAATATTAAAAGAACACATTTAAACATCATTTGTACCACAGAATTTTATAGAAACAAACTAAAAATACTCAGACCCAGTCTCAGCTTTTTCCTACTATTATGATGAAGTTTCCATTCTACAACTCCTGTTTGGGAAAATATTTTATGGGAACTGCGAATCTGCCTCCTTTCCTTGCAGTACAATGTTCTGACTGTGTGAGAATGAAGAGAGAAGCAGTGAAGTGGAAATGAGAAAGAGCAGAAACCACAGGTTTCTGCCTACACACATATTCATGAATTGTTGTGCAGAGTCAGGGACATGTTTGGTTTTTTGGAGTTTCAAAGCAATGCAAGTTTCTTCACAGCCTATCCTGTACATTTGCAGTTGTTGAAATCTTTACTACATATAAAACCAAAGAAAAAAATCCACACAGCCGAGCTTTTTTTTTTTTTTTTTTAATTATTATTTTTATTTGACACTCACATTACAAAATTTAGAAACCATAGACAGTTCAGGCAAACTGTTAAAACACAGTATAAATTAGGGGGGTTTAATATATAAATTCTATACATAGGTAAGTTAGCTGGAACATGACTGACAACAGGATTTCATAACAATCTTACCACAACTGTATAAAAAGGCATGGGAGTAGGATGGGCACTATCATCATGAATGCAGATTAAGACATTTTCCACAACAGCTACAAAGCGTAACAATGACCATGCTATTCTCGCAGTGGTTATGTGGGGTACAGGATGCATATTACCAATAACATTTTGCAAGATCTATGTACAGTCACAAAATCATAACAGCCACTTTCAAGTAACTTTACTGCTTCCTGCCTGTGCAATCAATAAAGTGTTGGTATTTGTTCTGGGAACTTCTAACAAAGCGACATGGTTTGAGTATTATGGATGGGTTAAAAGTTGGACTCTATGGTCTTAACGCTCCTTTCCAACCTAAATGATTCTACAATTTTATGATTCTATAGTAGAGGGATTTCAATTTGACCTGAAAATGCCAATCACCACATGAATTGTTTAACTTAACAAAAAAGATACAGGAAAAGCACAGTTCCTCATTGCTATCACTCACATGATTAATATATACCACTCTTTAAGCCATATTTATTGCTTAGCTTGATTCTTTTTAAAACCTAAAGTGATAATTTAGTTCCTATTTATCTAAGCACAGCTGTAAAAAGGAGTAACACCAGAAGAAATGTAAAACTAAAATTTGGATATCTTTCTGGGGTAATTTTTTAAAAGGACGTGCTTCCTAGGTAACCCTGGGCCTGTCATTCAACCTTTGAATTTCTCAGTCTGAAAATAAAGACAGTTCTGCTTACCCATTTTTACTCTGTGCTTTTAGGTCTGTGACTAAATAGTACCATTCTAATAGTTTTAGAATACTACATTCTTAGAATTTAGGTTTAAGATAGTTGATAGTCACTGTTGGTAAAAGTGAAAAAAAATCTTGAAATCTGATTTTTCACCTTTATAAGCTGATGAACACTTGCTAAGAGTTCTGAAACCCAGAGGATAATTTATTTTTCATCTATGTTGTGTACCAGTAATGGTGTTTTTACAGACAGACCCCTAAGGGAAGTACTTGTACATTTGTAAGAATCAAACCTTTAAACACTTGAATTTAATAGCTCTGTGTGTGCATCTTTCACTAAGTTTTAATAATTTGGACAATTGTATTGGAACAATTCCTTCTGGTTCAAGGCAAGGACAGACAGTAAATGATTACCCAACTTGGGCTGCTAAAGAAATACAGATGATGTCAACAGTCCAAACTATAGCCCCCATTTTCTCTATTCTGTTTGCCCATGGACCAATCATCAAAAAACCATCATATGTTCATTTCAAAAAGACTGGCATTTTAGAAGCATAATTAAATAATGAAAGCAGTGATATAGTACTGACCAGTAATAGTTCACTGAGGAACTCATGTTTCTCTGACAGGTAGCTGGAATATGGAATTTTCTGTTCAGGATTTCATTAAATGGGTTTTGCACCTTTTAGAAGGAAGGTTCCTTTACAAACATTTAACTTGTAGGACTCCTGAGCTCTGAACTCTTCTGCACTCTAGAAGGTCTGGGAACATTGCTGCACTGCAATACTGATCTAGGTTGGCAGTTTTAAGACCGCGGGGATGAAAAGGGAGAAGGACTCCTATTCTGTTATGACAGATCTGGAGTATGATTACAGAGCCTGTGTATGGCAGAGTGCTAGATTCCTTTGGCATTTTGCAAGAGCTGTTTATGGAGCAAAATACCACTTCTGTGGAGGGAAAGGCATCAAGGGAAGAGTGAGCAGTCTCAGCCACTCTGAGTTTACAGCACTGCAGCCTGTGCTGGCCCGGAGCAGGGCAGGGGATCTGGGGCAGGAGCTACTCATACTCAGTTCTTTCTGCAGCTGAGGATGTAGCCTGAGTTTCAGTGTCCTGCACCCCTGCAGAATGTATGAAATACCACCCATATAAGATATTTGCTCCCTATCTGCATTTGCATAATGTAACTGTGCAGGATGTGATGCCTTGTATGAGCATTAGCTTCCATGTATTTATTGCATATCTGAAAATATGCAGAAAGAATTGCAAAAGAAATTAATACAAAGCAGATTAAACTCCAGATCTGTTGCATCTAAAAAGGTAACTGGTTCAGCTGCTCCACAGAGCAGGGAGCAATGGTTTTAGGGGAAGGGACACGCTCTAGCCAATATTAAAACAAAAGTATTGCTAACATTTTCTGCACCAGTATTTCACTGTATGCTCTCCTGCCTTTACCTGCCCAGGTGCCATTGGTTTTAATAGAAGAAATTTTGTTCCACTCTGCTGCCATGCTTTGAAATATGAAAGTTAATAACCATCAAGATATATCTCATAATTTTAAAAATACTTATTCTTACATGTTGCTTAGATCTTAAAACCTCTGTCAACTAAGTAACAAATTCTTCGCTGTTTCAAGTCCACTAGAGAAACCTCTTTTAGTTCAAAGAATTTTCTTGTAATCATTCTGTTGGGTGGATAAGGAAGTGTAGTAGGCTTTGCCTCAGGTGGACTGCCAAGAACTTTCTTTCCAAAGGGATGTGTCCCAGCATTGGGGAGTGCAGGCTGAGATGTGAATGTGCACCTCAGCTTTGTCCAGGACCATCTCATCCCCCTAAGTGTCCCTGCCGGGGCCTGTGCTGCCATCCCAAGCCTGGGTCCCCGTGCTGTTCCCCAGCCACACTCCAGTAATGCCCTGCAGCACCTACACAGGGAATCTCACTCCACAGGTGAAGTCAGAAAGGACAAAAGAAAAGACAGCTTTGGCCCGCAGTTGAGTCTCTGAGCAGTAACAAAGGGGCTTTTCCCTGTTTCCTTGTCACTCCCTAACCCCATTCCGCAACTACAACAATGGAAATAATCAGTTCACAATCAAAGGGGGTTTAATTTCCAAGGAGAGAGTCATTTGAGACAGTACGGCTAATTTCTACCAATATAAAAAGAGAAAAAGGTTCTTAAAGCCAGCAAGTCAAATTTTGCTCTCAGACATGAATTCATTGAATCAGATTTAGTCCTTGAATTTGCTGCTGAAACTTCAACAATGTCAAAGAAAACTTTTGCTAAGGCTAGATTTTCACCCTATTAAGTGCACCTCCTATCTGAGAGTTGCACCTGGCATAGAGACTACACCAGTTGTCAATACAGTTTAATACCTATGCATAACTAAAAACGGTACTACAGTTAATAATTGCAGGACTGCTCCAAAGCTCCAAATCAAAATTAATTGGAGTTTTTCCTCTGGCACGTTGCTGTGCTTGGAATCAGTCTCATTCCATGGAACACAGTCATTGCTAGGCCAGAGACTGTTAACTGTGTAACATTTTTACATTGATATGCATAACTATCTTTTCTACTAACATGTCTTTTTTGTTGATAATTCCAATTACATACTCAGTGAGCTGAGCTCTGTTCTAAACTGGATTTACAGTCGTGTGCAAACCAGTGCTCATGTGCTTTAAGAAAAGGTGCATAAACTATTGCAATAAAACAGGATGAAACAACCAAGATATCAGGAAGGGACAGGCTTAATTTTAAGTGAGTGGTTATCTTATCACCACTGACCACATCATAAAATATTCTCAAGCTGAGAAAAATACCTCTGCATTTACATTGCTTCTTACTTGAAGTGCTTTAGCAGCTGTCCACACTTTTTTAAAATGACACCTCAGCAGAGGCTGGGATCCCAGTTTGCTGGATCCACATGGGGAGCTTCCAGATATGTACAACAGGACTGTGTTCGCTGCCTCAGAGAGGGAATAATGAGTCTAATCAGTGTACTCTGGTGCACGGGGTTCTTGAGTGCTTGACTAATTTGGAGTTTCCACCCTGAAGATTTAGTCACGCCCAGCTGACCTACATCCATGCACCTTTAATTCAGTAATGTGATTGATGCTGATGTGAAATTGAGGGCAACATTTTATGATTAAGTGTCTTTTGAAAGGCATTAAGCAAGTTCATCTACTGGCTTCACACAAGCTGAAGGCACACAATTCCCTCCTTGCTTTCCACTGAGCCCCTCACTGCAGAATGGCACACTCAAGAAATGAAAGAATGGGACTTTTGCTACCGTTCTGATTACACTGGAGGAGGTGCAGAAGTGATTTCATGTATTTGGGTCTTTTAAAATACTGCTGTATACCAGAAGCTAAGTTAATGCTTCTGCAAGACTGTGTCATATTCACATTTTACCAGCTTAGGGGTTTGATACCAACACTGCAGACCCACAGGTCTAGTTTTCACTGTTTTCTGTGTAGCATTAGTTCAAGCAGCTGTCAGGGAGTGAATCCACTCAAAAAGGCAGAATTAGAAAGCCACACTATCACTACTAGTAACTTGTCTAGATGTTGGTCTAATGACTGCACACATTACAGTGGTTCAGTGCTTGGTGGGAAGTGATCCTGCTTTCTTTTCAGCATGGCAGGAGTTCTTTATGCCTTTATAGCAAGAAAAATTGATTGCTGGACACATTTATGTTCTCATTTTCATGTAATATTAATACATTTTTAGAAGAAATTTATTGCCCAAGTTGTCATTCTTTGTTTTCCGTTGTCCTGGTGCTTGTTGGTGAAGCAAGGCTCTAACCCCGCTCCTGCCAGGTGCTCTTCATGGTTAGGCCACAGATCAATTAGAAATGCATCCCACAGCTGCAACTTAAGGCTTCCATAGTTTCTGTTTAAATAGGACTTGAGCTACAAAATTATGTGAAGACAAGTTATGAGTCCTGCAGTTTATTTTTAAAAAGCACTGTCTTCTCATTTTAAGTTGTTTTGCACTCTCATCTCCAAGTCATTTTGCAAAGAGCAGTGAGTGTGTCTGGAGATCAAATACTACAGATTAATGTGCCATGCACCTCTAGAAAGCAATAATTGCCTCACTGCTCTCCAAGAGATGAGGGTGTTTAGCACCTGTGAAAAAAGACCTTTTAAATGTGTGACTACATAAAGGCTTAAGAATAATTTAGTGCTTCTGACAGTCCCACTAAGCCCTTAATACCCACCTAAATCTGACCTTTATGCTTCCATTTTAAGCACTGAGGTTTGAAAGTTTTGGACTACGAAAGTGGTTTAGTTTGCAACAGTGATAAACTTCAGAAGATCTAATTTAACTTGCACTTACAAAATTGCCCAAATTAAAGGAAGGTGCCCCAAAATATAAGGAATTATAATGAGAAATCGCATTTTAATTAATTGTCATGGTTTTATAATCTCATCTGTCCCAACCTCTAGTGGCTCATTAGAATAGTGAGGATTTCCATTTTAAAAAGCAGGTTTTAAGAAAGGGCCCATCCACCTGCACTGGGTTTCAGATAAACAAAACCCCCATATTTCCACTGTGAAGTCACACTGTGCCTGTTAAAAGATGCAGATAGTAAGAAAAAAATGACCATTTAGCAAACACACTTAAAACATTAGCATTGTTGTAGATATGTTTATGGTTATTGCTCTGGATTCATCTGAAATTTAACAGGCTTTTAATGGCTTCATTTTGGAAATGGTTCTGCCTGAAGGAACAGCTGTATGTGTACAGTTTCTCTGTACAGCTCTCAGCTCATGTACAAAAATTAACAAACAGCACATCCACAGTATCAGCAGACTAGTCATCATTCTGTGACTGCAGTAATGCTGTACCGCCTTTACACTCAGTTCTCCCATACAAAGCTTAAATAAACACATTAGAATTTTATGCCCCCCCTGTTTGAATTCATGCGCTGATAGATCTACAGAAAAAGGAGACCTGAAGTTCTGCCTCAAGCCCCTGTTTGCAGATCTAGAGGAATCCATCCTGCTCAGCTCCGCAAGCACAGGAGCAGTGGATTCAGTGAGCCAGACTGGGCTCCCACAGGCCATAACCCAACACAGAACTGCTCTGCAGACACATCCAACCTGGAGTGCAGCACACAGACCATTCTCAGGCTGCTGCCCTCAAACACCAGCCCACCAATGCCTCCAGGTCAGCAGCTCACTCAGGCACGGACAACTTTGAGGCCTGGCAGAGGGCAGGAACAGTTCCAGTTTTCTGGCTGAATAGGCCAACACAGGCAGGTTTTGTGATTACCCTAATGTTTCAAAGCACTACAGCCACTTGGAATCACTCTGTGCTGAAATAAAATTATTACTGATTTCAAGGAAAGGGTTACATCCTTCTGCTGTAGAGAGAGATGGACTGGAACATCTGAAAAGGCAGCACCAAGTCAGTAATAAAAATGTGAAGTTCAGAATGATGTGGCATTTAGGTTTCGTTTAAGCTTTTTGGGATATTTTCTGGGGCATTTGGGAACATTCCTTCCACACACAAACAATAAGTCTACTGTTAGAGCTTAGTTTTGAATCTAATATAGTTCATTATTATTTAATGTATCTATTACAGTAGCACCTTGATTATTGTACAACTTTAAACACAAGATATAGTCCCTATTTCATATTATCTGTAAGGAAACGGTGAACTTTGCATCCTAAAAGTAAAAAAGACAAAAATGGTTATCTACTCATGAATGACAAATTCTTTAGTGCATTCATTCTAGTCTGAAACCCTTTGTCCTTCTGAAGCATACCATGTAGTTCCCAAATTCAGAGCAATTACCCCCCATCCTCGTAAGTATCATGTTGCAAAATAAACAGTGCTGTGTTAATTGGAACCTGATAGAAATGGTAATGCAGTACCTTTTTTCTTTGAGTGTGATAAAACCCCTTAAAAGATGCAACTCAGCATCAATAAATTTAGGGAATACACTACATACATTAAATAGAGGTAAGTTGAGTCCAGAGTCATTTTACTTCTTCATTCAACCTCAGAAGTGGTGGGGGTGTCTTTAAGCAGCACCGTCTGCCCTCTGTGCCCTCCTCAGGCCGGCCCAGATTCACAGTAAGGAAAGCAACAGTGGTGGAAGATAAACTAAGCAATAGTCACACTCCAGGTGGTTTTCTGTAAAAATCCACGGGGTCAGGACGACTGTCCCGTGCTGATGTGGCCTACATGTGACAGACTCTTGTGTGAGCGGTGTCAGTCCTCATCCCTGCAAGCTCACACCTGCAGCAGTCACTGCTTTGTTCAACAAGGCTGGAGGACTGCTAATGCAAGATTAAGTTCTTTTTTCTTCATTCAGCAATTAACCCGATTGCTGTTGTGTCTGTCTTTAATTTTACAATCCTCCGAGGGTTTAAAGAACTGTCTGAAGCACCTGCTTCTGAAATACTCTTGTGTACTTTTGCTTTCCTTTTTTATACTTTTCCATTCTCTGTTGCAGTACCATGATTCTCCCTGCTCCTGGTTTTTTTGCATTTTCCTTCAGAGGCAAAATTACAGTCATCCTGATGCAGTTTGGGCAAAGCCACAAATAGTCTGTTTGTCCTTCTTCTCTCTGTCTCATAGTTAGAAAAGCATCATTGTGCACACAGTTCTGTTGATTTCAGTGGATGAATCCAGTTCATCCATCATGTTAGGCAGTCAAAAAAACCCAACAAAAAAACTCAAACAAAAGAAATTGTCTAAATCCCAAACAGGCATCTTTGGAATCAGTAGTGCAAAATGTTTGCGGATTTCTTTTCCTTGACCTACTGCAATAATCTCTTGATCTTCAAGTCTTTCCTAAAATAGTGGATCTGTAAATGTAAAACATAAGGACAATGAAAAAAAAAAAGCAAATTTAAAGGTTTGGGTTGTTTTAGTCACTCTCTTCATATTCTCACATATTGAACCATTATACATCTCTTAGAAGAGCTGTAAACTGTTGGAAGATCCAGTTAGCCTGGGGCATTCTTCATCTGCATCAGGCTTTTGCATGGGTACAGCCAGCTGATGGTATTCTTTACATGGAGGATAATTTGAGATTAAAATGAGCTTTTATCAGTGCAGCCTCAGCTCTGCCAATTAGTTTTAAATGGAAGAGACCTCCCTCAGAGGTCACAGTTTAAATACCTGCACTTCACAAGCTTTGGTATCAGTGCAGCTGTTTGGAGGTACTTTAGAAATGAGCTGATATAAGGAGAGATTACCTTAAGGATTTCCACCTGTCTTTTTCTGTCTGGTTTTCCGGACTTTCACTTTCATAGGAAGCCAGATACAAACCTGGAAATGGTAAATACGTGTTACTTCCAGCTGCATTGGTAACCCCCATCTCTCCATTCTTGTATGTCCTTTTGTGCCACACAGAAAGAGAAATTTTAAGACTTCATGGTCCCTCAGGTAGCTGGTAATCAGCAGGACACCGATGTTTAGCTCACATGTCAACCTTGGAAAGCTGTTTGGTTAATTTTATTGGAACAGTAAAAGAGCCTAGAGTTAAAATAGGTTAGCATGACCTTCTCATAACAATATGAAGCAGTTGAATGGTCCCTGCTTGAATATGGTTTTGCATATAGATCTGGGCCCATTTCCTCCATCACAGCACTGCTACTCAAGAGCTATATGAACATTAAAAAAGAGACAGTGAGAGCTGGCACCTCAACACGTAAGCTTTTAAAAACTAAGGATATTCTCATCATTTAACACAACTTTATGTTCCTCAATGTTTTTAAAACTTATGGGGACATGGTATCTTAAATGAATACACAATATCCTCAGGGCAGGAGTGACTTACAGAAACCAGAGAAGAAAACAGTGGAAGAAAATAAATCTTTTTTTTTTTTTCCTACAAATCTTTACACTGTAGGATGAATTTTATGACACCAAAATGAGTCTAGATTGTAGAGTCTCCTCTGCAAAAGTTGGCTGTGCATTAATATCTCACTGTCTTCACAGAATCACAGGCTGTAATTCATGTTCACACACATTTCCTCATTTGACTGCTTCATGATGCTTTTATTCTTTAATGCTGGAGCCATCTCAGCATTCAAAGCTGTGCTACAAATGCATTGTCTTTTAATATTCAAGTGTTGGCCACCATTCCACCACATCGTGACAAGCACAGTACAGCTGCATTTCACATGCCACTGCTGCATCTCTCTCAGATATCCTCCCACCTTTCATTCAGGGCACTTCTTTCTCCTCTGCACTGCCCCTGGGTAATGGGGAAGGCTTCCTGTGGCTTCTGCAAAGGGCATTTCACAAAAGCAGTATGAATATAGGGGAGGAAATGAGGGAGAAGATCTGCAAACAATTAGTGGGTTGAGGTCACTCTTTTTCAGTCCAGTAGCCTGACAACTGTACTTTTACCCTGACTTTCATTTTCTGTCCCTTTAGAGCCTAAAACAAGAAGAAATGCCTTCATCCTATCTCCTTTTGACACATATTACTTTAATCGCATTAATTATTCTATTTTGGCAGTCATTCTTAGGATTTAGGCAGCATTTTAGAAGCAGTATTTTGCTTTCTGAAGTAGCCTGTGAAATAAAAGCTGTCTGGTCTGATTATCTTGGATTAGTACAGAAAACTGCCTATAGAATGAAGAAAAAAAGAAACCCAACACCAGAATAGCTTATGGGAAGGTTGCTATAGACATTTCTGTGCGTGACAACGTATGGAGAGGCAGCTGCCACGAACCAATATGAAGTGACACAGTCTGAGATGCTGGATACCAAACTGATGAGGACAGATAAGTATAAAAAGACAATCAGAGAAATAATTTCAGAACAGGGCTTTCATAGCTACAGCTGAAATTAATTAATAGAAAAGCTTTTCTTAAAAATTATTTTCTGTAGATAACATGTGTCTTTGTTGTAGAGGAGGAGGTCAGCTGTACTGCATTGCCCTGGGCTGTGTTTACTGAAGAGATGACAGTGTTGGTTTGTGAAAGGGATTAGCGCTGGTTCCATCAATCACAGAATGAGTGGCTAAGGGACAGCTGACATTCACAGCAGTCCATGACATGCTTGTGTGGCCTCTTTTTGTGATTACAAAAATAGGGCCACAGTGGCAGCTTCCTAGACAGTGCCTTACAGAGAAGCTACAGACAAGAGAAAAGCCATCAGGCAGCTGCTTCATGTGGTAGAAGGTTGTACTTGCAAAAACACATTGAGAGACTGGGGTAAGCAAGCTGTTTGGCAGGAAAGCTAGGAAAGAGCTGGGACTGGTCAGTGAGAGAGATCACCAAAGCAAGGATCAGGGTGTTAATTAGTAGTGATGAAGAGAGACATTTTCAGTGATTAGTGATTGTACAGAACCTTACCATCTTCAGTAAAAATGGGAGCAGTGTGCAAGTAGTGGATGATGTTAGGGTCTTGCTCAAATGGACACTCCACTTGCTTCCATGTTATAAATTCTCCTACTTGCTTAGCCAGTTCCAGAAATTTCTGTAAACATAAAATCATTGCACTCAGATATAGTAACATTATCTCATATTCAGTGTTTGATGGTCTACACTGGAATTTGCAGGCCAGTAGTCTCAGACAGTCCCTCAGCTATCAGAATGGGATAGGTAAAAACATTTTTCAGATCTTACTTCAAAGTTGACATGTCCATTTGGAAGGCGATTAGCACATCCCTCATTCAAAAAATAAATGTCTTTGATCAATAGGCTGAAGAAGGGGATCACAATCTGTGGAGAGAAATGACATAACCATTATCTTTTCAGTTCAGTATTTTCTCTGCATGAAAGAACAACTCAATCGGGAGAGATGAGAATAAAGAAGTATTAACTTCTCAGTGTGCTGTGCACTTAAAAAGCAGTACAGTGACAGGCAGGCAAAAGGGCAGTAGTGTCTGGAGAGACCTTCAGCCACCAGGAGAATGTGTGCTGAGATGAAAGTGAACTAAACACAATGTTCACTGAGCAGAATAACATGACTAAGAAAACGCTAAAAGCCCAGTTTAGTATTAACAGCATCACTGTCTGATGACAACATCAGACATCAAAAGAGCAAAATAACATTGCAGAACTCTTCCCTTTCCTGTTGTGTCCTTATAAGCAGAGATGTTGAACACTCAAATCGAGCAATTTAAACATAGGTGGGAACCAAAGAACAAGTATTGTCCCTGGCACGGAGAGACAGAGTAAAATCTGATGACCAAGAACTTGTCTACAAACAGTTAATGAGGAGCTGTTTCATTTTCAACAGCTCCATGCATGGCTACCTCTTGAGGCATATAATTTGCTTCCTGGTGCCTGATTAGTACAACCTGCTTCTCCAAATTAACCTGAAGACAACAGGATTGAAAATATTAAGCTGGTTGACAGGAAACTGCCAACAGTAGCCAGAGAGACCATTGTAGTTCTCAAAGTTAGCCCTAGCCATCATCCAGGGCAGAGTGGCATATGGCAGTGATCCAAGCCTTCCCTCTAACCCATCTGAGTTGGGTCATAATTTGCTATAAAGGAAGTCTACTTCTGGGTAGGACTCTTGAAATTAATGGAATTACAAGCAGGGGTAACTTTGATGCCAGATGTTCTACAGCAGAAAGCAGGAACAGCACTCCTGAAGTGCATCCTCAGAGCTCCAGAGTGAAGCAGACTCGCTCAGGGTCCTTTGTCTCACAACTCAAAGGGAAAAGAAAGATAACACAAAGGAGCAGTCCATGAAAGCTGCCTCCCAGTGCTCTGGGATTCGCCAGTCAAACCTCAGTCTGCCCACTTCTCCAGCAGTGAAACTGTGACAGCAAAAGGCCACTTGGAGGGTGTGAGCTGAAGGTCAGCAGCCGCCCCTGTGAGAATTTTCCTGTGGCAGCAACATCTCTCTTTTAAACCACCAAGTACAAACTTAACCACCATGAACGTAGAGGAAAACACTGCATGGCAGAGTGTCCAACTCTTCCTACTGGTCTGTTTGTGTGTTAACTGAACTGGAGCTTGTTAAGCAGCACCAAAGCTGAAGTGCCTCCATGGCAAGCAAGAATAGCCAGGAGAGCAATCCTTTAGTTGAGTATTTAATGTTATTCCATCTCATGCTGTACATCAGCTGCAATGGGACATGAAATGGATCCAGAACAGGACTGGCAGCTGTTATTTTCCAGTCTACATGGATGCTACAACGCTGTGATGCTACTATGAGTGTGAACAAGCCATAGAAGTGAAAACACCGAGGCAAAGAGTCCACAAGCTGCTGCCAGTGTGTGTTGTGACAAAGGAAGCCAATTTCTGTTCCTGCTAAAATACCACATCCAGTAAACCTTTGAAGATCTGCATCTCTGCTGGCTTTCTTACAGGACAGCCACAGATAAACTCTGTAATGTCACTGCAACAGCCATAAAACAGCCTGGACTGAAACTCCCAGAGCCGCTGGATACTTATCCTGATACATCACACTGATAAAAAACAGGAATGAAAACAAAGCACAGCCTAGCCTCCCAAAATGCTGAGCCCTCCTATCAGGGTCAGGTGCAGCAATTCCTAATTAAACTGAGCTAAGTGTGTTTCAGGATTTATTTTCATATTACCCAAACTAGATCAATCAACCTGCACTAAAGAATATAACTCACTCTGTGGTTTGCTTTCTACCAAAACTGATGATGACTCTGTAACCAGTGTGGTCTTAAAAGGTGAAAAGATACAGAGAGCTGGAGCCAGACACTGATCCCCAGCTAGAAATCACTGCCAGGTTCTGTCTACATATTTTTTTGCAGGCAGATGTGAGCTTGTTCTGCCCTGCTCCACTGCCTGGGAGCAAGGTCAGCACCATTAGTGGTACTAAACATGAAGGAAAAGTCTTGCTGAGAGGAAAGGTACACGAATGTGGGCTGGATGCCAGGCTAATACAGCTACAGAGCCCCCAGTCAGCTCAGAACATGGCAGAGCTCATTCTCATCTCATCCAAAAGGTGCCAAAGACAAACCCAAGGATACCAGTTCTCTACAGATTTCCATGGAATTGCCGTATTTTGGTCACCATTTATTTCCCCAATAAAAATATATTACCCTGTATGTTTTGCTTTCCAAATTTCTGTAGGAAAAACAACAAAAGCGGTTACAATTATACTCTAATACTGGCTTCACTCCAGGCACTTTGCTAGCATAAAACCTGGGTTAGTGCCAGAAACTCATATTTCTCTCCATTTTTATCCCCCCTCCATGCCATCCAACCCACCCACATACTGAAGGACAATTGCCTCCTGCAGAAAGAAGAAAGTTAACGAGATGCAACGTGTTCTTGCTCCACAGTATCAGACAGCAACAACACGCAGTGCTGTGCTGTATGTACTCCCAATATTCCAGAGCCAGACACATCCCATAAGTACAATGCAGAGTTTCCCAGTGGAATGACTTCATTTTGGAGCTGTCACAGGTCATTTGACTGCACAGACAAAACCAGACTTATTTACTAACCAGTACACCCCTCTGCATACACAATTCAGCTTGAAGATAAAAATTTTCTTTGGAGTGAGTTTGCTATGAGTTTGCCAAGAAACAATGTAACATCTTCTATCAAAAAGAAGTGATCACGTTCTTTCGGATGTGTTGAAGTTCATTAAAAGAAATAAATTCTGATCTTGCTTATAAAAAGAAACAAAATTCCTTAATCCTACAGAAAGCATTACATGATCTGCTGAATCTGACACTGTAAAATAGTCAGTGTGAGTAGCTACCAAATCATATCGTGGAGCATTTTCCTGAACTAATGTTGTCGACACAAGGAAAACAGAATATGGGCTTTTTCTGATGTAAAATAGATTCCTTTCAATCTAATAACCTCTCTGCCATCAGTATTAACCAGCTGGGGGTAGAGATATGACAGAGATTGCTAACTTCACAGGAAATTAAGTCAAACAATACCGCAACTGGTTTGGATATCTGTGATGGTTGCAGAAGAACGAAACTGCAAAAGCATCTCAGACTGACAGGTCCTCGCTGCAGTGTGTGAGAGTTGAAAGAATTGCTTTTCCAGTCACAAACATCCAAATCATCTCTCCTTTGCATAGAGAAGTGCTTTTCAGAACAACTCAGTGTACTCCCATTGCAGCTGAGTCAGCCTGCCACCAGATGCTGATCTCATTTCACTGTAAATGCTGTGAGATTCCATTAGCTTCAGCAGATTTACATCAAATTTACAGGGGTGTGAGATTAGCATCTGGCCTGGCTCCTCTAGTGAATGAATACTAAATTCCATATTGTGCTTGTTCACGCAGCTTTGCCATGCTGAGTGCAGAGATGACCCATTTATGACTATGGGCAATTGCAGTGTAAAACACAAACCCTCTTTCGTGTAAGAAAGAAATAAAGAACTGAATGAAGGAATAAGAAAATTAACATGAAACATATCGGGGCACAAAACAGGAGGATCCTACACCCTAACATCTTGTCAATCTGATTTTTGCAGCATCAGTGACATGTCAGAAAGCTCCACATCCACCACGAACACTGATAAAACACTTCAATTCTTGCTCACTCAGATGGCAGCAATAACCAAATGAAATGAAAATTCACAAAGACAGAACATCACCCCAAATTTACTGCAGTGGATTCAGAGTAGACTCCCTTGCAGGACTTGTGGTAAATCATCTTTCCCTAATGTAAATGGAGATCCACCTCGTCTCCATTGCTGTGCCCTTTGCTCTCCATCTCACCTCACACATCACACAATAGGGGCTTCTGTGCCAGAGCCTCGGGGCACAGTTGTAACAAAGCACAGCTCCACCTACGTCTGCCAGGCTCATGCTCCACACCAAAATAAAAGTCGTTTCAGTCTGGAATACCTATTCCATCAGGTTTATCAATCTCAACAACGTGAATTTTCCAGGGATGTAGAGACACTTGCAACAAAGTCCTCCATGCCATGTGTCCTGCCCTCTCTAGCCCTCCCAATGCCTGACAGCAAATCCACAAAGATTTGCTTTGATCCTGTCCAGGCTCTTTCAATCACATTTTTTTTTTTACAATTTACATTTCCAGTTGCATCTTGAAGCACACAGGCCTTGCGCTGGTGACCCCTGGATGGGAGGAGAGCATCTGCAGCAAGTCTTTGGGCCACTGACTCCCAGCAGCAACGCACCCCCCGCGTGTGGAGATGGGAGGGATGTGGTCACACCTACCTTCTCCCTGTTGCTGTGTGCGGTCAGGGACCTGTGAGCAGCCCCCCGCAGCGCTGTCCGGTAGTTGTAGAAGTTGCCAGTGGGGTCCATCTGGTGCTGCAGGCACAAAACAACACACAGCACACACAGTGGTTAGAAAGTGGCCTGGGTCCTCTAAAGACAGTTTTACACGCAGCTGTAGCAACCCATGAGCAGAGCTGAGCCTCCATCTTCAAAATGTACATCTTCAAAATCCACATTGCTGCAGAGCCCCATGCACCAAGGATACAATGAGAGGTCTGCAGCCCATGGCCATTTATACCTTTGATTTTTCTACTAACAGCTTACTGAGCTTTTACATGAAGAATAAGCACTGCACATGTTATGTGTGCCAAATCCTGGATTCCTCAAAACAAAATACAACCTTGGGTCTTCACTCAAGATCCAAGGTGTAGATTGGGAGCTTTACATTCAGCATTGTGTCCATGGCTAAACAAAACATGCATCAGTGGAAGCACTATGGTGTGCATATAGGCTCATAATTTGGGGTTTTTAAAATTCCTTTTATTTGTTTGAGTACTCTGAATTCCCTTTGCATATCAGCAGCTTTATACCCTCCTCACTACATCTGGGATATTTCAGCTTAGAATCAGGCCCTCTGCCTGCGAAACATGTCTCCAGACATCTCACACCTGGATAACAATGTGAAAATTCCCAAACAAAAATATCCTGAATATAATTAAAGCAATGCATCAGCAAATTTTTTTAAATTTATTTTTTTTACCTCAAGAATGAAAAATTTGGCTGTTTTCACTTTTGACCAAGTCTTCTTTAGCCTGGAAACTGGACTCATATTCATTCCAGCTATGAGTGAAAGAGAAAAAAAGAGAGCCGTTGATAAGAACTGGGTTTCCTTTTTCATCTGTGACAGCTGATGGAAGACCCAATTAGAAGCTGTACTTACAAATGATTGCCATCAGTGAATTAAAATTCCCTATGTTAAAGCACTCTCGGGCAACGTCAATGAAAAATTCGATGACTTGTGCTCGCTGTTTCTTTTTTGCAGGCTGTAAATTAAAATAAATGAGTATCTGTAATGAGCATATGCAGAACTGGAGGTCATCCTAAGCATTTGTTCCATGCATAGTGTGGCTTCATGCACAGCTTGGGCCATCTGCTTTCAGTCACTGGCCCTAATTCTGTTCCAGCAATCCAGTGGATGCTGGTGACTGGCAGCCTCTGAAATCAAAGCTTTCACTGCAGTGACACAGAAGAAATTCACGGCGATTGCCAGCCCCAGTGACTGTCTTAGTGCTGGAACAGACAGCCCTGGCAGCTCTGAAGCACAGCCTCAGCTCCCTGCTGGCCTCCCTCGAGTCTGTGGGCACATCAGCACAGACTCTCCAAAGGGCAGGATTTCACACCCCTATAGCAGCAGCATCTTTGTCCCAGAAAGAGCTTGTTTCTTTGCATTAATCCCTTTCCCCTCTTCTGTCCCTTTAGCAATATGGCCAGGCTAAATGATAGCATTTTAAATACACATTTTAATTGGACTGGAATCACCTTATCTTTTCCAAAGATGATCTTCAAATGGCAATTCTTATGTGTCACAAGCTATCCAGGCTCTTTAAACTATTATTATTCCTCCCTTCCACACCCTTTTCAAAGGGGAAAACATTAATTTCATTATGATGGGACTAAGTTAAGCAAACTAAAACCACTACCGAGTTAAGAAACAACAGCCACAGCTACACTAATGGGCAGCAGGACAGAGAGCCATGCAGTGGGAATTCATACACACAGCAGATCTTTAGCATGACAGATAACAAATATGGCTCCAGTAGAATCTTTTCTGTCAGAAATCTCACAGGATAACCCAAGGCATTTTTTCCTCTCTTTTTCCCTGCAGGGTTCATTATTCCACACTGTGCTCCTACTACATCAAGAGAACACTGCATTCCCCGGGTGCCACCGCCTCTGTTTTGCAGTATGTTTGTAATTTTTCAGGTCACTTCTGCAAATGCAATACTACTAAAACTTACTATCAGATGCTTAGCTGGGTCATAAGAAATAAATCCTCAGGACTGCTTATTAATATAAAATCTCAGAGTGGTACCTCAGGCATGTGGTAAAACAGGGCACATACTTGTAACTTACCATGCAAATTTCTGTTGCTACGAGATAGCAGAGTCTGTTGAACCATTTCACATAGGCCTCAAGGTTGCTTGTCTTCTTCTGTTCACTGAAACATGTCTGAGGGGAAAAAAGCACAGAAAGATATAACTGTGTTCCAGTCAGCTACCTGATCACTAAGATAAATACTGCACAAAGGTAATTACTGGCCACATCTCTCTCATACTCATGGAAGATTGTGTGTTTAAGGGCCCCTTTTAAAAAGCCTGGGAGTGGCAGGTGGGGGTCTAGCTGGGTGTCACACTGCACAATTCACACTGGTGTCCAGAAAACAGCCCCATTTTGCCTGCAGCAAGTGTTCACTGACAGTCTGCACTGACCCTTGTTCACTGGAATATGAACAGTTGGGGCATTCTGACATCAACAAGGACATGCAGACAAAATAAGACAGGCAGAGTCTTCCACAGTAGGCTCAGTTTATGGCTTTTATTCCAGGACTTCCTCAACTTGAGTAAATACAATCACCCACAGCCCTTTTCTGGAGCGGAGGGATTAGTGAATTTAGTGAAGTGTACAAGAGACAAGCAAGAGAAAACACAGTTCTGGTTGATTCTTTATGAAAAACCCCCACTATTTTCCTTAGTGAGTTTTCAGGAAAACAGGTTCTTAGCAAGCAGCTCTGCCTGGATGGCTGTGCTTGAACAGGTCACTGACATGCCAGAGGCACATCACTGATAAGAGCCATTACAAGAAGCATATTTTTCACTCATTTATATAAAACTTAACGTAAGTTCCCATAACTGATAGAGGTTGTGGGAGCAGATACTTGGCTGAACTCTTCCAGTTCCTTTTCTGCTGTGTCATCAGCAGAAAATTTGACTTCAGAGGAGTGACAGGGCAGCTCACATAGCCTGAGTATGTTGCTTGGGATTGTAAGAATTCAAGTCCTTTTCCCAGCTTTAAATTCTTAGACAGTCCATCTCAGACACTCAGCTCTCCGGAGTGCAAGAGATTTGTCTGAACATTCATTAACATCCACTAGAGGGTACCAGAGAATACTGATTTTTGTTTTATTAGGATGATCATTTCCCAGAGGTACCACAAACACATGCCACTAAGAAGAAAATCATAATGCATAAGCAAAGATCCATTAATGTCAATGGGATTATCTATATTAAGTAAGGTAAACCAGTGACTAAGAACCCCTTCAGAAATGGGGCTTAATATGATTCCCAAGGTAATTCAAAGTAAGAAAATATTCACCTGTGATTCTGTATACAGATGTGTTTAGAAACAGAAATTACAGCACCATGCTATGGAGGAGCAAAGATTAACAGGACTGAAATTCGGATCCACTTTAAGAATAGACTACAAACACAATAAAAGTGTATTTTTAAAGCATCTCGAAAGTAAATGTTAGCAGGCAGCATATAAATATCAAAAAACCCAAAGGAAACCCAAATCAGCCCCAGTCTAACCATAGTGGCTGCTTTTCATGTGCTGCTCCTTGTTCCCTATTACAGCAAAAAGTACACAAAACCCAAGTTTTGTTCTGAAAATAGTACTTCCATCTCAGAACTGTTGGCCTGTGCCAGGGCGTAAGAGCCACAGCTAATAATGCAAAACTTGTGAAAAATGTGCAACAGTGAAGTTGAGACAGACTGCTTTTTAAAGGTTAAACTTTATAAATGGCAGCAATATTTAGCACCTCCCAAGCATCTTCCATCTGCAGCTCAGAATGCTTGATAAACATTCATAAGTGAAGCCTTTTGAAGCCCTCACGCAAGAAAGATGTTTAATATGATCTCCAGCTGGAGGGAATTCAGACCTGAGCCAACTCCCTGTGCTTGACTGGGGTGTTCCTCATGGGTCAGGGAATATGTGACTCCACATATTGGAGGTTTGTGCTGCTTTGTCCAAAGACTTGTCCAGAGAAGGGCAAAGGAGCTGGGGAAGGGTCTGGAGCACAAATCTGATGAGGAGCAGCTGAGGGAGCTGGGTTAGCCCAGCTTGGAGACAAAGAGGCTCAAGGGGAACCTTCTTGCTCGCTACAGCTCCATGAAAGGAGGCTGTAGGGCAGAGGGGGCTGGTCTCTTCTCCCAGGTAACAAGCTGCAAGACAAGAGAAAGTGGCCTCAAGTTGTGCCAGATGAGGTTTAGATTGGATATTAGGAAAAATTTCTTCACTGAAAGGGTAGTCAGGCATTGGAACAGGCTTCCCAGTAAAGTGGTGGAATCACCATCCCCAGAAATGTTCAAAACTGTATGGATGTGGCACCTGGGGACATGATTTAGTGGTGACCTTGGCAGTGCTGGGTTAAGGGTTAGAGTCAATGATCTTAGAGGTCTTTTCCAACCTAAACTATTCTGTGATTCTGTGTACAGTGCTCTCCCCTGGGGAATATCTTTGCACAGAAGCTTTTCTAAATCAACCATGCAGGGCATGAAGAAAAGTTCCAGACTACCCCCATTTTGATCAGCCTTGCTGACTTGAAGCCCAGGTGGCTGAAATGTCACTGTGGCTGGTTTGGTATCTTGTGCTTCTGACACACCTTTGCTGCCTTGGGGTTCTTTTCTAAAGAATGTGATCAATGCCCAGAATATCTGAAAGTCCATCTCTGCCTATTTCCTTCATCCTGAAACAAACTGCAGAATCTTCATAAGTCCAAGAAGAGAAGGAAAGGGCCCAATGTTGCATCTTTCATCCATCTATCCATCCATCTATCCATCCATCTATCCATCCATCTATCCATCCATCCATCCATCCATCCATCCATCCATCCATCCATCCATCCATCCATCCATCCATCCATCCATCCATCCATCCATCCATCCATCCATCCATCCATCCATCCATCCTTCAGCATTACAAGCTATTTTGGTGCTCTTTGTGCAACTCTACAAACACAGGTCTTCCTGATACCTTTGAAATCCAATGAGGAAATTCAGCCATTGATGTATGATCTCAGTGGGAGCCCAAAAGGAGAATTTTCCACCCTCTTTCTTTTCAGACAGTATGTGAAATCTCTGACTCTCCAGCTAGGAAGCCTCTTTCCTTATTGAGGCACTCACTGAAATGCTGCTTCAAACCTCAAAGGAATCAGTGGAAAGACTCCAAGTGGCTTTCACAGCCTTTGGATGAAGCCTTGATCAGGCTCTGTTCCCTGTGGTGCTTTGGGTTAAAAGCCATTGTGTAGAGAGAGAAGAGCTGATTCATGACGCACTGACTCACTGCTGTGGTGTCTGGGCACACACTGAGGGCATTACATCACATCCCGAGCCTTTACTCCTCCAACAGAGCAGCAGACGTTCCCTGGCTGCACACAGCCACAACCATCTGTCCCCGTCAAAGCAGGTTGGGAGGAGCAAGCCCAAAAGCACAACATGAGGGTGGTGGCCAGTTTGTCACCAGGAAGGAATGGCAGTGACCTGCCCTGTGAGAGCTTTGCCAACAGGTTCCCATCCTGCCACGACAATACAGGTCACCAGCTGGCCTGGCCCTGCTCAGCTCGTCTCGCAGGCCCTGCTCTTGGGGACTTCATCACATCTGGACAAACTGTGGTCACAGGAGACACTTTGTATGTGGAGAAACATACCTTGGTGCCATCCAGAGGGTCTTTATGTACAAACGCCTGCACAAACTCCTCGGGTCCAATGTGACTCAGTCTTTCCTGTTGAGGGCAGAGGAGTGGGAAGAGAGAGGGAAAAATAAGAAAGCATCCCAGAATATCTTCTGTTCCTCTTGGTAAGACATCGTCACTTTCTGTCAGCTCTGAGTGGTGTCACTGAACTGGTAGACAGCCAACTAACCAGACATTAAAATTCATAACAACAATTAGAACTATGTCAGCAGAAAGACGAAAATTAGAATAAATACGTCTCATTACTGACAAGCAACAGTAAGAGTCCCCTCAACTGTGCTGGCTGCACAGGGCTTCATCTGGGAGCCAGCAGACATCAGTTCTGTGCTTAGTGCTGCCTCAGACCTGCTGTGGTCCAGCATTGCTCAAAAGCCTTGTTTCCCGGCTGTCGAAATGGCAGTAATGCTGTTATCTGCTGTCCACAGCAATCCACTGCTCAGCTGCCCACACAGGGCTCTGCCCTGGCCCCCTGCCCTCTGACCCTCAGGTGCTGCCCTGGGGTGGTGGCTCTGGGTCACTGGGTAAGGAAGTCACTGAGAATGCACGTGACACATTAAAGGCTTTGCTTACTCTGGAAAGTGTCCCAGGCTCCAAACAAAACATGAATAAATAAAGTATCCAAATCTCTTCCTAAAAGACAGGCCACCTCCAGCAGCTCCTGAAAACACACGGCAGCTCCAACCACACACTGACCTTCCTGCTAGGCCTTTGACTCTCCTTAAACATGTTTATTAGAAAAATAAATATTTTCAGTAGGTTGTAGGCCACAAAGGTATTTATTTCAGAGAAGATACTTTGGAATTCCTACAGCCCAAACTTAGAATACTCAAGCAACAATAAAATAAATGGTAATTCTGCTCAAGGGAAAATTTTATGTCTGCTCCTATGCTTTTTCTCTGGGCCTCTCACCTTAACACTGGTAACTGTATAGGGCTCTTACTAATCAATAAATGTTTTAAATAAGTAGCAAATAATTCTTACTAACAAATAAGCATCAGACAGTTTCAGTGCAGAGCACTTGATGTATCGGACATAGCAATGACAGAGAAGGTAGAGAGCATTGATTACAGTACAGTGGCATTAAAATCTCTAGCTGCATCTGTTTTTAAAAGACAGTGATGCCTCAGTTACAGGGAATTTCCCTTTGGAAGACAGTTGTACTGTGGAAAAGGAAAAAAACAAAAGCGAGAAAAAGACTCCGTGCAAAAGGATTTCTCCTCTCTGGCTTAAGTTATATAAAGCAAAGAGAGCCAAAGCTGCGTGTCCTGAAAACTAACCATTCCACTTCTTGACAAACAGAATAACAACTATCTTCAAAATTCCAAAGGCTAATTTCCTAATACTCACTCCAATCCACAATGCATTTCCTGTTTTGTTTTCCCGGCCTTCCTCTCAAGGATGAGCAGTGTCCACAGGAGGACAGGCAGCAGGGCACCAGAGCAACAAGGGATCTGCAGATGGCAGCAATGTTTTACCTTCTGTGCACATCCAGGAGGTCCATGGGGAGGACCTGACCCTGGAGAAGGGTATGCAGCACGAGGTGCAGCACATCCAAGGTTTCAGCACTGCAATTTTTCACGCAAGAGCCTGTTTGGGAGCAGACTGCAGCCCAACACAGGGGGAGCAGTGGGACTTTGTGGGGGTGGTATCTGCACACCCTTCTATGTCCATGCACAAAATCCCAAAGGGGAGAATGAAAGCCACATCAGACAATCCACATGCTTTGTGTATCTGAAGAAATGGATTTGAACTGCTAAAATTTCTTCCAAATTTCTAAAAGGGTTAATGATCAGGCATTTCAATAGCACCTGCAGGGGTGGTGGGGCTCTGAGCACCTTATAGAAGTGACATTCCTGGGACTTGACTTTGCTGGGACAGGATTCTCATTTCACAAATGAGCAAGCTGAAGTACAATGAGCTGCTCCAAGATGCACAGGGACACTGATAAATAGTTTGCTTCCCAAGCATCTCTTAGCCTGTCAAACCCTGCCTCCTACTGCAGTGCTGATACAGCATGGGATGTGCTGCAGCAGTGCAGACACTTTTTGGTTATGTCTGGAATACTTAGCAGCTGATGGCTTAAAATAACATCTCTGGCTGCAGAAGTTGGGAACCATTCCCACTTACCAGCTCCACATGTGTCAGCTGCTGAGCCAGGGTGTAAGGGTCACTGCAGACGCTCAGGATTTCTCTCTGAATTGATGGAGGTTTAGTTTTAAAGGCAACCAGCTTATCAGAGACAGCAGCACTGATCTTGACAATCCCTTCTTGCCCATGGCTGAGGGTTGCAAGCTTCTGATTCAGGGCTTGCAAAAGTTGATTCATCTTTTTCCAGTAGGCCTGGAGAGACAGGGAGAGAAACATAAGCCACCCAGTAAACTTGACATAGGAGTGTTCTTATGCTGAATTTTCCTTTCTGCAAAATAGTCCTAAGCCAGCAACAGGTTACCATTTTATTTTCAACAAGCCTATTTCAGAATAACCAGTTGGCTTAATTACAATTCTGTGCTCTGGACACAGAGACTGCAGTCAAGAGAAGAGACAGGCAGGACTGGTGGGTTGGGCTGGCACTGATCCTCCAGATTCCTGCCAACATCAGGTTCAAAGGAGAAGCAATACCACAACATGAGTTACTGCAGCTTTCCGGAGCACAGCAGCTTTTGGTACCTATATTTTATGTCAGCTACGTGTTGGCTGAGAACTCTACCTGTTAATGGTGCCTTGTCAACTCTTATTTATTAGGAATAAGAAATGCTCCTAATGCTACTTTTTCCATCCTTTTGACCTGAATGCAGAAGCCTGCAGCTGCTTGCTACACAGCTGGTGTGGATGGAGCGTTGTGTAGCTTTGAGTATTTAATATCCAAATGTTAATTGCTGCTGAAGGAAGCTCATATTGTATTCCAAGCATAGCCATGTGCTCAGCAGGATGATCATTACTAAGTTGCCCAGGTTGTTCTCAGAGCTGGAGCAACTCTTTACGGACAATGAGTGGAGTCTCTGGCCATGGAGGATGGGTAGAAAGAAATTACTTCAACTCTTCACAACTGACAGATGCAGACATCACCAAACTGAGATAACAGAACTGGTGGCTGGGCTCTAAAGACAAAGGTTAATTGGAAATGTCCTTGGCTAGACTGTGCCTCACCACAAAGAACAACACACACCTGTGTCACATCCCAAGCTGGACACAGCTCAAGTGAGCCTTGGGAAGTAATCCCATGGTTCAGATCCAGCCTCTGTCTTCTTCAGAGTCTTCAGTGGTAAGCACTGACAGCACTCATGTTTTAAGTGTTCAAGGAACCAGAAACCAGAGTCAATGCTCTTCTCACCTGCACAGAATCCCACCTGCACACTGGAGATAGCACCTTCTCCTACTTCACAGTTAAGAATAACTTCTCACATCTACTCAGTCATCATTACAGGGTAGGAAAGGCTGGAGACCTTTAGAACATCCCAAGTGCTTCAACTTTTGCCACAACTTTGATGCGGCTTTTCTAACAAAAGGTCTCACATTGCTCTCTTGGATTCACATTGCTCTCCTGTCACTTAAGGAAGATTGAGCTGGACTAGAACATGGACCAGATAAGCAGGATGTAGTCAGGGGGGTTTTTTTTGGTGTAAAATAGAGCTGTTAAGTGTGAAATGAAACAAGTACCCAGAAGGCAGGAGGGACTTGTCTTGGAGAATGACAACATACAATGTGTTTGGAATCAAATCCCACAGGTGGAGTGAAAATTAAGTGAGGAAAATAAAAACCCACTCTTTCAGTTTCTATCTGTTACTGATGGATATTAGCTCCAAGGAAAGCCTTCTTCATGTAAATTCTCATGTAAACAGATGGTCAAACTTTTGATTTACAAAGACTGTTCTGGACCCAAACTACTGACCACCATCTAAATATTTCTCTGTTTTACATCCAGGCGTGTTTGCACATCTCAGCACAGCTTATGAAGCTCTGTGAACACAATGCTGTTTTTTAGTGAAGACTCAAATAGTGACATATTCGGTATTTTGTGAACTTATGTTGTACGCAGGGAACTCAATTTTTTGCGGGTGGGGGAACAGCAATGAAAGCCAAGCCTTCTAATGAACATAAAACACCTGGCTAAAAGCCTTAGCCAAAAACCAAGCTCCTCTTTCTAAAAGGAGTCTGGATGAGAAATCTTAGACCAGCCATGTCTATGCAGTACGAAATTCTTCATAGTTTGGATGAAAAGCCAAAAAGCCGCATAAAATTGCTTGAAAGACATGCATATTGGCCAGTCTTTGATTAAATCTTTATCAAGAGAACTAGTTTCACCTTGTTTTGTACGGAATATGGCACAAGAAATATAGACAACAGTAAACAAAGACTCAGGTAAGCAAACCTCCTAATAAAGAATGGAAAAAGAGGCACTTAAAGGACACAAACAATAACACAGAAATCAGAGCTCTTGAAAAGCTGGAAATTGGTTGGGTGCACCCTTGCCTAGAAAGCTTTTCTGTGCATGCTGGGGGGGAAATAAAAAAAATAAAATCCTGGTTTTGCCCTTCTAAAAGCATTTCCTGCCTTCTTTAAACTACATCCGCTAACTGAAAACAACATAGTTCATTACCTTCAATGTGCTGGTAATTATCTTGCCACAAAATGACCCCCCACTGTACAGGGGCTGCATGCTGGACTTTATCAACCGATTTCACTTCACTGCCACATTAACAGTCAGAAGAAGCATACTACTGTTTAATATTTAAAGAAAATGTTTCGTTCTTAACTAGGAAAGTTCCTCTGAAGACAGCAGGCCTCAGCAGGTGGCTTAGGAGCTCAAATTTTAATTAAAATTTCTAACTCTAAATGCAAATCACAGCACTTACTAAGAAATGCTTCTCAGCATGGACACCTTTATAAGCACATCACAGAGCCTTTAGAAAGTGGACTCTACAAAGGACAGGAGCAGACACTGCAGGGGAAAATCCTGCACTGACCTACATGGACTGAATGACATCACAAATCTTTCAGTCTTTCATTTCTGTGGTGCACAATGGGAACAACTTTCTTCCAAAAAACTAACAGCCACCATCACTCCTCTGTGCTGTCCCTTAAAAAAACAGGAAATTTGCATTCGGAGGATATGAGCTGTTTCTTAAATTAATTATTGATTTTGCTCAAGCATAATCACTTGCAATTACAGTGCCTAGTAATATCTGAGGAACAGAGATTTAAAACTAATGCAGTCTGAGGCCCCCCTGGGCACCCACCCACATTTGTACACAGCCGTGCACGCTCCAGAGCAAAGGTGTGCAGTGCTTGCTCAGGTTAGACAAATAAACCACTGCTTTGCATGCAGAAAGTTGATTTATAGCATTTATGATTCTTCACCAGGGTAACTACTGCTGTTAAAGAGCACACACAAAGTCCTTGTTCTCCACTCTCTGGGCTGGTTCCTTCTTTGCAGTGGACACGATTCTGGTGGGTCTGTATGGGTTCCCCTCACTTCTGATGCTGAAGGGCTGCAAGGCATCTTTTGTGGTGGCTGACCAGGAGCAAGTCCATTGCCTCTTTCCCTTGAGGGAATTCTACTACTCTGGTTAATGGAACTAAAGCTACTTTGGCTCTTCCTGAGTTTTTTTGCTGCCTTCACCTCCACCACTGTGCCCCACAGCTTTCCCTTCCTGCCCCTTCTCTGCTGTGGGCTGCCCAGCCCAGCCAGTCAATCCATGCTAGCCTACAGCTCCCAGAAAGTGCCAGACATGATGCCAGCCCAGCCCAAGAGCAGCTGTTCCTGTTTATGACATATTTCATGTGCATCGGAGAGCCCAATTTTTACGTTTGCTGTGCTGCAGCCCTGCTAATTCCTTCTGTCCTCTCTCCACCCTTCTCTCTCTCATCCTCATGGGGATGTTCTTCTTGTCCTACTGGACTGCACCCCTCTGTGGCTTGAGGCCAGGCCTTGATGTAGCCAGTGGAACTGAGTTTTTCCACATCCCATGGTTAACCTAGAAGTAATTAGAGACTCTCTATGTACTATTTGCTTATTATTTTCATGAACTTTGTGGTCTTTTTAATGTTTCTAAATTAATTTATGGGGTTCACCCACCTGAATTTGCAAGCAGGTCTCCCAGAGGCCCCATTCAGTGTGACCCACTGTGCCACACACAGAGCTCAGATTTGAACACCAGCACCATACAGACATCTAGTCTGAGTTTGTGCTCAGCAGGCTACACACTGCTGTCTTCTGCCACTTCCATGCTCCCAGACAAGCTATGTGCCCATCAATATTAGTATTTTCTTTAAATGTAAGAACTTGGATCTAGAGAAGCTGTGGATGCCCCACCCTTGGAAGCGTTCAAGGCCAGGTTGGATGGGGCTTGGAGCAACCTGGTCTAGTGAAAGGTGTCCCTGCAGGGGTGTGCAACAAGATGGTCTTTAAGGTCCCTTCCAACTCAAACCAGACTGTGATTCCATGATTCTAACTTGGGAGATCACAGATCAGCTGCTATTTGAATTGTCACCAGCACATTCAGTCTATGCTGTGCCTTCATATATTCCTTCTGTAAAATGGATAATTCAATGTGCAGGAGATAAATTCCAATGCTCACTCTGATGTGTCCCCATGTCACTGCCCCAGGGGCACCTAAAGAGAGATGAGGTTTTCAGGGAAGCTACTACAGGTTTTTACCATTACTGGAGAACAAAACTCAAGAGTATCCAGGAACAGAATGTGGAAAAAGGAGGAAAAGAAGGAACAGGAGGAACCAACTGGGAAAATGAACTTAACATATCAGCAGAACATGCCAAAACAGGCACCCTCACCTCATCACATGGGGCTATCCTGTGAATCATGTCTTTCAGATGGCCAATCATCCGCTCTTCCTGAAAGTCATATGGGAATGTCTCTGTCCACTCTGTCAGCAACTGTAAGATTTTGGGTCCAAATTTTCTGATTCGAGCCTGAAATGGAAACCATTGAATGATGGAATGAGGGACCGAAACATTTACTCATTAAAGTCTCTCACTCTGTGTCACAGAACATGGGGCCAGGTTTTCAAAGAAGGCATTTACGTTGCACCTGCAAAACCTGGACATGTGCATACAAAGACTGTGGTGCACAAATAATACATTTTGGCATGCAAAATATACCAGAATTCAGGTGCATGCACAAATGCCTGTTTTACATGCAGATTTAAGTATTCTGCCCACGAAATTGGCCTGTTTATGGTTGGATGGACATTTTGTTGGTGCAACCTTTATACCTTTCCAAAAAACATCTGGCTTTTTTGCTGATTCGAACCATTTGTTCTTCCCTTTTGTACTTAGAGCCCTTCTATATTTTCATCTTTCTCTGTAAAGCTGGAAAGAATTTCTTGACCAACAAAGAGGTTTTTTGCTCCTTTGCTTTCTGGCTGTATGAAAAAAACTGTTTAGTGACCAGTGGCAGATGTACAATGAAGAAAAGATGGACAAAACAGCAGCACTTTGTAACTTTACCTGGGCTGCTCATAATGTTGCTCTCTTCCCACATGAGCTCAAGGTCACGATGGGACAAGGACACTCACACAGCACACAGCTGATGCCCACTTCTGGTGTAGATTTATCTGAGGATGTGGCAGTGGGAATAGTCGGGATGGGGCAAGGAGGGAAATGCAGGGAATGGCACAATTGGTGTATTAGTGTTATCTCAAAAGACAGCTAGTGCTGCTGCTCCCAAAGCTTTCATCCTCCGTTATGTGAAAAGGAAATGGTGTTAAACAACAAACTGCATTTTTATTTACAAAAGACACAGACCAAAACAAACAGCCTTCTTCTGCATCCCACATACTGCAGCTAAAGTGTACCCTGTAATCAGGAAAAATTATACTCTTAAGCTCCCCAGCTCTTTGTTTTTCAACCAAGGTGGTTAAAATGCATATTTCAGCTTTCCACCAACAACAGGTTTCAATGAACCACATCTCTAAAAATAACTGCTGTCAGCTAGCATTAAGCTCAGGCTCAAAGACCAGCAGGTGGCTGCTGAAGGGAAAGCTTTATGGAAACTACAAAGGTCTGGGGAGACATTTGCTCCAGCTGTGTAAACTGCATTACGAATTGATGGAGAGGACTTTGTGCAAGTCATAGGACATGGGATGGGAGGTCATTTGTGTACAAAGTTTTAAAATCAGCCCCACTCTCGGGAACACAAAATCAGCTGTGTCCCACCAACTCTGTGTTGCTACAAAACCCAGATGCACTTCAGGCAGATAAGAGATGTTCATAATAAGACAGTGTTTTCTTGAAAGTTTAATGAGCAGCAAAACTTTGCAATGCTCACATTTTAATCCTCCTAAACTTGTATCTGTCATAGAATTGGAGAACAGAACCTCATACCTTAGAAAACTTGTCTTGCAAGGTTCACCCATACAGATATTTCTACTAACACTACTGTATGGGTAACCCAAGTCTGGGATTGCTGGGCATTCTGGAGAATGGCTCTCCAGAGTGAGGACAGAGCTCCTGTTACTCATGGAACCAGTTGTCTGTGCAAAAACAAGCACATGTTCAGATGTTGGTGACTCAGTATTTGATGCCAAACTCACAGTTTTAAAGCTGGAAAGCCTGATCCTGAAAACTATTTCAGAATTTTGACATTTCTGGAAAGTTGCAACAAATGCACGTTCTTTCCCCCTCCACTGCTCTGAAGGTGCATCTCCTGCTCCAGATAATGTTCTGAGTAAGTGTTCATCAATGCAGCAAGGACAGCTTGGGCAGCATCCATCACCACGGCACTGTCTGTGGCACTGCCAGAGCATGCACATGTGTTAGTATACACTGTGTCAGTCTGCACAGTCCCTTGGGCAAGATGGGAGGAGTGCTGAGGCAGGAACAGCTTGGATTTTCTCATTCTGTTCACCTGTCAGGGCCCCACTGCTGCTCCCACCCATTCCTGGTGCTCCATCGGCGCCGCTCAGCAGCACGGAGGGCAGGAGGGTGGTGGGCACCTGCCCCCTGTTACGTGGTGTTCAAAGTGACAGGGAAGGCCAAGAGGAAATATTACTGTACCAGGAGCAAGAAAGCAAAAGGGCAGAGACATTGAGTAAAAATGGGAGAGAAAGTGGTGTGTGGACATCTGCGCCTGGCAGTGTGTGAGGGTTCCCTCCTACCTCTTTGCATCCCGCAGGCTTCATCAGAGCCTTAAAGAAGTTAAGAAGGAAAGTCACCCGGAAAACTGAGACAGGGGGAAAGGGAAAATTAGAAGAGGATTTGAAGTGACTGTTGCCTGAAGCATTGCTCTCAGACATGGATACCAGGATGCCTCAATGTCAGGATCTCAGTGGCAAATCCTTTATGAGAAAGCTTCATTCACTCTAAAGAGAGGCAAGGGACATGCACCAGAGCCCCAGAATTCTCTCCCCATTGAAAATACTTGACATTTTTCTGCAGTAAAGATAAACTAACCTTGTCCAGCACGGGGTCATCCAGCCGCTGCTGCTCAATGCACTTGTGACAAACTCGGGACAAAAGCTCATGGGGCTCGATGAAGAGTCTGGAACTCAGCAGGAATGTAAAGATGTAGGCTTTCTGCAGGAGAAAGACTATTAGGCCTACTGTAAGCAGCCACACAGTGGGTAATATTGAATGGAAAAACCCTGAATTTCACAGCTTTTTCATTTTTACTTGGCAAGACCTTTTTATCTAAAAGACTAACTGACTCTGAATATAGAACTGGTTACACTGGGTGCAGGAGGCAGGAGCATCTCCTTCCTCCACAGCCTCCACTTCCAGCCCTTGGTTGCCTAAACCCTGGGCAAACATCCAGTGAAGAGAGTGTGCAGGAGCAAGTCCAGGTACAGGAGACAGCACAACCAGGATGCTGGAGACAGCAAAGCTAAAAGGGCAGGAATCTCTGTGTTGTACTGTGCTGGGAGCTGCAGACACCCCCACATCAGCCACATCTTGCTATTGCCCTCCAGATCTCACCCAGCCTATTTTAAGCAATATTTCATTTATTCTATTAACTCCCCAAATTTCATTTCTATCAGCCAAGTCATATCATATGGAGTTCCACATCTGTGAAGCTGTGGGAAGCAGGTCTGCTGGATAAATCCTTGGATTATTCAAATTATTCCGGCAGTGAATTTAAAATACATGCATGAAGTCTCAGTTGTTTGCATCCTGACCCCTCCTTGCACCTGAATTATCTCCTTTCCCCCAGCCATAACCATGCTCCCGAGCAGCAGGTATAATATTACATATCACACACTGCCTAATGAAAATCTCACAGCCTGATCTGTCCATTACCTATTTTTATTGCCTTTCTGTTCCTTTTTCTTTTAATTGAGATGCTTCTTTATTACTTATTTTTAGCTGATCAGAAACTGAGCTCCGGGTAATTTAAAACATGCTGCCTGCTCTGCATTGATAACTTTCCCAGTCTTCTAAAGTACCTGGAAGTCAATGCTCCTGTGTGCTCTGAAATACAAGCCTTTCCATGGAGATATATTAGCACTTAAAAGTCTTCCAGTCAAACTGTCTGAATTCCACTGAGGATGTGCAAAATCCAGTGAAGTCAATAGCTTGCAGGACCATAAACCTGCTTCCAGTTTAGAGCCTCACGCTCTTGGTGAGGAAACACTTAATTTCCACTGATGGAGCAAGGATTAGGTGACTGCAAAGTTGTGAATACAACCTCAGGTAAATTATAAACCCACCAGAAGAAGCACCTCTGTTGTCACCAAGGGAATGCTCTGTACATACAGGCAAACCTGGATGGCTTCAGGAGCCACTGAAACTCAGCTAATTTAATGCCAGTTCAGACTTGGGAGTTTTTTGCTTCAGTTTTCCTCCAAACCTCTCTGGGAAGCACTGCTATTTTTGAAATGCTCCAACTGCTACATCACTAATTCATCACCACGACAGCTCCCCCCTCTACCCTGTTCTCTTATTTAAAGGCAGAATCATCTTTGGGATCTGCTTTTTCATGGGAACAATTATAGAGCAGCGAAACAGCATTTGAAGCAATGCATCAATTTACCAAGCTTTAATTGTATGCAGCTTTTAAATTAGCCCTCTTAATTCAAAATTTAACACATTTGCACTTCTGCATAAAGTGCTGCCCCAATTCATCAAAATGAAACCATTTATTATACTGTGAATTGCTTACTTCAGGGTAGTAATCAGTGGTAGGTATCAGATGCTGGATTAGAGCATCCAGAGATGCTGAGGTAAGGTTTCCATCCTGGAAGATCAGTCCTCCTTGTTCACCTTCTTTCGAAGTATGTAGATGAGGGCTGAAGCCACATGGGGTAAACATACTGGTGGAACTCAGTGTTTGGGGCATGCCTTCCTGCAACAGAGACAGGCACAGGATGCGTCAGATCCACAGCCACATCTGTCCTCTGGCTGATTTGAACAACACAGCCACTAACGACAGCTTCCTGTTCACAAAATTAATGTGATCCCCTCTTGATAACCTTCACGTCTCTTTCATTGCTGGCACTGGCAGATCACACCTGCGATGGGCAGAACACAGAAAATGGGATGTTTGGTTCATGCTTTCGGGCCAGAAAGTGATGGCAGCTACTTTGGGCTCCCCCCCAATCAAGGGTGTCTGTAATGATTCCCTTTTCACTGCCATCTCTGGTCAGGCCCACACAGGAGAGGGGAGATACTTGGGACTGGAATTCAGCAGGTTCCTAAACAGAATGAAGCAGTTTGTTTGAAGCTCTGCCCTCCTGAGAAGAAAGGAGGGAGAATTTAGGGTGAGAGAAAAGCCACCTAGAGTTTGCCTGGGATGGACCTTGGAGAATGCCCTGTGGGTCCCGTGGGACAGGAGAGGTGTCAGTGAGTGAGGAGACAGAAGCAGGAGCAGAAGTCAGCTGGGGGAGGATGGAAAAGTTAAGGGAGTTGAAGGGAACAGAGAATGTGGGAGCTGATGAAGAGAGTAAATAGTGAGGAAAAAAGAAATGAGGAAGAGTGAGAAGGCAGACACCTGAACTATATTTGGAGCCTGAAGTTAGTCAGTCCTAGATCTATACTTAGGTACTAAATAAATGTTTCAAGGAGATCCTGAGCACTCATCGCCTTCACTAGAGCTGCAGAGTCCTCAGCACTTCTGAAAAGGAGGCCAGGCAGACTCTGAGCATGTAGCCCACTTCCAAGCTCCCTGTATTTCAGTTCTCTGGGTTTTTCAGGTTGCATTCTAGGTTTCATCTTGATTTTGTGGTTTACAATCAGCTTTGAACATTCCTCCTGTTGAGCAAAGTTGTTTTGGTTTTGAATTGCTGCAGAGGAATAAGAGATTTTGCCCTGCGAGCTTTAAAGCATCTCCAGATGCCTCTGAAATCCGCCCTGGAAGCTGCTCCTCTCTCAGCTAGAGGCAGCATTCTAGGACATGGACTGGGAAAAGAACAGTGTGTGCTACCTCCCAGGTCTGCAAATGCATCATCCAGAGCAAGGGACCCCTCTGTGACCTGACTACTTGTTTCCATGTTTGATTTTACCTCATAAAAGGGAGGATAGGAAAGAGATAAGAGAAGAGCACCAGAGCCAAGCAAGATCTGCACCCTGTGCCCTGCTGAGCCAGCAGTGACCTCCCACAGCAGAAGGCACAGGGCCACGGTGACAGCGCTGCCAGGCTTGGGCACACACAGCCAGCAGACACACCTTGGGTTTTAATACATTTCTCTGCCCTTTCCTGTATTCTGTTCCCTCTGCTTTTCTGCCTCTATACTATCCCATACAATTTCAAAAGCTGACCCATGGATTTGGCTTAGAATTTGGAGTTTGCCTTTCTCCCTCATGTGTCTCAGCAGCTGTGCTGTGACCCAGACAGCTCAGCCTCAGCTCCAGGTATAGCTTGCTGTGTTTACTCCTGCCAAAAACCCTTCTCTGCCTGGCACAACCCATCTACTCCCCCAGCTCAGAGCCACCCTGGGCCACAGAGGAGAAGGGAATCATTCCTGTAAGCCAGGCAGGACGTGAAGCACTGGGGAGGCTGCGAGCTGAGTCCCAGCTCAGTGGGAGATCAGGCTTTACAAGCAAAACTTGGGTGACTTCATCCTTCAAAGGAGGGACCGTTCCCTGGAGCCAGCAGTTCGATCACTTATCTCCTTCTGGGAGGCTCACATGGGCTGCTTCTGGGATTTGCAACCAACAAAAGGAACCAAAATGTCAAACTTGACCAATTCCTACCTTGACTGGAAAATAAACTAGATGTTGAATTTTAGTTTAAAGACCAGGATATGTAAATGCCATCCCAGCCAGGATGGAAGCTGAAGCATCTAGTTCTAATGAATGTGCAGATGTGCCTGTTAATAAAGCTCTGAGAGCAAGTAATTGCTGTTTTTTGTACTACATAGCTCAGAATCTGTGTAGTAAACGGGAAGGACTGCCAAATCCCATTTGTTACTTCTAACACGCTCTATGTTATGGCTTGTTTCTATGGCAATAATCCCAAGAAGGATTTCATGTCCACATAGATCAAGAAATAAATCTCATGGACATACAGCTGTCTAGATGAGGAAAAGAAAAAGTTAAAACAGCTGTGAACTTACAGGACACATCCTGGCTTCAGCATGAAACAGAACTCACAAGTAATGATTTATTTGGTGCAATTCCTCACTGTCAATGCCATTTTTATTATCAAATAGAAACCATCTAAGCAGGATATTGCCTGAACTTTTGCATGTTATTAAATGAGAAATCTTGCTGAAATACATGGTAATGCTTTTTAAGAAAAAGTTACGTTTTTTAAAAATGAAATAAAACAGCTGTACAACTGTCACTGGGACATCTGTCTTGGGTACTGTCAAGAAATTAAATTTGACATTTTATTATGAAGTTCCTGGTCTAACCTGAAGTTTTCAGGCAAGGCCTGTATCATATTTGAGATGGTGCATGATTGCCGCCTTAGTTGCCACCAAAGAAGACTTGAGGGTTTTAACAGATGCCTTTTTGCTCCCTTTTACTGATACTGTTACGTTTGCAGCAGGATGAGGCCAGCTGTACAAAGGATAAAAGCTTCCTGCACTACTAAGCTCAAAAATAACTAACCTTAGCGTTTGGCAGACATGAATTCGGGACAGGGACTTCTCTGCTCACACCACCTAATTTCTTTTTCTGTTCATACATTTCCAAGGTTCTCTTTTCAAGAGTACTAAATAGAAACAAGATCTTTCTTTGAAAGAGACCAAATACGCAGACAAGGTTCTGCTGTCATTCACTCACAGAATACAGAAACAAGGGAAACACTGAGAGGAAAACAAACAAGCAAACAAACAAGGAGATTTGTCTTACTGAACTCTTTGGATGATGGAAAAGGCAGTGTAGACAGAGGCAGACCCTTCCCTGAAGAGCACAGTGACAGGATGAGAGGCAGCACTCCCAGGCTGCAGCAGAGAAATTCCAGCTGAAGAGGAAATCATTCCCTGAGCACTGTCTGAAATTGGAAGAGGGACCTGGAAAGCATGTTCAATTTCCATCCTGGGAGGTTTCCAAAACTCAACTAGACAAGACTGAGCAAACTTCAAACCCTGCTTCAAGCGGGAGCTTGCACTAATGACCCCAGGAGGTCCCTTCTGATTAGCTTCTCTGTGATTCTAACACACATATTTCCATTCAAGTACTGCCCCATTTCGGAGCTTTTTAATATAAATGCTGGCAAGTAAAAACTGAGTCCAGTTTGTAAGATATTAGAAGTCCATCTGGGGCGTAAACAGTTTTTTCTGATTTTCATGGAAACAACAGCTCGAATGTAGTAAAAACAACTCAAAACCTCACTTGAAAACCTCTTGGACGTAACGTGGAGTCAATGAGATTAAAGCACGTGAACATTCAGCAGCTGTTTCCATGAACTTTCATCCAATTCAACACACAACGTTTTGCTGTTCCTGTCATTTCAGAAGCAAATCAGATGCCAATTTCAGTTGATAAATGGTGCTCTGGAGGAAATGCTGCTGGTCAGATGTCAGTGAAGGGCAAACTTCCACCCCCAACATGCAAAATGACTGATGATACATGTGGCTGCACACACACAGCATTTAAACTACCTCTGTGCTCTGAAGGGCTGAAGATAGGAAATGTTTCTGCACTGGTTAAAAAAACCCAAAAGAAAATCCAGGGGCAGACTGTTTCCAGGACTGGTCTCTGTTACACAGAACCTCCAATGTGGCAGAAGGCATGGCATGTGCCTCCTTCCTTGCTTACAGAAAAACAAGGTGATAAATTGGAAACAAAAGCAGATTGGACTCAGCACTACCTGGGAAAAGGAACACCAAATGCTGCTGGGCTGGGCTGGTAACATGTTGCATTAATTTTACCAAAAGGTTATGTCCACCAGCAGTGGTCCAGAGCAATCAGCACCACCATTTAAAAAATAATGGCAATATACATCTTTTTATCTTTCTCCACTGGCCAGCATAGCTCAGTATTTCAACACAGTGATGAACAGAGGCATAGACACTTCTCACTACAAGTGATGTCGCTTACACAAAAATATTTCAGGACTTGATTCACTGAGCTAAATATAGAACCAAAGGATCACCAATGCTTGGGAGAAAAACTGCCCACAAACCCTGCACCTATCTACACCTGCAAGTGCCTTGAAACCTCTGGAAAACCAGTGCTGAAACTTGGAAGACTGAGGAGGCTTAAAGGAGTCCTAAGCATGCACATAACATGTCCCAGTGATCCGTGGCAAGAGAGGTTCAAGGTGCCAGAGGATGGCTGCAGGTGCCAGCTCTGCCTTCCTGGGCCAGGCAGGTGACCTGCAGCACAGCCACGAGGGTAAATAGCCACCAGCATCCCCCAGCTCCACCACTTGCTGTTACAAGTGTCCCCATGGCAAGCACAGTTAGTGCTTACGTGGACACAAAATGTTCAGGAAACATTTAATGTGGTTTTCAGTGCCTTTGATGTGATAAGTGTTTTATCCTTTATCAAAAACTTAATCACACTGTTTACTTTTGATCTTCATTTCATCTCTGCCTTCCATCTGCTCTGCCTCTCTCAAGGGGAAACAAGAGCTGGTACTATGTGACGAAAGGAGCGGGGCTGCTGACTTATCTTCCCACCCACTTAACTTTCGGATTAACCAAATAAATAAAAGCCTTCCCACTTCAGGGATGAAAGACACAAGCTTCTGAAAATCTCCCAGCAGAATTACTGGAGCTAGAGAGGGTGGTGAGAGAAGGTGTGGAGGCTGGGGTGTCCATCTGTGCCATGAGGGAGGCTCCAGTGTCACTCAAGCAAGTCAGCATTCAGGGAGCATGGGCAGGGGACAAACCAAAGGTATGGGAGACCCAAGGTCAAACAATAACTTGGCGAGGCACAGACTTAAACAAACCTACCTAATTCAGAATGAGTTGGGAATCAAGATAGGAGACATCTCTCATCCCATCTCAATCCTGCAGAAGTCTTTTCTGATCAATCACCAAAACCATTGCTAAAGGAAGACGGTTCACAATAAAACATTTTGGAAAAACATCTTGGCCAGTTTTAGTAACCACATCTACTACCCTGCCATCACTATATAGGGAGCAAACCCTCTCCACAATCCCTGTCAGGACAGCACAAGACACACTGAGCTCTCATCAGCCTCAGTACCTGCCCACCACTGTCACACAAGCCCTGAATACCACTGAGCTCAGCAGAAACTTCAGCAACAGATGCTCATTTTTCTTTACATTACTTTCAGTAATTTGCCAGCTATTCATCTTTGCTGACAAAGATAATCATAAGTTAAAATTCAGATTTTTCTCTGCTTCTTTTGTAGGGAGGGAAGCAGAGGAAAGAGGAAAAAAGAATTCTGGTGTTTCAGAATACAAAAGGAAAACCACTGCAAAGTAATTGCTTCCAGTTGCCAAGGCCATGGTTATAAAAGTATTTTCAGCAAGAGTACCTGGCATTAACAAACTGTATTTGATGCTGATGTAATTAGGAAACTGGCAGCAGATGTAACTTTCTTTTCACCTTTTGACTGGGCCCTAAAACATCCAATTTACAGCCCCTGAAGTTATGAGATTGCTGAAAACTCAACCTGTCAATCTCAGTACTGTTGGAAATGGTTAAATGAGCAATATAATGAAGTCTCTACATGAGTTAGAAACACAAAGGAAGCACGAGGGATATGAACAGTGGAGAAAAAACATTTAACTGCAATATTCTCCAATGTCAATAATAATGATTACATCTCAATGCGGGTTCCCTCCCCTTTCCTACCCACTCCTTGCAGCAGCTGAAGACATTGCTGAGATTCCCATGAATGAGATTGCAAGAGCAGCAAGTGAATGTATGGCTTTGGATATCTAATCAGAATTAGATGACAATTCTGTTTCCTTTGATCCCACCTGGTTCTCACTTCTTACTCATCCACCCACATGTATCACTTCCCTGAAGAGTTCACCCGGTGGAGCCTTCTGTGAGTGGAGGGGAAGGAAAACTCACAAATCTAAACCAGCAATCACAAAAAGCAGCCTTGGGTAAAGGAAGGAGAGGAGAGGGGAGGGAAGGAGAGGGGAGGGGACGGGACGGGACGGGAGAGGAGAGGACGGGAGAGGAGAGGATGGGACAACTCAGCTCTATGATGTGTTGTGGTGCACAACACTCCAGAGCAGGGGATATGGGCCAGGAGCCTCAGGGTGCCTGGAAAACTTTTCTTCTGCAAAACTGACCTCCACAGAAATTACTGAGCTCTACAACTCCACAGATTTACTCCAGGCTAGAACAAGATCTTTTGTAATCCTCCAAGAAATGCACATAGGTGCTTTCAAAGCTGCAGCAGAGCCAGTGTCTGTCCGCCTGCTGAATTTATTCCATCATGTCGGTAAAATGATCCTAGAGGTAAAATGATCTTGTACTAGAGGTTTATGAGAAATATCTTGCAGTCAGAAAAACAACCATGCTAACCAATTACCTCGAAATCTGATGGACATGCCTCAGAAAGAGGCCCAATTTATAGGTAAGGAGGCATTAAATCAATTACCAGCACAGTGCAAGCAAGAGCAAGGTCACCTTGCTGAAGGAATATTTCTGTTTATGCTCATGTCAGAGTATTTTGCTCAATAGAGAAAAATGAAAACCTGATTATCATGAATTTGGTAGACTGGTCTGAAGTAGAATGTAAATCAGAAAAGAGAAGATTTATGGCCAATTAAATTGAACTCCAATCAAAATCCCATTCAGGCAACAGTTCCCTGGAGGCTCCAATTTGTTAGCGCCACATTTTTTTAATAACTTTCTTTTTCATGTAACATCAGCAATAATAAAAGCCCTTCAATAACAAGCAGAGCCATGAACACGTTATCTTAAAATGCCATCATTGCCTGGAATCAGTAGGCATTGAAAGGATGAGCTGTAATCGCTCAAGAACAACCCCCCATAACACTGCAGCGGGTGTAAAGCTTTTTTTCTTAGTCTCAGAGCAATTTCTCTTTTCATTAATCTGGTTCAAGTCTGCAGTATTTCTCCTGAGTAACAGGGAGTTGGTGCTGACCCTGCCAGGAGAGCGATGCAGCCTCTGATGTCTCAGACCCCTTCCCAATGCTGTGTGCACGTGGCAGACACGGCCGGTGGCAAAGCTGTGCTCATCATTAGCAGATTTTTAGAATTATTAGAAGGAGAACAGCTATCAACATATTCCAGATGCCCTTGACAATATTCAAATGCATGCCAAAGGCAGCAGTCTGGATTTCTCTCTTTAGGCTAGGAAATCTATTTTCTGCTCTAATGTGCCTCTCTCTCCCCTTATGCTTCCCCTTCCTCTTGAGTTCCTGGTATCCTGGTAAAACCCTTAGACAATAAAAAAACTATTCTGATGTAGAGAATTTTTTTTTAAAGTAAAAGTTATCCTTTCTTTTTCTGCTTCGAAATTATCCTTTATCCTTTTCCTCCCTTTTATAAGAAAAGAGGCTAAATAGAACATAAATGGGAACAGGAAAATGAGAGTGCTTAGGGTGAGAATGAATTACTGTACCTTTTGTTAAACACAAAACTGCAAACTTTGCCCTGAGTGAAGTCAGAGCTCAACCAGGCATGGACGGAGAGGGAAACCCCGGAACAAAACCATGCAGGCAGCATTCCCAGAAACCACTGACATCAACAGGAGCCTTTTGGCTCAGTTCAGTTGTCACTGATGGGCCACCACTGTGACTGCCTGGAAATCAGTCAATGCTTGGATTTTCTTGCTTCAGCAGTGGAAGTGGCGAGGAGAGGAAGTTATTTAAGGATAACTAACACTTGTCAACCTGCAGGGCTGTGTGGTTTTGTTGAGCAGCATGGGCTGTGGCATCATCAAACTCACACTTAAAAACAAGAAAGCTGCTGTTGGAATTGTGTTTAATATCCAAATCCACGAGTGCGACATCGCGACTGCCTTCAGACCTCAGCAGCCACCTCCTCCCAGGAGCAGCTTCTTCCAGGCCAGACCTGGAGGCATCAGAGAGGCTTAAAAGCAGCATGGCAGAGTCTGGCCCCCGCACCACCGACAGCATCACAGGAGCAAGGCCACCTCTCCCCAGCTAAATGAATGCTGTCTCCACCGCATGCTGTCAGAGTTATAATGGAAAGCCCGTAAATAAAACAAAAATGCAGATCTCAGTCCTCCTCTCATGACACCTTGGTGAGAACAAGCCCTGACAGGAATAAAAAAACCTCCCACACTAAGCAAAGCAATTCTGCTATTTATGCAGAAGGAAGAAGGAAAGCTGTATATCACACAAATAATTACAAGAGCAGCTTTATCAGTCCCTGCTGATTACTCTCAGCTCGGTTTGATGATTCTGCCAGCGCTCCGCAGGTTGTTCAGAGAGGTGGATGTCACAACATTTTACTTGCAGTTCTTTCATTTATTAGCACCTACTGCTACCTGTCTCTTAGTCAAAAATCTTGGCATACATTTAGAAATTGGTCTGCTGGAGTCTGTCAAGGAGGTTTAAAAACCTATAAATCATATTTTTATACATACACATGCATCCTCAGACAGACCCCACATGTGAATATGAATGCGTAATGATGTATTTTGGGTGTTACATACATAAATGCAGTTATATAGAGACACACACATTTATGTAAGTGCACCCCTCCTCCTCAATATGTAAATACAGAAATTCAATTAACTTCCTTATCACTGCTCCAGTTTGAGTGGGACAACATTTCTGTTGACCTCTTTTCTTCCCCAAATTTGCTAAAATATTAAATGAAAGAGGGTCTCATTCTTATCTCAGAAAACATCAACACATTCTGAAGAGCAGCATAAGCTCTGACTGCCACCAATGTCAATTTATCCTACTGTTCATTACACTGCATTCAAGCAATGCTCAGTTACCAGATTAGGAGCAAAAATCTAAGAGACATTTGTGCCAATCGCCAGGGTTTGGAGGCATCCCTGAGATTTACGTCCAGCTGCAAGGCATCCTTTGTGTGGAGCATCTCTGTGCTCTGCTGTGCAGTGCTCGGCTGAGGGGACAGACAACCAAGCACCTGATTTATGGTGCTCACATCCCTGAGCCTCAACTCACCTCCAGGAACTGTGCACAGGACTGTGGGCAGGAAAACTGAGAGGTCAGAGCTGAGCCTGTCAGTGATGGATCCAGTCATGCAGGCTCCCTAGCAAAGTCCCCACTCTCAGCCCTGGGCAGGAGAGGTACTGATGACACTCAGACACTCCCTGGCAGGGAGGGTGGACAGAGCACAAGGGCTCCATCAGCACAGCCATCACCAGGATGCAGCTTAGACATAGATTCAGGTTATTGCATCCCAGCAGCCTCAGAGTGCTCCAGACTGATGAGCAGGCTCTCATTCTCTATGGGTGACATATGGACACGTCTCCCTAAAAGAAATGAGCCCGTGAGCTTCTGGATTTCCCCTTCTGGAGCACCATCTGTGCCCGCTCCCGGTCCCACCACCCGCAGCCGCTGGGGCTCACAACACCCCAGGGAAGCACCACGCTCACCCCTGACCACCCCTTCCCCAGGGGACATGGGCACAGGAGAGTCACTGCTGAGCTGACTAATTGCTCATTAGTCAAAATTAACTCTGCAAGACAATTCTGTGATCACTGCTAGAAGTCTGTCATTAAAAAAGACTGCAGACATTAGTTCTTAGCTTCCAGTCAATGCACCAGCAATGCAATGCCCTGGCTTTGGGATCAACAATCTGCTCTCAGAGAAACAGCGGAACTGAACTGCCCGTGGTCCATCCAGCTCTCCCACCTGCCTCTCACACTGGCCACCACTGGGTGCATCACAGAAAGGCAAGAGCACTGCAGGGGGCAGAAATACAACACTTTGCCCTCTACAGCAGCCTCTTTCTGCTCCCCAGTTAGGAGAATAGTTCATACCCTGAAGCACAAGATTTAATATCCATCCAAAAGCTGCTCTTGTTAGTGATTCTCAGTGCCCATGCAGACATTAAAACCCTCAGGAACCAGCACCAGAACCCTTCCTAGAGCTATGGTAGGAAGCTCAGTGAAATACTCTCATGTCAGCGGAGCTGATTCTAAACATTAGGAGATGGATATTTTCTTGGCATCATTCCACTGATTTTTGTGGTATAAAACCCAGGGGTGAATATGGTCCAAGATACACACAAAATGAGCTAAATTCTGAACTGCACTTGCTGACCTCATAACTCTTCAGCAGTTGAAATGTGGGCTACAAAGCCAATTTCCATAAAGGACATGTCCAGTTAACAGTGGGAGACTGTGCTGACTTGAGCTGTGTGAGCACACTACTGAGATATTTCCCACATAATCTACATTCATTCCATACTTTCTGGAAGTGCTCCTCTAAAGATGGTGTCAAGGGTGCAAATCCTATAGATCAAAAAGATATGTGACCCATCAGAAGGCACAGAGCTTTAATTACTGATTATTCTGGTGCTCTGAGAAGCCCCAGACAACACACATGGGTTTTCTTCCCCCCAGCCTCCGAGACTGCAGGGCCGCAGCTTGCCTAAGGTATGGGCAGCCCAGATGGAGACAAAGACACCCCTCTGGAGTGCTTGGAAAGGAATATGCTGTATAGGGACAGTGAAAATCCCAATTTGTGTCTACAGATAGCACCCAACACATGAAAACTCTATTCATTCCTTCATTTTGCATATTGTTTGAGCAACAGTGAGGTTTTAAAAGCAGCAACTCTCACTGTTACGAAATTGTACTATTTTAATAATAAATTGGCTGATACAAAATTTGAATGTACACCAGAGCTGTTACCCTGTGGCTAAATGTCTCACCCTTACTTAATCTTCTCAGGCTGCAGACCTGCACACACAGACACAGGACTTTAAACTCCACAGGGGAATTTCTGGTAAAACTATGCACCTACAGATATGCAAACAAGAAGTATTTGCAAAAGGAAGAGTCTAATGTCACCTGTAATCTCTCAAGCCTCTGAATTTATACATGCAATTGAAGAAAACCCCTGACTTTCCACTCCACATGGGAAATTGGATGAATCACATGCTCATATTAGGTCTGGCATCACCTCATAGCTGGGGCCATATTCCTGCCATCTTACTTCTCTTCTGTGGCCTCAAAAAGCTCTTGAAATCAGTGTGAGTATTCCACATATATGCTTCTGCTCATGTGGATAAGGAGAGTCACCTTTGCTCCCCAAATACAACTGATGGCTCACGTCAATATTTACAGCAACAAGGTTATAGACTACATTTAAAAACCCAGTCTCTGGTCTTTGCAAATTTTCTAAGAGTGCTAATATCAAAACCAAAAATGTGCAACTTGTCTTGAAACATTTATTCAACTAAATAATTATTTCAGTTTGAATAATTCTAAAGAAGCTGAGCCAGCATCCTGCTGCAAACAAAGAACACTGACAAGAATACTGCTTTATGCTCAATTTAAGGCAGTAACTAGAAGATACACACAGCCCTTCTTCGACTGGATATAAACCAAGTAGGAATATGCGATAGCACAGAGTGGCACCAAGGACTATTTTAGTAATACTTAGAATTAAATAATCATAGAGATTAGGGATCAAGCCAGCAGCAAAAACCTGCATGGGTGGGTTGCCAGTGCAATGGACCCTCCATGGACCCAGTCTTTGGGAACAGAACTCAGGCTGTACTCACACAAACATTTACTGCTGCACGAGTTTGCAGGAGGATGGACAAGGACAGGTGAAGATTTCAGTGCTGAATGCTTCACTAGGATGTCCCCAGCTGCAGCTATGATGGACACAGGGTATGGGAATCCGATTAAGAAACAATCTGAACTCCATAAAGGGAAAAGTGTGGAAGTGAGGAACGTTGTGAAGTGTGCAGTGTTGAGTGAAACCAAGAAGTGGGGCTAAATGTTGGTTTGTAAACAATACTAATCGGACCAGAAAATATAAGAATGGCAGAACCTCACACAAGCCTCTATTAAAGTTTCCAGCAGTGCAGCTGAGGAGCTGAAACACCACGTACAAACAACGCAGCCCCTGCTCCTTGGCTACACTACAACTCTGCTTTTAGACGTGGTGTATGGTTATTCTCTTCTTTGGGAGGACACTTTCAGATCCAGGATGCTCTCCTTGCATTTCAAATTCTCAAATTCCCATTTCACCAGTCCCTGCTGTACTTTTAGATGGCACTGAAATTTCACAGACTGTACTTCCCTACTGAGAGAACCTATTTAGGAGGGAAGTGGGGAGGTAACCAGCTGGAAACCCATGATGGGGGAAAGACTACTTGTTACCTCCTCGAGGGAGACAGAGGAGAGTAAAAGTTAATGGAAAGATAATCAGGAACTCTTCAGGGATATCAGTTTATACGCCAGGAGCATATATAACTGAGACTTGTTTGCATATCAAGAAACTACAGGAGAAGGTGTGACAGCCAAATACAGCTTATGAAAATATGGCTATCTGTAAAGCTGATAGCTGCCTCGCATGTGAAAACCCAATCCTAACACTCAGCTTGGCAAGTGAAGGCTAAATAACATCAATATGTCTGCTCTGGGCAGCCATACAGTGAAATCGCTTCTTATGGCATTTGCAGTGTTTTCAGAAGACATGCCTGGGACTCAGAGAAACAGGCTGGTTTCTTAGGGATTTCAAGGATCCCTGCTTAAAATATCCACAGAATTGAAATACTCAAGCTTTAAAACAACATGGTAGAATCGGGTGCCTTTTAATAGTCAGTGAAAAAAAACAAACAAAAAACAGCCCAGCAAGACAGAGATTGCTCAAAAACACCACACTGTGCTACATGAACAGGACAAGACATAGCTCAGTTTTAGACAGAGCTCTGGATATTTAAGTTCTTCAGAGAGCTTTAGCAGGTTAAACTCCAGAGAAGCTGCAGTGTCCAAAAGCAGAGATGTGTAACTATTTATCTGCTCAGCAGTGCACACCTGCAGTCACATCACCTCACCTGGAGAGCTCCATGTATCTCAGTGGGGCCAAGAGTCCCTGTCAGTCCTGGCATGGGAGCCCTTTTGGGAAATACAAGGAATTCACCCACATCTGAATGCCCTCCATACTGTAATAAGCATTTTGTTCAAGAACTACCTTCTAAACAGAGATATCTGTGAAGATCTCCCCCTTCACAGCAATGCTCCCATTCACTTCCATCCCATACATTTAATAAAGCCCCCAGCTGGTCCCTGCAAATGCCACTGCACTCTGGCCAGATCTGTGCTCTGACCTTCCTGCCAGGGCCAGCACAAAGCTCTCCTTCCCCTCCTGCTCCGGGCTGGTTGGCAGTGGTGCTACAGCCTATTAAACATTATCAAAAGGAAGGGCCACGAAAAGCCTTTCACTGGGATAAGTGATCAAACGCAGGGTTTTATTATTAGAATCTGTTTTGTCAAAAAGGAGGATATTGGCCAAGATTATCCCAAGTCTGTTTTGTGATCGTTTCAGTGAAATCTTTCCCACTGGCCAAATCCGGAAATGTGTGGGAAATTAAGTGATTTAGCCTATTATACATCTTTTACCACACTAATGACCAACATTCTTCTTGATTGTCCAGGGCATTTTTCAGTGTGTGCCTGCCATTCATAAATATATAATTGCTTTCTTGTTTAAAATTAATATTAACATAGTGAGAATTTAGACAGCTACCATAATTACCTGGGGGGGAAAAAGTTCCATCTCACATATGCAACAATCCACCACCATTTTTCAGGACTGTAGTCCATTTTGCCAGCTGAGTGACTTCTCTGTGAGAACTCAATTTCAAAATTCCCAAATCCTCCACTTTTAAAGCTTTTCATGTTACACCAGCTCTTCATTCCGCTTCACTGCCACACCACACACCATGAGAAGCCAGAGTCAAGAGGTTAGTCTGGAGCTCAGTCCATCAGTATTCAGTGCTCATTTCTACAAAAGCCTCCAGGAGCTTCCAGGTTCCAAATGACCCTTCCACAAAGAAAGGGTTTGGTCCAGCACCATGTCTCCAGCCTCTGTAGAGTCCTCAGATTTTCCTTCATCTCTCTCACATCTGCAAATCTTTGATAATTTTCATCTTCTCTAGGCAGTTCAGTAACACTTCTGATTTGCAAGTGAGTTCAGGCAGGAATTTTACTGGATGAGTAGTTTCACTATCTGCATCTCAGTATCACATCAGTACTGGCTTTCTTCCAACCAGGAGACTTCGAAGAATGCTGAAGAGGTCTTTGTATTCAGACCAAGCCTTCTGCTGAGCTATGGGCACCATCTGTAAGGTGACTCTATGAAAATGACATCACTGCATGGCCAACGTGTTCTTCTGACAGTAAATTTGTTTGGCACACGAAGTCAAAACCGAGCCTTTTCAAACTGTCAGCATCTTGAGCTCAGTCTTGCAGCTAAATACCACGTTGTGCTCCTTCTACTCCACGTCTCTCACTTCAGCAACAATGCGATCTCCGCAATCAAACCTGAGCTGGCACTTTTTGTGATGACTCACGGAGATGATTAAAATACAATTGCTCTCCCACACCTGGGCTGGCTCAAAACGGCACCAAATGTATCACAGAGGTGTCTCCTAGCTCCCCACCCTTTGTTCAAAGAATTAAACACGCACACAGAGGAGAGACAGATGCACCAATGAAATGGGCATTTTACCCTCTTTTGTAACCAGTCTGACTCTTAACAAATGGGCCTCAATGTAGTTGTACATTATGGTTTCGGATGGGTGCCTTTACTCATACTGAGTTATGCACTTCATGAGGAGCAGCAACAAAACCATGCGCTCACCAGCCAAAGCACTGAGAAATAAGGCTGGAGTGAGACTCTGTAAGTTAAAGTGATATTCAGTAGCATAACAGCCACATAACCTCCAGATAGAGGCTCTTAACCCACAGCAGACGTATTTCTAATGCTGCGTTTGTCACAGGTGACATGCAGTTACGTGCTCCCCAGACACAGTGACACATAACAGAGAAACCTTCAGTCTCTCTGAAGGCAAAAATTTGTGTCCTTGTCACCCAGTGAAAGATGGCAACTCCAGCCTGGTGTGTGCTGCAATCACACCAGCACAGCGAACCCGACAGGAGGAAAATTAAAGCAGCCAAGAGGCAGTGCCTACCTTTTGAATCAATTTATCTCAGGGCATGCCTGCAGCCCTCCTCTGCGAGATGCCGCTGCTGTGCACCGGCAACATCACTGAAACAGTCAACAGATATCGACCTCTAAAACACCAGCCAGGCTGTTCTGTAGGAACCCTGCATGTGACTCAGCGTGGGAATACATCTTCAAAAGCAAGAGTTTCAGGCAGCATTCTCTTAGAAAAAACCAAAACAAAAACCCAACTCACAAACGAACAGTTCATTTCAAATCACTCTTCCTCCTTCTTTTCGTTTTTAATTGCACCAGGAATGAGCTTTTCTGGAGTACTATTTTGAACGTCCTGGAGAAGTTCTGCCAAGTCCTAGAAAAACACAATGTAATTTTAAAATTACAGTCTGACAAACTGCTGCTTTGAGGGAACAACCATCTTCTAAATGACTGAGCAGGAGGCCTCAATCGCAGCTTTACATGAGCTAAAGAAGGGACTGCAGGAGCATGTAGCGGTCACTGCTCTAACTCCGTGCAGGCCACGGACTGCAGCAGCATCTGATCACCACATTGGTAATGAAAATCTCAAGGAATTGCTCTGCACCATCTCTGCTTGGCCTGAATTTGGTCACTGTCCTGAAAACATCAGGATGGTACCACAGCACCTCTGTGTCGTGTTACAATGTCAGATTGATACCACACAACTCCATCAAATAACAGTAGATTATGTCTCACAGATATGGTTAAATCCATTTGTGTTATTTCAGTCTGAGCTGGACTGTGCACTAGAGAATCCTACACAGAGACAGGGCACACTGGGTGCAGCAACAATCACCTGAATGAGCTCATGCTCCAGACAACAACCTGGACTGAAGCTGGAGGTGGGACACCAAAAGCAGTGACAGATGACCTCTGGCTCTCACCAGAGATGGGAGAATCATTTATTTTCATTTCTACAAATCCTCTGCAGCTTTCAGACCTGTCAGTAATAAAGCACTTCCCAGCAGGAGCAAAGTAGTCCAGGATAATCCTGCAATATAACTCTTCCTAATAAACTGGAGTGATGGGCAATGGCACCTTTACTATCAAGCCTCACCCTGGAATCCCACTCAGCACCTGTGGGACCACAACACGCAGGAGGATTTGGGGAGCTGTCAAAGGGCAGAGGAGACCCAGTGCCACTGACCCTTCTCCCTGCACAGCCACCCTACAGGTGCCACGATGATGCCCCACACAGAATAGGATGACAAAGGGCGGGGAGCAGCTGGACAAAACCAGACCCAAACTGCAGAGATGTGATGCTACTCTGCAAAGAAAAGTGGTTTGGAGAAAGTTCCAGCCACAAGTCTGTCTTTTATCCCCAAATGAGCCCATGCCCTGCAGTCATCCACTCTGGGTCCAGGCAGAGGGACAGTGTGTGACATGTGACACACAGCCCCATTGCTGACGGCCTTGCTGGCAGCAGATGAAGAGCTTTGTATTGCTGGATGTGAACCCACGTCCTTCAGCCGACCCAGAGGCCATCAGACTTTGAACCTGTGTATCACCGTGTCCCTATGGCCAAGGCCAGCACAAGCCACCCACAGAGCCAACACCAGCAGCACAGCCTGGGGCCACCTGCACCACAGCTGCTGCCTCCAAAGAAGCTGCAGGAGAGGGTGAAAGCAAGGAAAATACCACTTGTCTGGTGAACACTGGATCGTGGCACAAGCCAATTTATCCAAGGTGGAATTCACCCCTTGGGGGAAGAGCAAGTTCACTTCTAAGCATTTAAAGACTTGAAAAAAATTCCAACAACTGGACACACCACATCCCACAGCAGGCGTGCGTCCTTGTCTTCCAGCTCTAGCGATCCATGGGGCTCTACTTGCTGCTGGCTGTAACCTAGGGTATTAACTGTACAAGATTTATGTTTAAAGCATATTAGTAACACTTTTAAATGGTGAAGGAGGCATTTTAGCAAACACTAAATTCTGCAGAAGCTCTGTTTGGCAGCGTTATCAATAATCCTATTAATGACAAGGTGCAATTTACAGTAAACTGGCAGAGGAAAGGAGATACAGGACTTATGTGAAACAAAAAGATAATGCAACATTATTCCATTGACTGTGCTTTCTCTTATTTGCCTTGTTATGTATGCTCAGGGCTCACAATCTATCACGGATGAAGTTGTTTGTTCATAAAGCAGCACACAAGAGGTTTTTAATCCAAGATCCCTCTAGCTGCATTTCAGGATTCATTTCAAAGTTGTCTTTAATTTTTCTATTTTGTGTAAGTTTATCCTAATATTAGCAAGCACTCCTCTGAAAAGAAATTGCTGTGCTCAGTTGTGCTGCTTGTACTGGATTATATGACTGCTTACTGCGGCTTTACTCGCTAAGACTGCACAAAGAGACAGAACTTGCAAAGCAGACTGCAGGGCTCACGTCACTCTTCCCAGTCCCCAGGTTTGTAGAAGGGCTGCCGGCCCTCAGGACTGAATCCAACTCATTTGTGCATTTGCAAAGATCCTTTGCACAATTATGAAACAACTCTATCAAACGGAATGCATAATTCTAACATAACAAGCAACCTTTACTGCTAAGAATATATCTATCCTACTAATACATTAAAAAAAATACATTGGAAACTTTAAAGATTGCATAAAGATGCATTTGAGGCTTTAAAATAATTTAAATTATTTGTTTTCTTTTCTACATTATCTCATCTTCAGGTGTCTGTGTGGGAGGGCAGACAGATGGTTACTCAGCTGAGGAACCTGAGGCTGTTCTGTCTTCGTACAATGGTAACGACCAGCAGTCTGGAAGGAAGACAGGCTTCAGCCCAGGCCAAAGTCTAAATTCAGGAGAAGAGACTGTGGAAACATCACGTATGGGAACTGCTCAGACTTAGCTTTTGTGTGGTTTTGCTTCAGCTTCAATTCCCAAGACTCTCACAGATGGATTTGGTCATTACACCATGAACAGCTAAAAAGCCCAAGGTGCACATTTTTATACCATATATAGTGGTAAGAATGTCAACTATGCTGGGAATGAAGATGATGATGATGAATGAATTGATTTTATTTCTAGTTTTAATTATCGGGTAAATTCCATTTACCACCTAGAATGTGAATGTGCAATAATATGCTTCCGGCGTGAAGCCCAGACAGAGTTTCCAAGCAAGGGGGAGGGGGCATTAAACTGTGCTGGCTGGTGTTGAAAGCACTTGACATTTCTCCATTTCATTTCCTAGGTACCACATCATAAATAAGCTCAATAAACTGTTACTTACAGCCCTGGCCAATTTGAAATCCTACCTGATAGATTTATTTCAAGTATACCCTGTCCTCCAAAGCTGCTGGGAAACAACAACTTGTCACTGCCAACCTGTTATTTCTAGATCCAACATCGTCTGTACATCAGCAAAGCCATTTCCAGTGCTTGTTTGCAGAGATGCTGAAAGTCACTGGGAGCTGACGGCTGCCTGCACTCATTGCTGAAAACACCACAGGCAAGCCAGGTGACATTTAGCTGTCCTACATCACAGGCACTGCCAAAAAATGGAGAGCACAAAAATGAAGAAATAGATTTGGGGTTTTTTTTTTTTTCAATGCGTATTGCACAGTTTAGGAGAACTAGAAAACTATCCCTTGCTTAGGATTAACAACATTGGCCAATCTTTATAGCTCTACTCACATTGCAACCAAATTGATCTGCACCAGAATAATTGAAGTTTCTGCAAACTTTCCCTTATCAAATCTATCAGCTGGCATTACCCGCCTCTGGCAAATGCAGAGCAAAACCCACCAGGTGTTTCTCTAGGTGTGTTCTTGTTAAAATACACATTTGGCTTGTGTCCTCCATGCAGGTGATTGATGTGAAGAGCACTGGGACTTGGACTTTCCAATTTGTGAGAGCCTTACCTCAAAACAAACTGCAAACGAGAGTGCCACAATCTGCTATATTAATTCAGGTACATGGTGAAATTAGTGAAACCAATGCAGTCCTGGGGTCTGACACGTCAGTGACAGGCAGTGCAGTTGTTCCACACAGCTGATGTAAGCTAGGAGCTCACACCACAGGGATCATCTGCACCCACACCTGTGGGCTCTCCAACTCCGAGCTGTTTTACACTTGTGCTGTTAATGCTGCTCTGGCTGAAATTTCAGCCTCAAATCAAACCTTACCCCGCTTATCCCTTGACAAGGCTGTTTGCCACCACCACTCTCTGCATGCCCAGAGTCCTCCAGCAGCATTTGCTTCTCACACATTCAAGGCAGCAGTCTGGCCTGTGATCCCAGCTGGAGCTGCTGGCAGAAGAGACAGTCCAAGAGATTTCCACATTATCATGACTCTCCATGAATGACTTCAAAGGAATACACAGATCCTATCTTCGGGAGATTAGCTGGAAGGGCACTGCCTGTCCAGGCAAGCTTGTTCCAGTCTTTTATCCCGTAACTTGCAGGATCTCCATACAGCAGAGACAATCCAAGACCACATTTTCCAAAACCTCCTACACAGGGCCTGCAGGATGGTCATTTCCAGCTGCCAGGGCTTTAAAGGAGGACGGGACAACACAGCCTCTCCTATTGGATAGAGATGTTTATTCCAACCTACACAGCAACTGCCATTGTTTTGGTTAGTAAGTATTCAAACCTTGTCCTGCTAAGAGTTCCAGAATTGCTTTTACTAGTTAGTTTAACATAATTACATTTCCATGAATACAAGCCCCATTTCCTGTCGTGCCTTTACAGCCAAAGAAACAGCTCAGCAATACATTAATGCATGGTTGAAGGCTGGCAAGTCCCTGGGAGCTTTGGGTGCCTCCTGACAGGAAGGAGCTTTGCCTGCAAGGTGGGGAACAGGAGCTGCACCTGCCATGAACAGTAAACAACACCGTTCTGAAAGAGTGCTGTGGGTTCCTGTGCACAGCTGTGGAGCCCAGGGGAAGCTCCATATGCTCTCAGATATCTGGTTAGTGCTGTCACACAGAGGCTGCTTGGCTCTGCACAAGCTGCTGGGGATGGGGCTGGGACAGTGCCTGCTCCCAGCTCTGTAGGAACACCCTGCTCTCCCACCAGGCAGGTTCCAGCAGCACTGCAGCAGCTGTAAGTACTTAGCGAAGCCACCCACACCACTGCTTTTGGGTGCACTTGTAAATTTTCACAAGTGTCTCGATGTTTGACAGACGCCTTGGCTTCCCTACCAAGACAGGGAACCAGGGACAGAAGAAAGGCCCCTCTCCATAAATTTCAGCCACTGCAGAAATTATCACTCAGATTTCAGTGAGGGAGACATAAGCTGAGCTTCACCTCCACATCCTGCTCATGCCAGCTGGAAAAGGGGGGATTGGGCAGAGAGAGAACAAAATCACAAGGCTGTGCTTTCCTCCCAACAACTGGAGCTCAGTGCAGTGGCTGCTGCCACCCCAGCTCCAGAGCCAAACTCCCTTCACTCCTCCCAGCCCTGCACTCTCAGGGCTCCTGGCAGGGCCTGCCTGCAGGGTGTTTCTGTTTCCTCACCACCACTGAATTGTGAACGATCCTCAAAGTCACATGTTGGCAAATATCAACACGGTGCAAGTTTCCCTCTCCTGGATGAGACATGAGGTCCTGCCAACCAGTGCTGCATTATGCACATCTCAAACTGTTCCAGCTCTGCATTAGCATTCTGAAGCACAGCTTTATCCTCCCTGCTTCAGAGACCAGCCCCTGCTTTACATAAATCTTTAATGAAATGCTCTGCCTCAAGCACCAATGCCTATGAACAAAAGGCAGAGTTGAAGGAAAACAGTTTTATCTCCAAAAAACCACAGCAGTTCTACAAATAGCACACAGAAATTACACTTGCTGCACCGATCTGGGATCCCTGGAGCACCACTGAAAAGAACGCAGAGCATTGAAAAACATGAGGAGCTGGGACAACTGTAAGTGCTTTCCAGAAAGACAAGTAGGAGAGTCATCCAGTTGAGGTTCATGCTAAAAACACAGCAGGACAGCCCCAGTTTCCCAATGCACGTGTCTGGTTGATGCCCATGTGGGAGGCTGTGAGGCTGCATGTGCCAGATTGGCACCAAATGTTCCCCCCAGCAATGCAACAGGTCAGGAGACTGATGTTAAAGCCTCGAGATTTAAAAGCACATGCACAAGTCTATCAAATTCCTATTCCCTTCGGGATTCTGAGCACTTATGCTTAATGCTGTCAAGTGTTTCAAGTGCTTCCTTCAGGAATTTAAAAGCTGTAAATGTTCATCTCCCCCTGCAACACATGCTAAGTAGAAACATGACTAGAAAATGAAATTGTACTGATTCAGGATGAGGAATTGTCATTTTAAGATAAAACTAAGTACCATGAAGCTAAAGATAAAATTGCAGGGGCTGGCAACATCGTGTGACAAGGACAGTTAGACTCTTGATGCAAAAGAGTGACCAGGAGATGTTACAAGACCCTCCCAACTGAGAATGCAATGCAAAGACATCCAGCATTTAGGGCTTCATACAGGAACACTCAGCTGATGCTTTTCAAAGCAGTCAACAGGAGTTAAGGCATGTATCTTCCATTAAACTTAGTGGAAAATGTTTGTTTAAATCCTCAAGACTGCCTTGAGGAGATGTATTTCACATTCACAATCTGAGCTGGATGCTTGAATTTTCAGTTTTAATATTCACATCTGCATGTAGGCCCCAGGTCAGTAAATCACTTAAATGTGTGCTTCAAAATGCAACAGCCAACAAAGCTACTCGTGCTCAAAATTTAGTAAACATTTCGATGTCCCATCCAGCAGAGATGGAGTTGCTCAGATGGTTCTGTGTTTTGCTGAACTGATGCCTAAAGCCTGCAGAGGCTGCCATGAGAAGTTACCATTTTGCCAACAAATATCATAACGTTACCACACTTATTCCTGTAAATCAAGAGAAACAGCAATGCCAGAGATGTGCTCAGAGACAGTCTGGTGTCTTGTGCATTTTGGCTTTCTCATCCACATTTTGAGTTCCCTAATCAGGGATCTAACTTAAGCTGAAAAACTGGACCCAGCTGGATGTTTTTCAATTATGCCTTTATTTTTATTGAGCAGTAGGAATCCTAGACTAGATTTTCTGTATCACATAAACATCTATTGAGAAGATTACAAATAAAGCACGAAAACTGTCCAAAATTCCCAAACCAATACCTTAAAATGACAGTAATGTGGTGTAGAACAAACCCTCCACCCCATCCAGATTTCAAATACACAAAATACAAATGGCTCTGCCAATTCAAGATGCCCTCAGATTTGTCTCCCTCTTACCTCTGCAGGGCAGCGTGGGATGACCAGGGACAGGAACTGAACTCAAGAACTTGAGCTGAAGGCCAAAAGATGGGCAGGGAGTGTTCCACCCTCTGGGATGAGGCATTTTGGGAAGGATCACCATGAACATTTGGACCTAGTCTCCAACTTGGGAACTGAGGTCTCTGAAAGCGTGAAAGTATTTGGATCCCACCATCAGCTTCTCACTTACCCCAGCCAGATTAAGAATCTGACAATAAATAATCACTACATGCACCCAACATTTTAGCTGTACAGAACTAAACAGCATTTGTGGCTGTACTTTGAAACTCAGAACCCAACAATAACCATATAAAAGCTCAGCAGTTTTGACTTGCAGACACATCCAAGGTAAGAAGTAGGCAAGACAGCAGCTGGATGTTAAACATAATGTGGTGTGACCATGCAGAAAGTGAAGGAGAGATCCTGCTCTCCCACTGCTGCCTGTTGCTTTCCTTGCAACAGAGACAGCAACTGACAGAAAGTGGGATGAGTCTGTTCAATTTGCAGATCTAGCAGAAAATGAACATACCTAGAGGTAAAAACCCCTCGAAGGACTGCCCTGCCCCTTATCAAAACCAAACACTGCCCCGAGAATCAGCCCAAGGAGCCTGCTCCTGTCAGTTCCACAACCTGCAAACCTGAGGCAAGGGACAGGGAGGAGATTCACAGCTCCAAAAGAGGAAAGATACTCCCTTTGGCCTCAGTTCACGGGCAGGGTAAAACCTTCAAGCCACGCTCTCAGTGAGGAAGTGGCATCCAGCACACGTGGGGGAGGAGACAACGCTGTGGGATTTCGGGTCTAGCCAGCAGACACAGGCAGGTTTGTAAAGTAACACATAACCAGTGCAGGCAGAGATGTGCACATAAAAATAACAGCACGGGGCTGACAATCTGCAGGATTCCTCCCCACAGCTGTGCCGAGGCACACTCCAATGGGGGTGCACATTTGGCCTCCCTCTGTACAGCTGTGAGCCTGGACAAAGTCCTGCCAAGCACAGAGCAGTGCCAGCTTTCACACCAAATCCCTCTCCACTCCCTGAAATCCTCCACTGTGATTTGGAAGGACGAGAACATGTGAGAGAGGCAGGAGGAGTCGCCCACATGCTGTGTGTTCACGGGTTGGTGCTGAAGGAATAAGGAACATCTGCATGGGGACAGCAGGCTCCTGCCAGCAGGTACCAGACACAGCAGCTCACAGCTGGACAGCTGCACAAAATTCCACCTCAGGCAGCGATCACAGTCTGGGCTGTGTCACATTGTCCTCAAGACACTCAGCTGGGCCCCACTGAAACAATCTTTTACCCACTGCACTGGTGCTGCTGGCAGGCAGACTGTAAACTGCAGGATTCTCTGCAGCCCTTTATTCACATTCTCTCAGTAAGGTCATCACCCCGGCCCTTCAGCTTTGGGATCCACATCCTCCCAAACATACACAGACCCCTACTCCTACATTATGGCAAGACAAGGACTTACATGAGCAGGTACTTGGAGTCACAGCACACCCTGCATAAAGAACAGGGTTCCCTTGAACTCATTTCTGTGTGAACGACAGCTTCATTTTCAGAAAGAGAAGCTCATTTTGATCCTTCTGAGTAATTCCACTGATTGGAGCCACCAGTAGATTGCTCTGTGGCTCATTGATTAAGCTCAATGTGAATAACTGCATTACTAAAATAGATTGGCTCAGGCACCACCTGAAGACAAGAGCAGCCAGGGGTGGCAGAAGCAGTGCACCCGCCCGTACAAGGGCCACCCTGACCCTGGGAGGACAGGAGAAGCTGCCTGTGTGGCTGCATGGAGCTGACCTCCAGAAGGTCAGCAGCTTGCCTGCCCTTCCCTATGGCTGTATCTCACTCCCGAGTGGATGGGCCACTCCACGCCGTGGCCCCAGCCATGGATTCGGCATGCATGACGGTGTTCCTGAGGGCAGCGCCTCACGGAGCAATGCAAAACATGCTGAGAAAGGCAAGGGAAGTGACCTGGAAATGACAAAGTGGAGCAAGGCAAGGAGCAAAGACGAGGTGGCTGAGGAGGAACGTCTGCACGGTTATTTCTACAGAGCCCGCTGAGGAGAGGCGACGAGGTTTGTCTGACACAGTTGGTGCAGCGCAGGCGCTGCTGGATGGCTCTGCTGTGGGCAAAGCTCTGTAGATTGGCAGCCAGAAGATTAATCTTGTACCTTTCAGAAGTGGTGGGGGCTACACGTGGAAGAAAAAAATGCCTACTTTAGTTTTTCATCACGTAGAATATTATGTCAAACGGCAGAGATGCAGTGTCCTGAGCACAGTCCCAGCTTCTGGCAGCAAGAACAGCGCTGCCACACAACTCTGAGCAGCTTAAACTAAAATTCTCAAAGCAAATTCTCTCTTTTTCGTAACAAGAAGCAGCAGAAAAATTACTTTTCATATGCAGAAGGAATCATTTGTAAAATCAAAGATGAATTCTAAAAAACCAAAGAACTATTTTTTATGATAGATGAGGTTTTAAACACCACATGAGAGAAGAGACTTCCCTTAAATAGGTGCCAGTTAATTAATGAGATTTGGTAAATGAGTGCATTTCCTGCGCAACAAACTACAGGCTTCCACTTCCAAAGTACATTATGTTAAATTGGACAAAGGTCCATTATTCTGGAATAAAAGACTGCCCACTGGAGGGTTCACACTAAAGTATTCCAAGAATATCTTCATCCAGGAATACAAGCAGTGTATTTGCAAGCGGAAACCAAGCAATCCTTAAAAATACCAATACCTCCTACAGGAGCTGGTACATTCAAAGATTTAGCACTTAGTAGTAAAAGAACCTCACAGTACCTTAGTTGTTTGGTTATACAAAAGCTCAGGAGACAGGGATGAGCTGCCTCCTGTGACCAGAAGGCTCTTGGGGCAGGTTTATGCTCTGCAGTATAAAGCAATGAACTGGCTGCATACCCTGCACTGCACAGACATCACATCTCTCACACTGTCTCAGTACCTGGGGGCCACTGTGCACTTTCGTGTGAACAGTGAACCACCGTGTGAGCTGGTTTGTCTGGAGTTCATGGAGCCTTTGGGCAATGTGCCCACTGCAGGGTATGCACAGGACAGGCTCAGCATCCTCAGCACTGTGCAGAAATCCATAGCGGACTTGAGCACCAACAACCAGTGGGCGAGTACACGGCCTGACCAACAGAAGTGATGGAGACCACAAATAGATACCTGCTCCCACTTCACTCTGAAGCACACAGGCATGGCAGCTTTCCATCCAGACAGTCCCCCAGACACCCTAAACCTGCTGAGAGAGGTCAGGGGTGTCATTTACATGGTCAACAGCAGACAGACCAGTCACAAGAGCAGTGTGGGTTTTAAGGTCTCTGCCCAGCTCAACCTCTAACATTCCCAAAGCTGCTTCCTCCAAATTCCTCCCCAAAGTGTGCCTACAAAAAGCTTTACACCTGCAGGATGCCCAGCCCAGATGAGGGGACGCTCACCAGTGCTGCACACAGAGGGCTCCAAGGCAGGTAAAGCATTTGAGATAAACAACATCTTGACCACAAGCCCCAGATGTTCACTCCCCAGGCCAGCTGATCACAACCCTCAGCAGATTATGTACTCCTGATAGACTATTCAAGTTGTTCTATGGAATAATAAGCACCAACCTTGCCTTCTCAGGAACATCTCTGAGCTCTCTCACTGCAAACAGTCAAAGTCAACTCACCAGGATGCCCAACTCTTGACTTTCATTATGGAAAATTATTCACAGCAGAAGTGTCACTTTAGCAGTGTACAATTTCTTGTCATTATAAATATTTTCATATCATGACTTTCTTTCTCTTATACCTATGGAGTCTTAGACCACACTGACTCCTTCACCTGTGCAAATCTTTTCCCAGACAGAGGACAGTCTTCAACTTAGTGGAACACAGAGCAAAACTCACAAGGATCCTCTCCAGGCTTTCAGAAAGAAGTACTAAGAATATCTTACAGCACTTTCAGTGATTTTTCCCATTTCCCAAAATACATTTTCCTTTCCTATCAGAAGACCTATCTCTGCACACACTCCACTCTTTAGTATAATCAATATATTGACACAGAAGTGAATGCCTTGCCATACATCTTTTTACTGCTTTAATGCCCTGACTTCTCCCTATGGCTGTTTGAACTAAGTCCATTCTAAACCCTTAACTGTATTTCTGTGCCAATGATTTCCAATTCAAAGGCTTTGCTTTGTCAATTACACACATGCATGCACACACCTACATGTGCATCTTCTGTTAATACTTTAAGCAAGACTTGAATCCTTTAATATTCTCTTCAAGGCCTTTTACAATTTTCCTCACAATGCTATTTAGACTAGCAATTAACCCCCCAGAAACATCACTGCTACCTAATGCTCTTACAACAGCGCTCAGAGGATAATGTCACAGAAACACAAATTCACCTTCTCACATGCAGGTATGAAGTCCTGGCTTGCACATAACCGTGTTATTGCTAACTTATCTACTGATGAAAACCTTCAGATATTCCCAACTCTACTTACCCTCCCCGGTTTTGGTAGTTCAGAGCAGGAGTGCTGACTCATGCCAACAGAATCGTTACTCTTTTTCAGGGATGTTTGGCATGGCCAGTGCCATCAGTTAACACTGACAGAATGACCTGGGCTGTACAGCAGCAGCACAGCAGGCAGGGCTGCTACAGCAGCCAGGACACATCATGCCCCTGACCTCCTGTAATGTGCCAGCCCTGAAATGGCAGAAGGAAGGAGCACCACGTTCCATTTCCAGGGCTGGTCTCATGCTGCCAACCACCCCGAGGCATGGACGTGGGCAGCAGATTAACCTGTCACAGACAGGATGCAGCTGAAGTCTACAAAGGGCTTATCCTCCCTGCAGCTCGTGCCCAGGTAGCTGGGGAAACTCCACAAGTGGAGACTCAAGCACCCTGACGTTGCTCAGAACCTCAGTTTGCAGCCAGCCTTCCAACTTGTGTATCTGTGAAGTCTTCAGGACCAAACTGGTTCTCACCTGTAGGAAATCAAGAGTAGGAACTGTCCCTTCCACAAGCTCTGGCTGCCCAGGTATTCCTGCAGATAGCAAATGTTTGACTTAGGGTGGATTTTAAATTGAAGTTCACCTGCAGTGTCCTGTTTGGAAAAGCATTTCCTAATGTGCATTTGTCTATGGGGATAAATGCACATTTCTGCTTAAAAACTGAGACTTTCCTGATCAAAGGAACTGGAACTTCTATACTACATAAAACACAGCAGAAATCAAAATACACTTTTCCTATTATGAGCATGGAAAAAAAAGAGAAACCTTCCTACATAAACATGATAGAACAGACACTCAAGTTACATACTAAGCATTTTTCAGTGGTTTGGGAAAGAAAAGAAATACAAAATGTGAAGTTAATATTCCTCCTGGAATGAGATTAAAGATATTATTTTACGCCCTACTTGAAACATCATAGTAATTTTCATCTGCACTAATAAAAATAAATCAGCAGCTGATCTTCCATGCATTACCATTTCATGCAACAGTCACAATGCTTCTGAGATGCATCTGCCCTGTGGAACTCCTACCACAAATAGAGTTGAATTTAGGGACTGCTGAGTGCACAAATTTATTACATCAATTCTTTGAGGACACTGTCACGTAGAAAATGCAATGTGGGCAGCTAGAGAAGAGCATCCAGAGAAAAGCATCCAGCCCTGAGTAAAGACTTCTAAGAGGAAAATAATTAGAACTGAACAACTGAAAAAAGAAAAAGTCATCTTGCCTGGCACCAACTGTTGGGTGACCAGCAGAGCCCTGTTTGGAGCACACTGGTGACCCAGACAGGAATTAATGAATTCCCAAGCAGCCCCTCTGCCTGCAGCTCAGCCTCTCACAAAGATGCTCATTTGCAGAGCAGGACACGAGTTGCTGTTAGACAGGAGAAGTTCAATATTCATTAATCAAGAGAGCCCCCACTTTGTGCTGCTGCTGCCTGCAGCATGAATCACCCACCCACGGGTTTTACCAATCCTGTCACTCACTGTCCCAGGAATGCTGAACCCCAAATGCACCAACACTCCCAGCCCTCAGCTGGGGCATTTGCACAGCCAGAGCTCAAAGCTGGGAACCTGCAACCGCTTTTTGAGCAATTCAAACGGAAAATGCCAGAAAGACAAAAGGTTTAATCTCAAATTTGCATATAGCAACTTATCCTTGCAATAGTTCACTCCTAAAAAAAGAGCTACATGAAAAGGAAGGATTGAAGCAGGCAGCTGCACATTGGGAGATTTACTCCAAACCTTCCCAGGAAGCCTATGGAAGCCTGCAAGCACATGCTTTTCTTTTACAACCCAGGACAGTAATACATTCAACTGTGCTAAAGCAAAAGTGTCAGGCACAGAGATTTAGGGAGATAATACAGTGAAGGCTCAGGGACTAGACAAAATCATAAAAAGATGCAGGCAAAATCTGCTTCTTTCTTGCTATTTACTGTCAGTTGTCCCTGTTGTATTGGATGGGGAAGGCAGAGCACACCTTCAGTAGGAAGAGGGGCTGGGGTAACCTCCTCCTCAACTGCCCACAGCACACTCTCCTCACCGAAACCCAAACCCAGCTTGTCCCTGAGCACCCTTGTTCTTCTGGCTCAAAAAACCCAGCTCTAGTCACCAATGCAAACATCTGCACCCAGGTGTATGAGGCACCAGATGTGGAGGGGTTCAACCTGCTCCAGCCAGCACTGTCAGGTGGAAGTCTGTGTTGCTTAAGAGGTTGACCACAACCTTGGATTCTTCTGTGTCTACTGAGCTCTGCAGTAGAGCACGTCCTGGCAACACACAGATTATCCAAGAAGCTCAGTAAAGACATGGCTAAGAAATGCCAAGGTATGGTAGAGACTCAACAGCACATAAGCTATTAAAAAAAAAAAAAAAAACCTGACCACCCCGCTTTCAAATTTCTGGAAGCCATGCAGAAAAGATCTTCATGGCCATCTGCTTGGTGCCTGTAAGCACTTGGTCCCACAGGTCACACTGGGAAAACCCAGCAAACTGGAAGGCCCCAGAGCCACCCTTCCAGCAGCACACGGGCTGCAGCTCCCCCAGCGCAGGCGACGCCTGGTCACACACGTCTGTCCGTGCTGTGTGCTTGGAAACGCTCTCTGCAGGACACAGCTTTGCCAAATGGGATTGTCACTGCCTTCCAAATAACTCACATGAATGTCTTGAATTTTTCAAGTGGTGCCACGAAACGTGGGGCTGCACACGCCATAAACTGACATATTTCACTAATACAATCCAGGAGCAGCATACGGGGAGTATTTATACAGCCCTTTATTATTTTTTATGAAAGGTAAACAACCCTCTCGGGGACATGGTGACTTGCACTGACAGCATCTTTGTTTTTAGGAAAAACATACCAAGAGGGGAGGGTCGGAGGCTTTGCAAGTCTAACCCATGGGTACAAATTCCTCCAGTCCCGTTACAGGGGAAAAACCAAACATCCTCGTCTTCCCATGATTTTACTGTCATTCGTTTTATAAACTGGTCTTATTAAACTTGTTACTCAGCACAGTAATTAGTAGAAATAAAAAGACAGATATAAAGAAAATTCAGATATTGACTCTAATTAAGTCTTCCTAATTGTTATTTTACTAGTTTGGGTGGAGCAATTTTGTCGTGATTTAGCTGTTGAGGAACAATTAAATAGAATGCGGCTTTAATTCCTTCCTGATCGCCTGACAAAAGCCAACACACATTCAAAGTCGTGTGAGAGAAACCAAAGCTAATCAGAACAACGTGACATTGGCACGTTGTCTCACCAGGTGAAAAGCCAAGCTGGGATGGTACCGAAACCTCACCTCTTTGCACTTGAGCTTTAAATGGTGACAGCAGTAACGCCCTGGGGCAGGAACAGTGCCAGGTTCGTGTGGTACTTGCTTGCCCTCCTGAGGAAGGGCAAAGGCACAGTACAGCCCAAAGGATGAGCAATGCACGGCTCGAGGGACCAGTCTGGCTTTTAGGGTGCCAGCACTTAACTCTTGTGCTCTGATACGTCACACAGCAGCCGCTGGAGGAGTCCCATAATCTCACTGTCCCTGTTTCTCTCTACCACAGGTGGAAACCAACCTGTCTCCAACGTGAAAGGACGCCTTGATAAATGCAGTAATTATCACCAGACACCCCACCCAGCAAGCAAGAAAATAAAGGCCATTTATTTGTCCACCTAGTTATAAAACTACTACCAGAAAACTCTGCAAATCAAGACTCTGGAATCTGATTTAATTAAATCAATGAGAATTATATCATTAATTCATCAGAAAGCTCAAAGCTAACAGGAAATTGTTTGTATTGACTACAAACTCCTTCCATGGAGCTGCCTGGTGGTACCCCTGCTATGGAACAGCCCAGCTGCACCTCTGCCACTCCATTTGTCATCTCAATGCACCATTTGTTCCCCCCAAACACAGATCATCTTACCCAAAGCAGTTGTCATGCTTCTTCCAGTCCCTACCATCTCAAGCACTTTACACATTCCTCTCCACACGTGCTCATAAAAATCACTTGCCATAAGAGCTTTTAAATGGGGCTTGTCAAAACATCAAGATGGAAAGTGTGCAGGACTGAACCTCCGGTTTCTTGTGGTCTTGGCTGACACATCCAAACACAGCCTGGTACAACGGGCTTTTCTTTCCACCACATACCACTGAGATATTTGGACGTGGCTTGTAAAGAAGAATCCTGACAGGAGAGGAGGAGAGGGAGACACAACAATCTTAAAAGGAAACTTCACACATGTAAAAGCCTACAAAAAGTACCAGCTGGATACCTGTAACAGAAACAATCAGGAAGTGATTTAAAGCAATTTGGAAATGCTTCAGTGGCCGGTTGAACACCTTTAGAATACAAATATTCAGCAGGCTATTTACAGTCCAAGGCAAAAAGTTTCCACTTTCCCCAACCCACAGCAGAGTACAGTCTATTCTCAGTAAGGAACATAAATTTTGAGCAACTCCAATAGACATGAAGAAGTCACTAGCTTTATCTCAATTTAACTGATTTCAGGAAACTTAAAGAAGCGATACTCAAGACGAGGGCTCTCAATCTCAAAGACACTCAAACCCTGCTAGGCCTGCTATTGTGTAGACAGCAATTGCTGATTTATTGACTGCAGAGTGCTTTGGATCAAGCCTTAGTATTTGCTAATATTTCTCCTGGAATTGGCCTTTAATGGCCCAATTCAACTCCAATTAGTGAGAAAAGAACAACGCCCATTTTCTTCAATAGAGTTGGAGGAAGTTGTTTCAGTTAGCAGCTGATCTGGAAAAATAAAACATTTGGACCAATTAGTCTTACTGCTAAGATATTTAGCACACATTTTATCTGAGATGAAAACTTCAAATCTAGGGCTAAACCAAAGAAATTATACTACAGTTTTCAGATCAAAAACAAAGGTGTTGAGAAGTGGAAATCTACCTCTCATTCCCTTGGGTGCAATTCAGAAGTAACCCTGGCAAAACCAGGGCAGCTCCAGGAACATAAATACGAAGTGACAGGGAAATCCAGCCTGCTATTCACATCACATATTCCATGGTTCTTTCTATTTCACAGTAATATACCAAGTTAAGCTGCTTATTAGATGGGCACATTCTCCTAACCGCAGCCAGGCTTGTATGTTATGTTGGGCTTGCCATCAGTGCTGACCGCCCTTTAATCATAATTCTGCTGTCATTTGTGGTTCCACTTCAGAAGATCCTTGCTCTAATACACAAATGGGATCGCTGTTACCACTGCTGCAGCCCAGAAGAGAGGCATGTGAGTAATGCCACAAGAGGGGTTCCTCGTAACCATCCCTATTTATAAAACCATCCTGCACATTTCCCTAACAATCTATATTTCAAATACTTCTGTTGGCCTACAGGATGCTGTGGCACACGCTTTCAAACTTCACAGCTCACCCATTAGCAAATAATGACCTTTCTAAAATGACCTAATAGCAGCTAATAACTGCCATAAAGCATAGAAAGGCTGTGGTACAGAAGGTCTTTTACAGAATGAAAAAAAAAAAACCACCAAACTTTTATTAGCAGAATCACTAATGGCCACATGGTCCTCATGTGATCGATTTACTTCTAGGAAATGCCTGGTATCAGATAATGAAATTATCTCACAAAACAAAAACAACCCCCAAACCAGCACTTCAAAAAAACACACTGCAGTCTGGCAGCTCATGAATGAAACACTCCGTAGGTGTTTGTGTACATTTATAATTTACTACACCACATTAAGAAATAAGACAACTGCAAACGACAAGCTGATGCTCTCCCAGCTGTGTACCCTATGCAATGATACCTTCCACCAGGGTTCAGCCAGCCTCGCTACCAACCTCCAAAGGATCCAAATCAGTTCCAGCAACTGAGTAAGGAATGGCAGCAGCTCTGCCTTCATAAAGTTCTGAAGCAACACACACTGAAATGCTATTTAGTGCGTGCACATGCCAGGACCAGAAGCACAAATCCTATTCCTGATGCAGAAGAGCATCACACCTGCTCCAGACTTTGTTTTCATCCTGCATCCCAATCCTGTATAAAATCACTGCTGATCTCACACAGAGGCAGATATCTGTATCTGGCAGCTCATGCAGACCCAGGGTCAGCCCCTCTGGAACAAAGCACCAAACTCAGGCAGTCACACACTTAGCTTTAAACACAGCTGGTCCCAGCTCAGGAAGGAATCTCCAGGTGCAGTTTTCAGCAGGTAACTAATCCTATGAAACACAGCAAGACAAGTTTTTCTTTATGTTCTCACCAGGAGCAGACTCAACATAAGTGCACAGAAGTGGCTCACAGGATATTTTCTACAACACTTTCACCTGCTCTCGAGCTTTCTACCTGAATTTCTCTATTGGACCCACTGTTTGCAGTTGCACCTGTACCCCTGGTGAATTATTCTATGCTGGGTCATCCTAATGGCTGAATCATAAGTGATCCACGTAACTCAAACCCGAAACTCCTTTCTGTGCGCCCGGATAAGGAGGCTCTGCAGGGCTTCAATTCCACAAAAAAGTTGACAGATCTGAATGAAGTGATGGAAAAGATTGAAGATCTCAACAGTCATCTTTTCCCTCTGCAGATCCACTGACTACACACAGCCTCTTGTCTGTGTTTCAGTACAGCTGAAGTCTCCTGGCAGCAATCCAGGGACAGCCATCGAGCCCTGATGCTCTCAGAGGGCACCTTCTCCAGTCCACAGGGCACAGCAAGGCACTGTCTGAAGACATTCCTTGCCCAGCTTCCACACCCCTGCATGATCCTCATTCCTACACCCTGTCCTGAGCTCCAGCCCTGCAGAAAGCATCCGGCCTTTTGACAGCACCCATGTGGAACATCCCAACTTCCTGCACTCGTAGTTTGCTCTTCTATTTGTTTTTAAGATGTGGAAGGTATGTGGAACGTGACCCCCGAGCCAGGTGACCAGGCTGAACATGGTGTAGGATGTTTATACACATGCATTGGAACAGCTTACACGTACACATTCAAAATTGCTGTAATCAGGAAATGAGCCATGAAATGTTTAAGCGGTGGCACATTAATAATTTGTTTTATAGCTTAAATTAGAATCTTTGGAATTTCACAGCCAGACACTTTTAAATAGGTCAAAAATGCAGTAATCACACTTAATGATCACACTGCGATGTGCACCGCATCAGAGCTGGGAGTGAGAAAACCTGAGCAGAATGGATATGAACTACTGGCACACTCAAAAAAGCTTTTAACGAACCTCAAGAGCGAAACACATAACCCAGGCACCAAGTTTTTCATCTTCTGATCCTGCTCTTCAGAAATGAGGTGTGAGATTTCATGTGATCAGAGACAACAAATGCTGTTCTCTGTATTTTCCTTTTAGTTAGCACTGCAGATTAGCAAAGGATTTGACCACTTGCAAGTAGTGAGAATTTAGTGATGCTAACAAAGCCTTCCCCACCTGAGAAACACGGTTTGCTATTGTACCTGCCCACGCACATGTCACCCCTGTATGCAGACTTAAAACACATTCCTGGGTATCAGCATTTGGGTTTCTTTTAAAGAAAAGAACAAGAATCCACAGACTGAGATCAGTAATCTTTTAGTCTCCAAACCAGGGAAACCCTTCAAATTTTGCTAAATTTAGACACATGCTTATGTTCTATCTACATCAACTTGATTTCAGGTACAGTAAACCTGATGGAAAAATTGGGTAAAGAATGAGAATTTCAGCAGAAGAGGCAGTCATTGACTAATTAATCCTCTCCTGTCAAGCTACTGAGGCATAACCAAAAAGGTAAACTAGGGAAAAAAAAAAAAATCAGCTATATTCTGTGAAAACAAAGTCAATGTTTGTCTACTGCAAAAGTACAAAGTCAGCAGGGGAGACTGCTTGGAAGCTTGTAAGAAAGCAGTAGAGAAATGTTTTTTTGGTTTCTTTTTTCCTCCAGTCAAACTTGGCTTCTTCTAAAAAACAAAGCAAGGCAAAAGATGAAAGGCCTTCTCTTCTGAAGCCAAAGATGAAGAATACAAAGAATATTAATGACTAACAAGTCTGTCTGTAAATGCCATGAGCTTAGCCATAGTAGGGACTAAAAGGAAGAACAGTACTGCTATTAACTAATAAGTTTCTGATCTAACGAGCAGTGATGAAGGCTGATTGGCTCATTTATGGAAGGGAACATTAGTTCAGAAGAACACAGGTTTCCTACAGAGGATAAAAGGAAAGAAGGAAAGATGCCATTAAATACATGCAAAAGCTCTGGATGGTTCATTCACCCAGCACATAAAGGTAGTAAATTCCCAATTAGGGCTTGTCTGTCCCTCACATGTTTGTGTGTGCAGGTACAGCAGATGGCTGTCTTGTGGGAAACTTGAGCATTGGTGCAAATTTGTCACCTGCCTTATATTACTAAACACTGGATTTTGATGAATCGCATTTCCCAAAGGAAAAACACAAAAAACACAGAAGCTTGCCTTAGCCACAGTTCCTTGGACCCAGCATAAACCTGCCTGGCCACCACAGTTTCCCAGTGCCCTGGCATCCTGCAGTGGTCCAGGAGGGTCTTGTGGACCGGGGGCAAGGGAGGGAGGCAGGCGCTGGCCTCTCACCTCTGCACAAGCACAGCGGGATCAGTGCAAAGCACGTTCTTCCATGTTTGAAGCTGGTCTGTTCTCCTTCAAGAAATTGTTCCAATTTAAGCAAGTGAAACACAATAAAACCAGGAAGAAGAAAACAAACCACCTCGGAGCCAAAAGTGACACCATGCCAACTTCAGATTTGGAAACTGATTCACTTGCCAGCTCATAGGCACACACACCTAGTGTGTCTATGTTTGATGCATGGACTCAGGCTCCCTGCTCTGTAGAGGCACTCTGAATATTTTTAAATCAGGAAGAAATCAAGAACCACTGTACTTAAAGAAGATGGAAAAATTCCCTTTTCTCTAAGCCCGGACTAGAGGAATCTTGACGCATTAGATCTGCCTGTAGCATCCAGCAAGGCTGAGAGCCAGCACGGACACACAATTTGCTCTGAGATTCCTTCCCTTAACAGGCCACTGCTCACTCCTGCAGACAGGCTGTATTTTGCACTGCAGCCTGATCCAGCAGATGATATGAGAAGCCTCCGTGTCAGGATGGAAATTTGGGAAGCATTCCGACAGTGTGAAAGATGGCAGTGTTGAACCCAGCACTGCCAGAGAGCCGTGCTGCTGCCCTGCCTGCTGCCTTACTGGGCTGGGAATTCAAAGCCCCGAGTTCAGTGTCCAGCCTTGTCCATAACCCACAGTGGTCTCAGGAGATCACACTCTCTCAGCATCCCTTTATGGAAAAGGGGGATAGCAACATGTCTCAGCAGCATCACAAAGGTTTGTTAATGCTTGTAAGCACTTTGTAGATAAGGAACATCAAGACAGCAGTTAGCAGAGGGATTTGGGGCACAGACAGACATAAATCCAAAGCACTCATATCATATACTCCTTCTAGACAAGCATAGCAGCAGATCAGCTCCCTGCATTTAGTGGTTGTGGGCTCCATCCTCTCAACAGACTGAGCACTCTGCCCTTGATCCAAAAAACGAGTCCGCAGAGAATATTCACATGTTTAATGTTAATCATATGCTTAAATTCTCTGAATCTATAAAGAGAGTAAAAGAGAAAAGTGTTCCCCAGCTCCAAAACAAACACAAATTCCCAGAAGTTATATCTAGGACGTGAGCAAACATTTGGCAAGCAGAGGAAAGGCCTTCACTATACACCTGCTAAGCTTCTGCATCCCTGAGGAAACCTGCAGGTGGGAAAAGTGTCCAGAGTGAGTTTGCTTAGACAAAACCTTTCTAAAGTAACCAACATGGTGATATTTGGAAGAAGCACCCCAGAGCATGTGACCTACTATTCTTAGACAGGCAGAGCAGTCCTTGAGCAAGGACATCAGAAAACAGAATAAATGAAGTTTATTAAGAAATTCACCACACATTTGAACTTCTGACTAGGAATTTATAGTTGCAAATGAATATATTCATTTATTAACCATCGACTGTGAGAGAAAAGGCCTTCCTCAGAGGACAGGCACTGCTACCCAGTCCTCACTAATTCCATATGCCACCAGCAGCACCTAGAAAGCATCTTCTCATAACTCTGCATCAGAAAGGAACAATACCAAGCAAAAGGCACTGGATCCCCTTAGAGCCTTGTTAATTTTCAGCACATGTTGCTCTCTCATCTTCACTATCTGAAACATCTAACTCAATTTACATCCTGCTAAAATCCTGGGCTAGCTAATGGCTTGGGGCTACCAGTCTGCCAAATCAGCTGGCCAGAGTGTCCAGGAGTCTCTTGCATCAACCCCACCCTGACCCAGGTCATCCTGAGTCCTTTCCCTCTGATGGATCAGGTCTGTGGAGTGAGGATACAGCTCCTCTGGTGCAGGTGAGCTCAGCAGAGCAGGAGCAGGGACCTGCAGCATTAGGATGCAGTGAGCTCCACTCAGTCACAGACACTCCTGCAGAGCAGAGCACTTCCAGCTACAACCACAGCTGCAGCGTGGACACAGCCCTGGCCAGACGAGCACCTGCAGCATGAACACAGAGATGGCTTCCAGAGATGATTTTCAAAACCCTGTTAAACAAGCATGTATAGCAAGAAAAGCCTCAGGCAACCAAAGGCCAGTATGCAGAGCTTCATTGCTGTAGCAGACCTGTAAACATTTTCCAGCTTACTCACAGCAACATCACGTTTGGCCAGCGACATCAAAAGGACAAATCACTCTCTCACCAGCGTAAATTGTCCAAGAAGTTAAATAAGGCTGTTAATTATTTCTAAGGATTTTTAAAGAATCCTTTAAGATTACTGTCCTCAAATTTGATTAAAAATGCTATAAAAATTTTCAACTAAACATCGCTAGGTGAAATTGATTTGATGGTCTAAAAGAACCATTTTCTTAAGTAATGGCTTTTGGAGAAGTGTGTTGTGTTTTAACAGTACACAGCACTTTTCCTTTAATAAACCAGAAGGAGCTGTACTAGTCACACCTTACAAAGGGTTAACAAGGTGTTTACCTTCCTTGTTTGGTTGAATTAGAACTACACAAAATGCCCTGACTCAAAGGAGGTAGAACATATCCCTACCTTCACCTGCCTAACCAAGAAGCAGGAGGGATGGAATCACATTGCTGGGTGAGGCTGTAAGAAGTCCAGGGGAAGCTAAGACACCACTAGGAATGCTGGTTATATTTTGCCACCTCCTTTGCAAGGCACTTTGCTGTCCCAAGGTTTGTAGACACTACAAAACAACACAAAGTTCACTGCTGTTGCAGCTTATCAGCGTGACCTGGCAGACCCCACCACTGGGGAAACCCTCTGGAGAGGACTGAAAGCCCCAGAGGACACCTCCATGACTTTCTCACCAATTTCTGGAGGAAGAAGCACTGTCTCCTATGATGGGGCAAGCTACAAGGCATAACTCCAAGCCTGTGCAGTGTAGGGTAGCTCTCACAATAAGCTCAGACCTCTTAGACATCTGTGGTGCCTTTGCTTTGTTCAGTGCCCCCATTAATATCACCCAGGACTTCATTACCAGCACTTTCCCCTGGCCACACCCTTGACTCTTCCTTGGCTCCACTACTTCTTTGTTGAAGTACATAAAGAGCCAGAGTGTAACAAAGAAGTGCACTCCCCATCCTTGCTCCTCTACCCAGTCATCCTCCCCCATCCCACAAAGGCAGTCGCCTCCTTCTCCCATCCCTAACAAAACAGGTGACATTAAAAGAGTCCTGGGAAACAGAGCACCAGCAAGGGGCATCTTTCAGTGCTCAGGAGGGCAGACACACCTCCAGGCACGAGGTGCCATGGCTGCACCACAGAGCACAGGTATCCCACAGCAAGAGCTGAACCTGGGCAAGGACTGCTGGAATACACCTTTCCAGCTACATTGGCTCGAGAACAATAACTAAATTCCAGTCTAATTTCCTTCTGATCTACAGCTCTAACTCCTGAGTGACTCCCATTAAGTCAATTCCCAACTGTGGTATCACTCTGGATGTTTGCCTTAAATAAGGAGCCCAGGAAGCTACTAAAACAATGATGATCTTTTTATCTGGAAAATACCTGCCCAGGAGACTTCCCCTGTGGAATACAAATGTCAGTATTTTAGGTTTCAGTAACATCATATGATGTGCCATCACCACCCTACTCAACACACGGGGCAGGGACCATCAAGTCTAGAGGATACAATCAAAGCATAAATGGTTCCTCCTCTGCACTTCTCTTTTTCCTTGTCATCTCCTGGTGTTTCATCTGTGCCAGAGGGAGCAGTGCCCAGTGTGGGTCCTCAAACAAGCCACCAAAACACCCAAGGCTATGCAATATCACCCAGGAACACCCTGGGTGTTAAAGCCACATGGGCTGAGGTCTGTGCAGCTGCTCCCGTCCTGGTAATTGGGTGCTGCGGACACGCTCACGCCGTAAGCACATCTTTGACATAACACAGCATGACAATTTTTACAGAGTCACAGAAATGCAGAGCATACAAATAAACCTGAATGCTGAAACCATTTCATTGTTCATAAGAATATGCACGCTGCACCTGTTAGGACCAAGGGCACTGTCTGCGCCCTGGAGCTGATTATTTCAGCCTCTAACAAGCCTGTCTGTCTTGGAGGAGACTGTTAAACTCCAGTAGTTAATAAAGCACAACAAAATTATTTTACAAAAAGAAACCATTACCGAATACACAGAGAGAGATCTTTAAATGCAAGGTAAAGAAAACAGTTCTCAAACTGACATTTTCCGCTCAGCTTCTCACAACAGCCGAGTCAATTTAAATCAAATTTAGCTGAAACAAAATAACTCCAAAATTGATATTGGTAAAGTCCTACCCTGAAACAAATGTTCGGGAGCCCAAGTGCAAGCCCAGCCCGGGAGTCCTGATAGAGAGGAAGGCAGGACGCTGGCGCGGCACGAGCGGAGCGTTCCCCCGAACCCCGTCCCGGCCGGAGGGAGCAGCCGGCGGCGGCGGCGCTCCCGCAGCCCCGAGCGGAGCCGGAGCCGGAGCCGCCGCGGGGAGCAGGTGGCAGAGCCGGTCCCCGCAGCCCAGCCCCGCCGCCAGCACGCGTGGGGCGCCGGGCCGGGGGCGGCTTTTCGGCGGCGAGAAGGAGACGGAGGAGCGCAGGAGAGGAGCGGCAGCCACGGCTGCGGCAGCGCGGGGCGGGCAGGGCGCGGGGAGGGCGCGGGGCCGGCACTCACCGAGCTACGCGCGGCTGCTGCTGCTGCTGCTGCTGCTACCCCCGCTGCCGGCCATAGGGGCGGCGGGGCGACGGGAGCCCGCTGCGGGCCAGAGCCGCCCCGCGATCCGCCGCATCTGCCCGGCGCCGCCGCCGCGGAGGAGGAGGAGGAGGCAGAGGAGGAGGAAGAGCGGAGCGCGCCGCCCTGGAACCCCGCGCAGCCCGGCCGCAGAGCGCCGCCTGCCCGCCNGCAGATGCAGCCGCCCGGGGCGGGGGGCGGCGGGGGGCGGCGCGGAGCTGGGGCCGGGCGCGGCCCCGGGGCGCTGCAGCTGCCGGAGCGGGGCTGGCAGGGCCGTGCGCCGAGCGGGGGGCGAGGAGCGGCTGGAAGCGCCTGTGCACAACGTGGCCGGGCGCGAATCCGCCCCGCGAGGGCTTGTAATGAAGTACAGATGTTCCCTAATATAATTATATCGTCCTCTCCCCGATAATTGGCTTTGGCAGCCGCGCCGATCGAATCCCCCCGCGCGGCTGCCGTGCGCTCCCCCCGCCGGCACCGCGCCGACACCGCGCCCGGGCACTGCCCCGGGGACCCCGCGTCTCCAGGGCCCTGCTCCCGAGAAGGGCGTTCAGAGACCTGCGATTTCAATGGAAGCTTTGGCTCACAGCAGGTGAAGATGAGGAACAACGCTTATTTACTTATTTCTCAAAGTGCGTGTCCTTAGAGAGCATGGGCTTGCTTTCTAACTGGGCTGCCCGCAGCCAGGGAGGATGAAACACCGTGGTTGTAGGACTGAAAGGTTATTGCACACATCGGGGAAGGCCCTTGTCGTTGAGCAGGAGCACAGCGCTGCTTTGGGATGGCAGCAGAGGCTGTCCTGGCCGGCCGAGCAGGACCAGCACCCCCCCTGTGCAGCTCCCTCACTGTACCTGTGCTCTCAACGGGCCAGGGGAGCTGCAGATGGTTAAAACACCCCAGCTCTCCCCAGCCTGGTTTGTCTTTAGGGAAATTGCCACTGAGGACACGCTAATACAAGCCAGATATGTGGGCGTTTTATGCATCTATGTGGGGAAAACGGATCAAGCCCACAAATTCATCTTGCAGAGGACAAGCAGCCAAAACAAGGTAATGATTTCTAGTCACTACAGGCCCCAGACCACACTGCTTTTACCCAATGACTCAAAGCTGAAACCCAGTCATGCCATTCCTGCTGACACCTGGACACTCTGAGGTGTGTAAATACTTCAGATAAGCAGGATTAGGGAATTCTTTTAGCCCAGCGTTGCAGAGGGGAGCCACAGAGAGCTGACGCATCTGTACCTCTCTCATGTCAGCTCAGGCAGTGTCTAAGGGGATGGGCAGTCCTGCTTGTGAGCACAAAGTGCAGGTTGGAAGTCAGCTCCCCCATCCCCAAAAGGGAGCCTGTCCTGCCCAGTCCAGGGTCTTAACCGCCAGCTCTTATCAATGTAAGTGAAGGCAAGCGACTACAGTTCTTCCAAGCAATTACCAACTTCTCAGCCCAAGCCCACAACGACAGTCACACTCCCCTTTTCTATTTACCAGTGGTACCAAGGGGATACCTGTGAACTGAGAATCATTTTGTACCTATGGAAAGGGTGAAGGGGTGGCTCCACGCAGGGACTGGAGCTACATCAGCGTTAATCCCGGTCTCAGCATGAGGAGCTCTGCCTTTGCCTCAGCAGGAACAGTAAAATGCTCCTTGTTCCACACCTGTGCTCTGCAGGTTCCTGAGGGACCAAAGCAGGCAGGGGATTTCACAAGCTGGGCAGGGCGTGGAACATCCTTGGTTTGCCATCAGCTGGGCCTCTTTGGGGTTTTGCTCACTCTCTAATACCCCCATGGCTGCTCAGAAGACAGAGAATCCGACACAATCACCGAGATATAAGCGATGCTGTGTGTTCCAGGCACTGTTTTCCATGTCTGCTTTTGGTTCTTGATTCAGTTGTGATCCCCAGAGGTGAAGGCATGGGGAAGGTGCAGTGTCAGAGCAGCTGTGTGTATTCCCTGAGCACAGACGCCTCTGCAGTAGATGGCTTAGGAGGCAGGATGGGGATAAAGAAACTAATATTATCTTTTCCTCCAGTTTCACTTCAGCCATAGTAGAATCTTTTCTTAGAAGGATATAAATATAGAAGAGGTGAGGGAAGCACAAAGGCAATACACCCTGGAACAACATGACTCGACACAGAGGACAAGCAACCTGACAGACTGAATCTGCAATTTCTCTTTCAAGGTCTTTTCTTTAAATGCTAAATTTTTTTATTTTAAAAACCAGCCCATCATAATTACAGGCTCTCACTTAAACTTCCCAATCTTCTTTGAAAACCAACACAGAAATTACTTCAGAGAACTACCGAGTTTAGTTTTCCCTCAAGGGCAGATGCAGGAGAACATTCGCCTTACAAGGGGGAGTTCTCCAGCTTGTGAGCTCTCCAGTGAAGGCACAAGCAGACTCTCCCACTTACCTTATTGGCAGCATCCTTGCTTTTCTTATGTTTCATGGCCTGACCTCTCAGCAGGAGCCTTCTGCTCCCCCCAGTTCTACAGATCAGCACTTTCCAGCTCTCTGTCACTGACTGAGTTTCTCTGCCGTCTTTCCAGGTGTTAAGCTGATAAGTGTGTGATTTCCAAGGATCAACTCTGTCAAAGAGAGGAGGAACAGTGGACTTACTCCTCTCTGACCTCTCTTATATTTCCTGTCCTCCACCCATTATTAAAGGTAGATGGTTCAGAGCTGGCTCCAACCTGTTCCTCAGATATTGCAGGGTAATCTTCTTCAGGCTTTGCCCTTTTCAGTGTACTTTTTGTTTCTGTGCCCCTCTGCAAATAGGTAGGTGTTGTTTCCTGAAAGCACTGTATTTGTATTTTCCTGGAAGCAGAAAACAGGGAAATGTACTGTACAATTCAACCAATAACAAGTCAATTGTTGATTCTGTTCTTTATTTAATCCCATTTCTAGAATAAATGCTTTCTTAAAAAAAACAAGGTAACATAACTGTTTAATCCTGAACAAATAAGAATAATGCCTCTTCCCCCTGGTATAAGGCACCTGTCCAACATTTTATTAACTTTGCTAATTCCATTAAGCATCCTGCAGTGTTGAACAGTCATCAGCTGCTAATTCCCAGACCACTATAGTTGAGCTGGCTGTCAAATGAGAAAAAAAAAAAAGACATTTTAGACCCAGAGTAGTAACCAAATGATCATGCAGTTCTGAATTCTGCTCAGCTCCTAGCAGTGATCATATTGTATGAACCACTGGAAGATGGTGTTAGGACTCACACAATAAATATGAGCTATATGGGTGGAGGTGAGATTGATTAATAGATCTCACATGTTCAGACATTTCCACAAACAAGAAAAATTAGGTTTCCCTATGTGAATATTTTATGCGGATTTTTATGCAGATAATTTGTACCTGCTCTTTCATTTTGTTACCTGTAGTATTACATGTGAACATAATAATAATCTAAATTTACATACACAAATTACTGGAAGGTCTGGATCTGGCACACTGGGGAATAATTTCTGGCTGGAAACATTAGCAGTGTGGTAACTATTTAGACAACTTTATGAAATGAAATAAGCATTTGTCAAAGGAAAAACGCATTGTTATGAAAACTGGAATTGGTATGGGCTCAAATAAAAATGGAGCCTGTGAAAATGAGTTAATCAGAAATCCTCTCCTGGCACTCTGCTGCCTCACTGCTTTTTGTGTTTCTTTCTGTCTTTTCCTGGGGTGAAATCCTGCAGAGCAGAGAGCTGGGGAGGCAGGAGCAGCCGTACCATTCTGAAGATGTGGAGGAGCAGTAAATCCTGGCTCACAGCAGAGGGTTGGCAGGATTCCTCAGCCCAGGCTGGTGGCTCTGCCTGCAGGGATCAAACCTGCCTGTGCCAGAGGGGGACCTGTCCAGGCCGTGTGTGCCCCACACACAGAGGGACTGCTGCTGCACTCACAGTGCATTTGGCATGGGAAACGTTGGCCTTTAATTTTGGTTTAATAGTAGTCACGACCTGAGTTCTGCTCAAGAATGAACAGGAGAAGCAGCAAGGTTCGAGAGGACAGACAGAAGAAGCTGCAGCTGTCCTGCAGCCACTGTCAGGCAGTGGTTTCCAGCTGACATGCTTACATTTTTAAGAAGCACAAGGGCATTTCGACCATAGTTTTGTGAAAGTAATATTATTTCTGCCTTTCTTTATTTGTTCACCAGGAAATCCATTCTATAGCTAACCAGAACAAAACTCTGTGGAAGGAAGCGGGGGAGAAAAAAAAAAAAAGAAAGAAAAAGCCAGTCAAGCTACTGCTGATCATATTAGTTTATATATGTCGTTTATAATTAGCATTTTTAAGCATTCGTTTTCTTTCTTCAGTAAAGACCACATCTCTCCAGGACCCTCACCATGACCATTGTTTTTATGACAGGCAGTAGAGATAGGTACCAATTACTTGGCTCTTATTTAGTGAGTACTCCAAAGTACTTTGATGCAGCAGCATTGTAAATTCTCTGTAGCAGCTAATTGTCTCATTTTAATGAGACACCTGGGAGAATGACGAAACATCACAAAAACCGCAAAAATCCCAGAATACTTTTGAATTGGTCTCCCAATCTCTCCTTATTTCTGCCTTCCCAAAAAAGACTTTTTGGTACTAGCACATAAAGGTGCAGCTTTGCCCAGCTGTGTGACAGCATCATTCTCTGTCACATCATAACCTTCTCCCACAGGCGAGGGAGGATGGTGGTAGAATCTATAAAACACCATGGAAGGAATCCAGAGCGAAGTCTCTGGTCTTCAGATGTTCTACATCTTCATCACTTCTGTCTCTCCAGACAACTGAGCCACATTTCCTCTGTTGCCAGCAGGCTGCAGAAGGAAAGGTAGGGTTATTGCTCATCATCATTTGACATGCAGATGTGACTCTCAGATAGAAAGGAAAAAAGGTGGCAAAGGGGTGTATTTTCTTCATCAGCAGCTGGTTCATTCCATACGGTTTTTGTGAAAGGAAAATGTATACTCTGATAGTCACCAGCGTGGTTTCCTCAGTTAAGAAAGATACACACCCTGTTGGTTCTCACTCACATGGCTCAGTGTTACACTCTGTGCTAACTTCAACACCCAGGTTTTATTGACTCAACTGGGGAATTAATTCCAGTAAGACAGAACTGCCCAAATCTCTATCAGCAGTTTGCCTTCTGCAGGTCCCTGTCACAGCATCCCTGGTCTCTGCTGCTGTGATGGCTGGAGGGAGAAGGAGCACACTCCAAGGTGGCCTTTAACCAAACCACGAGGAGCTCCTAGATCAAAACCAGCACTGCAAGAGGAGAAAGAGCACTGAACATGGAGAAATGTATGTGAGATGTCATCACTTTAATTAGAAAGGTACTTGTGGTCAGAGATTGACTATGTTTCCACTGAGGGATTTATCACAAATGGAAAGGCACACTCAGGGAGCTGTGTGGTTTCACTAAGACATTCCCCTCTCAATTTTGGTAAATAGCTGTGCTCTTTTGTTAGTGTTGTGATAATTTCTACCAGGTGAGGCCTGTCAGCAGCCACAGGGTGGTGTGGCTGTCCACAGTCACCACAGCAGTTATCATCCCTGGAGCAGTGTCCCCACGTGCCCCCAAGGTCAAAGTCTGGAGCACTTTGTGGTGACTAAGCCCTATCCTTGCCCCACATTTCACCTGACATTCCTTGTCTTCAGCTCTGACACCTTAATGAGGATCTGGCGAGGGGTCAGGGCTATGGGAAAGCCCACAAGTTTCAGCAGTAGCTGGAAAGCAGCTGTGGATGCAGATTCTGTGGCTGAGGACTCCCAGCCAGGCACAGCCCCTCTGGTTCGTGCTGGCCTGCCCAGGTGCCATAGCCTGCAGTCACTGACTGGTTTCAACAGGGGAGAGCTCTGGTCCGAGCTCGGTTTCTTTGATGTTTAACAGTATACTGACATTTAATACTATTAGTATGCCAAAAAAACTGGCTGCTCCTTTTGTCTACATTTTATCTGCTTTAATGCATGAGTCTTGCACATTTGGAGTACTGAGACAAGGGGCTTGTTGATTCCAGCAGAAGAGCTCTCGAGCCTGTGGTACAGCCATGGTGGAGTGCCCAGCACAAACACTCAAGGGTTTTATCCTCCTCGGCTGTAAAACTCCCCTTCAATTTTGCTGCTTCTGGGAACTGACTAAGGGTAAGGTGAGCTGGCCTCTTGCATAGAAGGCTGCCAAGCTGCTGAGTTTGTTTGCAGCAAGGGACTGGGGGTCATGTTGTGACCGTACGGTCAGGGAGAGCACCACTTTTGGGAGTGAGCATTCATGTATTGAATCCACTATTACAGGGGAAAAAAAGCTGAAAATCCCATAGCATTTAAGAACTCTTTGTTGATGAAGATTATTTTGACAAGAACTCAAGGAAACTTACTTTCCCATTGAAAACCCATTTTCAGGCTATTTTTGTCTTTACTGTATTTCATCTCCTTTTCTAAGATGGATTTTTTTTCACCACAGATGAGATCCCAATTTCTTTTCAGACTTGGACAATGGTGTAGTTGAAGAGGGTGACAACAACAAGCTGCTTCTCAAACTATCACACAAAAGACTTCAGTCAGGGTATTTACAATACATACAGGCACCAAGTGTGAAGGCTCCCGTCTCCTGGCAGCGTTGCTTTACGCAGTTTTTTTCTCTGGAAGGAATCTATTACATCAGTGGCATCGGGAATGTATATTGAGATGGCTTAATCAGAGTTGAAAATCACAGCACAGAAAGGGGCTTCAGTTCTCCTGGCTGGACACAACGTCTCCGATTTGGGAGCTGCTGAGGAACGTCACTGATATCACGCAGTTTTTAGCTCATCTCTGTCCAGCGTTAAAATGGCTGGTGGCAGCATTATGGCCCTGGTTCAGCAAAGCACTGAAGTACATGCTAAATTTTAATTTAGTTCTTCAGTTAGACTTAAATATATGTTTAGGGCTGAGGATATGCCACAATACCCACAGAGATCACAGTGCTGTTCAACAGGTAATTTGTTTTGGCCAGTGAATCCCTCAGTAGATAAAGGTTTTTGTCAACTTTCCCGTGCTCCTGTCTGGTGCTTGGATCTCCCTGTAGCCTTTATCCTTCCATTGCCAGGCAGTCTTTCAGGACACACCACTTCCTCCTCATGATATATTTGTGCAACATCAAGTACAAATAGGACTGTAGTTTCTAAACCTCTCATAACACCAATAATTACAACAGGAATGGATTTGAGCATGGGCTTTATTGTCCTCCTAAATGGAGGTTTATATTTAGAGGCCTTATCTTTCTTGTGTTTTCCTCCATGTGTGAAATGGGTCTTTACTCAACCCAGCTTGCTTTAGATCCCCACGAGGCAAAGTGTCTGTGGGTGGAATGACATCTATTTGAACAATATTATGTGAGGAGTAAAGATTAAAAGGTCTGGAAAACTTCTAAGACTTCAGCTGACATATTGAGTAATGCCAAAGCTGTGGCCAAGTTCCTATGTGGCTTGGAAGCTATGGAAATGCAGAATGTTTCTGCACTAAGTTAATCTACTGATAAGAACCTGAAGCAGAGTTAATTACAGAGCAGGTTCAAGGGAAAGCTCGGCTGAGCCTACAGTTATTGCATCAGTGACACAGCCTGGGGTCTGGAAAGGAGGACAGAACACAGGCAGGTGACCTGGGAGAGATGGGCCCAGGCCCACCCTGCCCCAACAGTGTAACACAGATTGTCAGCAGGAGCAGATCCAGGCTGGAAACTCTCAGTGAGTTCCAACCTGTGCTGGATTCAGCTGCCTAATTGCGTGAGAGTTGTGAGGGAATGACAAAGGTGGATCTAACTCATCATCCAGGGGCAAGTTCTAACACTGCTGGACAAACATTTTGCTGAAGGGTCTTTCTTAGCTATCAGGTTTTTATCTGAATTCTATCGACTGCATTCCTAGCAGGAGGAAAAAAGCCTGCAAGGGCAAACCCTCACCCAGAGAATATTATGTGTTTGATTGGCAGTCATGTACTTCTTGTTTGAAATTAGATTTTTCAAAGGAGTAGGGTCAAGGGCTTTTTCTTGCAGAAGATCAAAGGTTACATCCTTTGCTCATCTAAACCAACTTGGCTTCAGTGACTCCTTTGTTGATTTGTAGCAGCTGAGTGTCTCTACCAAAAATACAGCTCAGACATGGAATCAGCAGCACACCCATGCCTGCTTTCCAACTATGAAATAAAGCATGATTCATACCCCAAGCACAGAAGTGGAATGCAAAAAGCAAACAGAACACAAGGTGAAAAGCAATTATATTCCCTTAACTGCAGATTTAAAAAGAAGTATAACACCAAAAATTGTTCATGAGATTCTTTCCTTTTAAAAACCTGTAAAACATGAAGGCAGCCTCTTTATCAAATCCTGGGTTTTGGCAGAAAAATAAATATTGTTGTAGGGATTATTGGAACATACATCCGATTAAAATCTTTAAAAAATGCACTATAAATGTAAGGGCTATTAAGCTGGGCTGAAATATATAGATCATATTTAAGCTGAAAGGAGGTAAATAATCCATTGCCATAATATGATTACCATTGGCAGAAAATAAAATAATGTGGAATTATGATAAATAGTGCAGCCAGTAATGGAAGCTATGGCCAGCATTCCCAAATGAGGCACCACCCACAAGTGGCAAATAAAGAAAGTAGTAAAGTAAATAAAGTAGTGGCAAGACTGGAAGTACAAAATCTATTTCACAAACCACAGGCTTGAATGTGGAGAGAGTTCTGTTCAGATGGCTGAGATCACAGGGCAGAGTAGCAGTGTGGTAGCAAAACTTCATCTAAGTTGACATTCTGATTTGTTACCGTTTTATCCTGCTGTGTGACAGGCAGGGGACTGAAGGGGTGTGTGTGCATTGGGGCACAGACTGGTCTCCTTTTCAGCCCAGCCTGGAAGGTGACAGTTTGCTTTAATTAGTTTTAACTGGTTCAAATTATGTAAACATTGATTTTCACACTTACAGGTTGAGTAAGTAGATACTGTCAAAAGAAAAATTGAAAGAAAAATGTGTGCATAAGAGTAGAAAGGGCTGAGCAGCAGAGAGGAGAAGAAAACTCCCTGAAGAGCTCTGCCAGATGAACACAGCAGCCATCTCCACCAGGTATTTGCTCCATGTTAGTATTTTCCCAGTGAAAACAGAAAGTTATTTTGATTTTTGCCACAGAAGACATTTAGGCTCAATGTCTGTGATGGAGTCTGTGTGACTTGAGAGCCAGCAGAATAATACTCTGTGTGTCCAATATCATAAAACACAATTTATTTGCTTTTTCCATCAGAACACACTATGTTCCTGTGGGGGCATAATTTTAGAGCTCAACTCTCACGCTGGCTCTGAAAGCTTCTATTAAGACAGAAATCTCCCAGATAATAGAAAACTGTCTCAGGCCCATTCTCTTGCACATCAGGCTCTGTCTGTCCATTCGGGAGTTTATAGCAAGCTCATCTTCGCAATAATAGAGAGACTTAAAAAAAGGTCTTAAAAGGCCAATGGTTTCCAACAGCATCCCTGTTTCCTTCCTGTAGTGTTGTGTCTTTTTCCTCCCTCTCCCTGACAATCTGTTGTCAGTATAGGCAAAGAGAGAGATCTTGTGCTGAGTTTGGGGGATGGCAGGATTGTTCAGTGGAGGGGATAAACTCAGAGTCCTGAGCCAAGCCCACTCTGTCACTGAAGCTGAAATCCCCCAGGAGCAGCACTCTGTGCCTCCACATCTCCCCACGCTTTCCTCAGAGGAGAACGTACTCCTGCTTTTCCCAGAGGAGGGGATCACAGACCCTGGGCTCTTTTACAGAAAGATGAATAAATGAAGGAGAAAAGAGGGCCACAGCAGGCAGCCACGTTTCATTACTTTTTGATTTAGTCATCCAGAGTTACAAAGTGATAGTAAACACTGTTATCTCTGTGTTCTGGGTGGGTGTGAAACATGGCTTTAAGGACACATACTCAAAGCTATTATTGGCTCACTTTGTGCTGTAGACTTTTCTAATAGAACTGACTCAGTACTGTATCACAGAAGGTGACCGGGTTTATTTAATATCTAAAAATGTTTGCTCAAACAAGTGGCAACACTGCCCTCCATCAGCCAGTGGAGAGGAAAAATACAGCCCTGTTTTTTTTAGTCTATTGGTTTTAACATTTTTCATACCCAGCATTCAGTTAGTCAGCAAGGTTAATCTTTAGCCAGAGCTCGGTGCAAGGACCGTGTTTCTTTCCTCCTTTCCACTGGAGTTCCTTGTGCACAGAGCCTTGAATTTGTACATCCAGGAAGGCAGGGACTGACCTGGGGAAAATGCAAAACTGTGCCCTTGTCCCCCAGATTGTCCCTGAGCAGGTAACATGAGGCTGCATTAGCACGGCCCCTCTGTCACTGCATTTCCCACTGACCTAAGACCAGTCCAAAACAGCAGCAGCCCCAGCCAAACCACCAATGATGTTATATTTGCTCTTGGATATCAAGCTGAGGAATTTGCTCCAGTCATGTCACTTCCTGTGCCGAAATCGAATTTCAGCAGCCTCGCTGCCTGCACCAATCAGAACTGGCTCTTGGTGCAGTTCTGAATGGGTTTATTGTAGCTCAAAGCTGTCGGGAGAGGCAGAGCAGAGACACTCCAGGAAAAAACATAGTAATAAACAGCAGTCATGCTTCACACATTAACTTCTTTTTTTTTTTTTTTTTTAAAAAGAATAAAACTTGCTAAGCCTCAGAAAGACTCCAGATTGTGAACTTCAGATCTGTTCCCAGCAGAGCTCCTTTATCTTGCCCCAGACTGAAATGCAGGTATGAGAGCACAGGACAGCTGAGATGGGATCGCTCCTTTTCGTTTTGTTACGCGGAAGTTAAGGGAAGACCAAGCCAGGACAGATGATTTGTCTGCGCATTAGTCAGCCAAGGAACTCGTACTCTTGCAAAACAAAACCCCTACCAACAATAATGCAAGCTCTCCAAGGAACATGTCAGGGAATGTAAGGGCTGGAGACTGAAAGACAAGCCGGGAGGAGGGGGAATACTTTTCTCCCTTTGACATGAGCAAAACATTTACATCACTCACCCCACAGGGCACCGCGTCCAGGTCCATGAGGAGCCTCTGAGCAAGGCTGCACAGGGCTGGACAGCAGGGCTAAAGCACCTCAGGTTAGAGCCATACTAACCCAGCAGCTGGAAAGCTCCTGTTTGGGGAGCCACCTCCACTAAAATCAGGTGAGGTAACAGCACCACTCTCGATTGCACTAGATGAATCTGTGCCTTTGTATCTCAGAAACGCATCTGGGAGTTTATCTTCCTTGATACTTCAGAAAAATAAGCTCTGCACCACATTGTTGGTTACATACAGGTTCAAAATTGAGCAGCAGGAGAAGGTCTTAAAAAGCTCTTTACAAGAATTTGTTATAGGTCCTCTAAGCAAGGAGGATAACTGGACTATGGAATAACCAGTCAATACAAAAGGATACAGAGAAGCCAAAATCCTATCAATGGATTTTTATCCGTCCAGGCAAACTAGAAAACACCGTCAGGGACAATTAGATTGGAAGTCTTTGGTTTTGGTGCTGAACTGTGTTTTTAGAGCTGAAGCATATCCAATAGGGAAAGAAGTTGTACGAAATTTAATCAGCAATACAGGGGCTAGACTGAAGTTGGACAGAAGGGGCAGAACAAAGCACAGACTAGAGAGATTTTAAAGGTAAAGTGCACCAATGGAGAAAAACAACCCTCCCTGAAAGGCAGGCAGGCAAGATGGTTTTCCAAAGTACATTATCCTGTGATTAATCTAGACAAGATGTTATTTATTCCCAACAACATCCAAAACTTTTATCTGCATTATTTGCAAAGTCCATAGCTATTTGGTAAACAGGACTTAAGAAGTGTCAGCTGTAAGGGGCTCCTGTTTTAAAGACAAATAGACAAGCAGACAAAAAGTCAAGGAAGGGCTCCAGCGTTTCAGCTGTGTGGCCGAGAGCCACTTCTTTGTAGCATATGGCGCACACTAACAGGTTTATTTTCCCCGAGGAGGATGTATAAACTGTCTGCAACTGCTCTTCACACCTTGTCACTCTAAGTCAGATAATTTTTCCAAGGCATCCTGCCGAAACAGCCCCTCAATTGGAACCGAACAAAGAATTTATGGACGCCTTGCAGGTTGTCCGGGGAGCAAAGGGCTGCACAACCAGAGCGTCATAAAGCATATGGAGAAGTGTGTCAGGGACGCCGACAAAGGCGGGCGGGGGAGATACGAAATGAGAGCAATTAAATGAGGAGGGGCAGGGCTGGAGGGGGGCACTGCTGGGAAGCGGAGTTAAATTCGGGTCAGGCAAGAGAAGAAGCAAGTGGCGGCATGTCTGTGCAGCTGTCCCGGCCCTGCTGCCGGCCCAGCCCCGCCAGCCCCTGGGCTCTGTCCCTGCACCAGGCAGCGCCGGTGGGTGCCAGGGCTGGCCAGCACCTGCTGCCAGCCCCACCGAGCTCCAGCCTGCCCCCAGGCCCATTACACACCGTGATTAATATGCAGAGACCAGAGTGACTGGCAAAGATAATTATACAGCGAGTCAATTGGCTGGCAAAGTTAATTATGCGGGGAGTCAAATGAGTGGCAAACCAAGTGACTGAGGCAGAATAAAGACACATTTGGCAGTGACAAATGGCAAAACAAGTTACTCAGACAGGGGGTCAAGCGGGCTGGACGCTGGGTGCGTTTTCCGGCAGCGGGGGCTGGCACGGTGTCAGCGTGTGTAGCTGCCTGGCCCCGCTCCCAGGGCAGGGCAGGGCAGGGCAGGGCAGGGCAGGGCAGGGCACAGCCCCGGCTCCAGCAGGACCCGCACCCCCGCCAGCCTCCGCTTCAATCACCCCGACAGCCCGAGGCACTGAACTTCCCTCCGCCCCAGGGCTAAGCGCTGTCCCCATTGCGCCACACGAGGAAGTGTTTTGCATTCTCTCCAGCCGAATACTAAGCAGACGTATCGACCTGGAAAGCAAAAATATGAACTAAGCCGGGAGCGAGCCGTGTGCGCGTTCCCGGGGCCGCCGCCAGCGGTGCCCTCTCAGCGCAGTCGGGAGCCGTAGGGAATGCAAACCTTTTCCTTCTGCCAGTACCGGTCCAAAGCAAGAAAACCCCACCGACTCAGACAGAGAGGTTTCTGCTACAACAGACGAACAAGCCACATTTTATCTGGAAACCAGCTAGATCTGCTTTTCCTGACTGTGAGCAGTGGTGTAATTTTCAAGGACTTAGTGAAAGAAGATGACACAGAGCTGTGAGATCCCTTTGGGAAACATTACATACTTTATTTCCATATATATCATATTATAAAAATAGTAAGAGCCCTGAAGTGACCTGTAAAGGGCTAAAGGGAGGCAGGTAACTGAGACTTTTTATTCCTCACGAAGGCTATCCAAACCCAGAAGTGCTGAGATTCTCAAGTGTTTGACTGTTTCTTGCTTTCTTTTCCAACAGCTAACTTACATGAATGTAGAGTCCCCAAAAGTTATGTCATGCCTAGAAATTACTGAAATAAAGTTAAGCAATTGAAGAAAAGAGAATGTTTAGTCCTTATATCTGCAATAGTTTTGGGTTTGTTAGCATTTACTTCATTCTGCTGGCCAGTTGGCATGGTTGGGCCTGAGACCACAAATGCTGGAAAAACTGAGGTATTTATAATGCAAATTTACACACAAGTTCTCCAGTAAAATAAATTAAGTCAACTTTTGTTAATTGACTACAAAAAGAGTTTTCCCAAACTATATGTGGTGTTTGCCAGATAAATTCAGTTCTTTACATGCAACACTTTCATATCTGACTTGAGCATTTTATTTAAAAGCAGTCTATGTCTTCTGAGTTGTGCTACTATAATCACGAGGAAAAAAAGGGAAATGAAAAGAAGGAAAGGCAACTCCAAAACACCAGGCAGTTTAAAACAAAGAAGAACAAATAACAATAGCAGAGAATCAATGTGGTACATGAAAAATAAGTCCTTTCTAGGTCACGCTTAAATTTGCATTAATGGCCTTCTTGTCAAATTATCTCAGGGGAACTTTGGATTAGCATGCTAAAGAAGCATGATACAAACTAGAGCAGTAATACTTGTTTTATTTACCAGACCATTTTTTCCAAAGGATCTAAATACAAGAATTTTGAGGGATCTGACTTTCATTTTTTAAAAAGGAAGCACAGTCAGGAAGAGCTCACCGTAATTAGCAGCTAGACAAATAGCATATAATTCCTCTCTGTATTTCCTCAGCAGTGTGTACTTTAATCATGGCAAATATTAAACTGACCCTAGCCACCTCCTTTTATAGACTGGTTCAGGAGCCCATTTGTTCAGTTCCTGGATAAGCTTTTAAGAAAACAAATGTTACCAAGTGCATTCAAAAGTAAACACAGGGTATTCCCAAATCTGCATCTGAAAACTTATTTGCTAAATAAGATAGAGAGTGGAGGGAAAAAAAAAAGAAGTCATAAGCATTTAGTCTGCCAGTCTAACGTGTAATAGAGGTGAGGTGGTCACCCAAGGGTTATTGCTGTTATTTTGGTGGAGCAGGGCAGTGTATTGGCAAGATTTGGGAATTAATGGAGATCCTGACTTTTATTATTGTCTGGTGTGCCAGTGAACAGTGAGTAACCTCAAATTCCTGCTGCTTCAGCAGGCAGTGTAGGACACTCACCCCATGGGGTTTGGGTTCACACACTCTATCAGCATTCGGTGGGACCTTTGGCCCTCATTGTCTTTCCTTATCAGCAGCGTTTACTGAGGATGCTCCACATCTCCAGTGCTGGCAGGAGGAGGAATCTGGAGGTGGTTTCACTCTGCAGCCTTGAGCATGGCGGGTCAGGACACCAACCATCAACTCCGTTTTTATTTAGCAAATCTTTTAAGGTTTGCTACAAAACCAACCTACTGCCTGCACAAAGGCAGCCTGGAGATAACAAATGGACTTCTGCACCCAGCTCGGAAGGGTGTGTGAGCACACGGACATAAAGGCTGCCTGACCTCTGCAAGGAGTATCACTCATGTCATCAAATCTCTGCTGTCAGAGCAGGGAACTGCACCAGGAAACCTTTTCTCAAATGCTGAAATCTCAGCACTGACCTAGCAATATATCAGATACAAGAATAGTGCCATTATCATTATTTCAGGGTGAGAAAATTGAAACAAATCCTTTGAATTAACAGTTGTCTTTACAAATAGCCCAGAGCTGCCAAGTTCTTGGACTTTTTTGATACTCCTCTGAATTTTAAAGCTCATCAAGACTTTGCAGCTGGAGTGGGAGTAGATAATCCAGCCCAGACACTGCTATGGGATAGAAACTCAACAGGTTGAGACAACAGACATCAAACTGTGGCTGGCAGAAACTGTGTACACCCACTTCATGGAGTCACCAATTGTCACAGGGGGCACAAGGCACTGGAATAATCATACATTTAAAGCACCCAGGGCAAGACACAATCAAGCTGCTAAAAACATGTTTTTAATAGATGGCACCCACAGTGAATACACAGTTACCTGTTTGCATCCTGGTATATTCAAATGCTGATTTTCAGAATTATAAGACCCACATATTAACATGGTTTGATCAGCAGTTTTACACTGCTCAGCCACGGCTGCTTTCATTATCTGCCACCCATCTGTACTGTTGGTATGCTTGGCTCTTTTACGGTGTTGATCATGTCTGATTGAACATGCCAGGTTACATTAACAGCTCTGAAACCCAAATGGCCACACAAGTCCTGGAAAAGCGGTGGGGCTGCTTTGCTGTTGTTACTCATTATATTCCCCTCCTTATTGTCACTAAATCCAACCGGAGAAGCACTTCTAGGGAGAGACCATTAGCCACCAAACACCCCAGGGCATCACAGCAGTCCACAAAGCTGATACTTTCTGCCAGCCAACCAGCAGCTCTAAAATGTGCAGAGCTTGTCAGGTTTCTGGGCACCCCTCCTCCCCCCAATTAGTCATACCAGTGACTTCTCTGCACAAGGAATTAGGAAGAGGAAAAAACACATGAGCTTTTCCTCTGGCTTCCAATTTAATGAAAGGCTTAAAAGTTCAGTGAATTCAGAGAATGTAACCTTTGGTGCTCTCATGAAGAACAATGAAAATAATAAGAAAAAGTAATGTTTCTTATACAAGTATATCTCTTAAAACTCTTACAAATATTAGCCTTTTTGGTGGAAAAAACTTAAACCAGAGGCAGATGAGAGTCTTGTCAGCCAGCTATAAGATTAAATAGTCTATTAATCAAAAATCAGATTAACAACACTTTGTTAAAGCTAATTATATGAGGAAAGCTAGCTTCCTGTTGCATTGCCAAAATATCAAATATAAATTTTTTTTATTATTCATTGCATCATTTTAGACCAAATGTTTTGGCAGCTTAATTAGAGGCAGGTGGTACCATTGCCATAATTACATAGAATTCCTCATATTTTGTCATCCTGCTTATTAGAGCCCTTGATTCAGCATGAAAAGGAAGCATCCTGGCCAACCAAATATTGCAGGAGTTTTTATGGGAAATGCAATGCACCTTTACATGAGAGCTGCCTTGCTTAGAGGATGCCAAATATTTATTTCAGCTTTGGGACAATACTGCCTTTTCCAGTAGGAAACAGTTAAATGAGACTGAAAGCTCTCAACCCCAAATGAAACCCAAACTCAGCGCAGTCAATGGCAGCAGTCCCATTGACTTAATTGGGACCCAAACCCAGCTGGCTTTCCTGAACAGGGTAAGACTGATTTATATAGGATGGATATGGGACAAGCCCACAAATATAACTGAGATCAGAATTTGGCTCATTAATCTCACAGGAGTTGGGCTGGCTGTGGCCAGGGAAGGCAGAGCTGGATTTGGCTCGCAGGACACCTCAGGATCAGAGTCTCAGCCCACTCAGTTCCGAAAGGTGATAATGCTTTTTTCACATGGTTCTGATAGGGCTTGTGCTGAGGCTGTAAAGAGAGTGGTCGTGTTCAGTTCAAGGTCACAGAGTCTATGACTTGTTTACCTACATGTCTGACAAAACTGATAAAGCTTCAACTGCTCTTGCCATCTTCACAGATCTCCCCAGTTAGAACAGTCCTGAGCCTTGCATTGCACCAGCTGGTACAAAGGGCGAGTTCACATCTCATGCCAGGCACAGGGCTGATTTTTCAGAGTGACAGAGCACTTGTAGATGGCAGAGTTACAGTCTGTGCATCCCTGGGAGTCATATGCCCTCTCAGCCTTGGATGGTCCTTCTGGGCCAGGGAAACTGTGTCGTGGCACAGAAAGGAGTGGTTCAATCTGTATCACATCACAATTTTCAGCACCCCAGATCCAACTCCATTCAAAGCCCCAGGTTAACAACCCAGACCAACACCTCTGAACACACAGCAGGCACCACAGCTGAGCCTCACTGAAACGGAGCTAAAAGATAATCCATACCTGCATTTTTAACACCTTTGCCCCTTTTCCATTTCTGCCATCCCATTTTTTACAACCACACAGATTATTTTATGATTGTGCCCCTTAGAGTGAGCTCTGGGGTCTCTGTAGCTCGTGTGTGGAGCTCGCTCTGATATGGATATGATGCTTCCAGCATTAGAGAGCTGTTAATCAAAATGAGTGCTACAGAAGGTAAGCAATAAAGTTCTTTAAGCACCACATTTCGCTTAAGCCTTCTCATTTATCCCTGAGATCTTACACTGCCTATTCAAAGTTAGTGACAGGACTCAAGTTCCCATCTGTGCTGGCCAAATTCTTGCTGATCTTAAAGGTTTTAGACCATTCAATATATGCAGCTCTTCCACAGGAAAGGGGGCCAAGATACCTCAAAGAGCAAAGCATGAGATTCACCAGGGTAAAATGCCCAATCCCCTGTGATTTCTTGGTCATTTGGGGGATCAGTTTGAGGAAATCAGTGCTGTACTTCCCCCTGCTTCTTTGAATTTGGAACGCACTTAAGAACCCACATCCCACTTAAGTAAGAGAGGCAGCAGCAGGAGCTTGAGTGATATTTTGATTCTCCCATCTCAGGCTGTTTCTGTGAGCCTGATTCTGTTAGTGCAGAACTGATGGGAGCTCAGCTTCTTATCAGCAAGATCAGTTTTTTCCTGGTTCATCTGGGTACAGTGCAGTCTTAAAGAACTGTGAATAAATTCCAGCATAATCAATATATTTTATCCCCTTTCTGATGCATGCAACAGTTTTAAAACCTTGTGGCTACTGTTATACTTAATGCCAATAACCTAACAATAATCATCTTGTAATTTCAATGAAGTACTTAAGATGTCACCAAGTCTCATAACATGCAATCAACTCAACAGCCTGAGCAAAAATATTACAGATTATCAGATTTTAGGGTGTTTTCTATATACACAGCTAATAAATCCTGAAGGGTATTAGAAAAGACCAACAACAAATAAAGATTTTGAGGTTATAAAGACATTATTTAAGATATTTTTGTAACTAGAACACCCAACAAATATGTCCTGGCCCCTCATGTAAACTCTGAAGCCTGCAATTAAGAAAAAAATCTCCTAAAATGAATTTGTGGGCTTCTGGGTTTTCAAGAAATAGAACTTGGTGGCAACATTTACCTGAAATGAGTGCTCAGCTAAAAATAAAAGCAAGACCAAGGGCTTGAGACCAAAACTTGTGTTGTTTTTTGTACAGGGAGAAAGGATGGAAGGACAGGATTGAGCAGTTATCAGAATCACAGCTTGTTCTGTATTTCTGCATTTCTGTTTTGGATGGACTCCAAGCTCCAAATGAAAATATGCTGCTCTACACTACAAGGGAGTTTTAATCCACCCCAAATTTAGCAGCCACAGCATCTCTTCTCCTGTGGCAGTGAGCACTTAACAGAGCACTGCTGCAGTCATTTCTGTCTTTTCCAAATCCACCACGCTGCAGAGAAAATCTCCACATTTCACTTTTATTATTTTTCCAAATGAAACGGCAGGGAAGTTTCCCCAGGGGAAAACTCACCACTCAGTCCCACGAGCTGCCTGGTGGAGCTGGGAAGGGGTAAAACCACGGTGGAGGCTCCAGCAGGAGCAGCAGTGCCCACAGAGGCTCGGCCCAGACGCGCTGGCACAGCTCTGCTCGCCCGGGTGTTGTGCTGGGGCCAGGCTGGTTCAGGTGCTCCCAAGCTGCTGTCTGTGGATCCAGCCCAGGCAGCTGAACCCTTCCCTCTCTATAAACACGCAGCTGAACGCCTCCAGCCAGAGCAGCCACGGTGGGAAATGGGCAAAGCCAGCTTCGGGAACTGGAACCGAGTTGAAACGAGACTGTAACTCCTTTAATTTCTTGGGAAGGGAGAAAGGAAACTTAGCACAATCACAGCTGGATGGCACATTCCTCGCTCCAGCATTTTGCTTGCTTTAATTACCCAGACTTTTTCTATTTAAATTAAAGGTGTTTCCTGGAAATGAAAGACACAACACAAGATTTGTTTGTAGATTTTAAGATGGTCCTTATGACATCATAGCCAACGTAGTGTAACAGCTCAGAAACACTCCACATAAAGCTCTCAGCTTGTTTGAACAACTGTACCTTTGAAATATTGTGAATTTGTCTGTAATTGATGGAGAATACAGCCTCTCCAGAGGCTTTGATCAGCCCACCTAGGATAGCATATGTCTGTATTCTTACATGGGAGACTTTACAGAGAGAAATAATTTTTTCTCAACAGGCACTTGGAAGCCCAGCCAGCAACAGGGCTGGTTTTCCTCAGGGAAGAGTCAGAAGCAAAAGCAAACATTGTACCTTGTTCCATGACACACTCAAGTGAACCAGGATGTGCATTATCCCTCTGGCCATTGAGGTTAGGAGCATGGCACTTCCTGAAAAACCCAAATTCACACATCACTGAAAGTTAATTGAGACTGAGTCTAAATCCATAAATTACTTTAAATAAGAAAGATTCCAATAAAGAAAATAATTTTTTACCAAAACACGTCTTGCTTTGCGTTCACCAGGACTCATGGTCCCCAGCTCAGCTCTGGGTCTTCAGTCCTTGCTTGAACTGAAGGAGAACCTGCCCCCAGCTCTCTCCCACCACTTGCAGTTTATTAACTTATTTCTAGTTCCAATTTTTAGCAACTCTTGTAATGTTGTATGAAATGTCTGGTTTTCTCTGGCCATTATAACACCTACACTGTATAAGGTTGGATGGAAAGTGTTTTTATCTGAAAACCAATCAAAGCAAAACGATCCCTGTCAGTTTTATTCACTCCATATTTTAAAGGAATAGAGAGGCCAAAGCGTGTGTTGCTTGGGTGATTCTTATTTCTCCCTTGCCAGCTTGAAGAAAATTGATCACTGCCACTCCACAGGTGCGCTGTGGGTAGAGCATGGTAGATATTCCATGACTTAATGTAATGTTCTTATCATTAGTGTTCACCCTTTGATCATTCCCTATTACCTTTCATGCTGTTTGATTCACACACCAGGTCAGTGACAATAAAGAGCCCGGGTTTTTCCTTGATGAAGGCTTTGGTGGCTCTTTGCTCATGGCTTCCCAAGCCTGGTGTCACCAGGAACTCGTGGGAGGGTGCAGCAGCCATCTCCCCTTCTGCTGCAACCTGTTGCCTCCCAGAACAGCCAGCTGAAGGAGTTGCAGGGTGGGTGGGTTTGATTATGAGTGAAGGTTATTTCTGATCGTGCTGCTGCGAGTGGTGCTTGGAACAGCCAAGGAGGGGGGGAAGATCTTCACAGTGTGCTCAGTCCTGGTGTTCCACTGCACTGTTCAAGTCAAAATGAATTAAGGCCATTCTTGACAGCCCTCTGGTTTTTCCTAATAATTTTCATTGCTGCTATCCTGGTCCAGTGCTTCTTGACACAGTTAATAGAAGTTCACAGGACAAAAGTGCCCACAAAACAGGAGGGGTTCAGAGACAGCTGCTTGTTGGATAACTAGCACAGATCTGTCTGTGACAAAATAGGCTGCTTTCCACAGCAAGGTGGTGGGAGGAGATGGGAAAACCTCAGAGCTTTCTGTGTTTGCTGAACAATGGTGTTAATCAGCAGCTCCCTCAGATTTCAGGGGATGGACATCAGTCCTGCAGCCACAAGACTGGGGAATCAGAGAGTCACCTTTGACAGGAACTGCAGTCCTGAATGTGAGAACCTGGGTGTCCCTTTACCAGCCCCCCAAGCCCCTGGTTTGCCTGTTTTATACTTCAAAGCCTTCAGCTGTACTTCAAAGGCTTTGACCCCACAATCCTTAATCAAGGAAATCAAAAGGAATTTTGGTAGATTAAATCACAAGCAGATTTACAGGATTAAAGACTGTAGAATCAAGAATTCAGGTTGAAAAGGAGAAACTCTGAAGTACTCAATGGACAGTAAAGAAATATAGTTTTCCTTACGTATCTGGGATGGGAATTTCCAAGAAGTGTGATGCAGGAAGGCACCCAGATCCCACTGAAATTCCTGGGAGCCTGGCACCTAATTGCATTAGTGCACTTTAAAAATCTCAGTCATGCTTGTTAACTGTCTGTCATAAAATTTAAGCTATATATTTGCCCTTCTGTTTTACGAGGCAATAACCCAATTAATGTGTGGATAAACTAGAAGGCCAAAGGGAATTGGATTATGTCTGAGGAAAACAGAGGAGCAATTAAAGTATCATTATTATAGGAGAGATTGAATTAACATAGTAATGAAAACATTCCTCCCTGTTTGGGAAATGGGGACTAGGTCTCCAGTTTCGTGCCTAGGGATTATAAGCAGCAAGAGCCCCTTGTAATACTCTATCAATTGACATCTCAGCCATCATTTCACAGCACGTGAGGCGGCCCAACAGGGAGACGAAAAGAGCAGGGATTTAAAGAGTGAAGGTTCTTGTACTTCTTCCTGCCCCAAAGCTGCACTTTCCCACCAACCTCAGCCTCCCTCTCACATCCACACCCAGCAGCTGCTGCTCTCCTGCTTCCAAACAGTACTTCAGGTTTGAGTTCAAGTGAATGTTTTAATTAACACAGAGCAACCTCTACCTGGAGCAATATCATTAAACAGACGAATCCAACACTGGTCATGATTTGCCCTCAGAATTAAAATGGTGCCTCCAGGAAAACATGAGACTGTCTTATAAACCCACAGAAGACTATAACCATAAACCAAATGCCTTGGAGTAACAGAACAGCCTTATTTTGCCCAGTCTGCCAAGCCTATGGCAAGCCTGCAGTTCTGGTCCACGGGCCTGTTTGGCTTTACCAAGTGTAAAAGTGCTCACAATGGTTTATGGCTTCCCTTCCCCTGCAGTGCAAGTGCCAGGGTCAGGCTCACAGCCCTGACAGCAACATTGGTGTGCACAATGGTGGAAAATGAGTTATTACTCGGTGTAACAGGATGGCTCTGGAATCACCGTGATAATGCTTAATCGTCTACTCCGGCGACTGTGCTCCCCAGAGTCATAAGGATGCAAAACAGTGCTGGAAATACATTAGCAAGAGAAAGGAGGACTTCCATCCCTCTTACGGCTGCATTAAAACTCTGCATTTCGCATTATCCTTTTTGGCAGTGTGAGTTTAGCCCTGGGAATATTTAACAAACTGACAAGCTAACGAGTTTTGCCAATGAATAGGATTTCATATTTGAGGCTAGGGGAGGGTTTGTTTTAATTGAGGACTTTGATAAAGCCATTTTCAGTTGTGTGCTGAGAAGTACTTGCTCGTACACCAGCGTGGATTATTTGGTTGCTCAACCGGAAAAGTAGCAGCAGAAAATTACTGCTCATACCCCAACGTGGATTATTTTATTGCTTAACGAGAAAAGTAGTAGCAGTGCTCCTGATCCCCTTGTGTTAGCAACACTATAGCAACCATACAGGGACATTTATCATGTGTAAATAGATAGCAATAATTTATCTGTGTGTTTTTTCTATGCTTGGGACTTTTTGTTATGTCTGGTTTGGGTTTTTAGATTTTTTATTTTTTTTTTTTTAAGGTGAAGACAAGCCAAGTTTTAAGCCAGGTCACCTCTGTGCCCTTCTTGGACAATGTTTTCAGTGTCCAGGCTCAATTGAGCACATTAGGCTGAACATCAAAGCCAGTTGTATGGACTTGCCAACTCGACTGAGAGCCATCAGCACAACAAAATACACTTCCAAGACTAAGGACAGTTTGTAGGTGAACAGCCCTCTTGGGAGGTGTGACAGATTGGTCCTTATAGCTAAAAGATATATATTTTTTCTCTGTTAGAATGTAAGGAAAAATTCTGATAGTACATAAGTCAGGATGGATGATTTAAATGGCTTAATTCTGTCCCTAAAATATGCCACTATCATTTTCAAAGCCAGCAATATGAGTACATGCCAGGATATTCTTTAGTTGCCTGGATATCTGTATCTCTGCCCATCAAGGTGCATATCAACCAAGCAATCTTTGGGGGTTTTGCAGAGTGTCAGAGTTCAGGGTACCTTAATTTGAGGGTCTGGTTACAAAGTCGTTGCCAGATGTCTCCTTTGACTCCCTGGGTGTGCTGGGGTCAGAGCAAAGGGCTGTCCCAGCACAGGTTGGTGATCTGTACCTGTGTGTTCACACCAGCTGGGCTGGGACAGGAGCTCAGCCCAGCCCCTGTGCCTGCTGCATCCCTACATCCCACACAGGACTTCAGTGGCATTAGCTCAACCTGTACTAGCACGTGGACAAATAAACCCTGAAATGCAAACTAGACTAGAATGGAAGCATATTTCTTGCTTAAAATCCAATCTAAATAAGAACTATATATGAATAATACTAAAAGTCCAGGGCAAACATTCCCATTAAGTCTCCCACAGAACATGATGCATCTGTAAACAGACTTCCCCAGCTGTGTGCTGTTGGGAAATGAAACAGAGGCTTCTCGGGATCCCAAAGCCTTACAGCTGAATGAATGTCTGTCTGCACTTCAAATATTAATAAGTCCCCTTCCATATTTTTAGCTCCCCCTTCAAACTCCTAAACCTATCCTCCTAATCCACACTGATTAACAGCAAAAGTGTCTTTACTCACATGCAATCTAATTGAATTCTTTCAGTATCCAAGCCTGTAAACCATGAAACAAGCTAACATTGCACACACATGAGCACAGTTTTTCAAAAGCAAAGATGTATTCCACCTTTTCAGAGAGTCAGCCCAGATCTGCTTCCATTGCAGGATATCTCCTCCACAGATTGTCCTGTTCACTTGAAATAAGCTCACGAAAGTTAAGACACTTAACAAATTCTCCTTGTTAACTCTACTTCCCAGTGAAGCAACCAATAGCTGAGACAGCAGCTCTGAAGGCAGAGGTCCAGCACCCTGCCTTCCTTCAGCTCTAAATTCATTGGAACCTGTGCTGAGCCAACATTGGGCCAATTCTGCCGAAACCAAACCAAATACCACCTTTTTTGGGGGGGAGGTTAATTTTCAATTGGATAACCAAAAGATTCAGCTCCATGCAGAGTCCAAAAAGCATGAGATCCAACACAGTGTGGGCAGAGAAAGGAGAAGGGAACAGGGCAGAGGCCAAGCTGTCCTTTCCTGTTTGGCACCAGTGGGTTGGACCCATGGAGAACCTGCCCCTTCCTTTCATATGTGGCAAACACAAACAGAGACATCCCTGGCACTTGCCCTCGTGCCAGTGTCAGTAGACAAAAATAAACTGGTTCTTGTTTGAGAGGACCTGCAGTGAAAACTTGCAGCCTGTGCTCAGCCCCAGAGCCACCGTGCTATGCCAACTGTAGCCTTCTTATCACAGATCCGTGTCACAGAACATTCTGAGTTGGAAGGGACCCACAACGGTCACCAAGTCCAGCTGCTCCGTGAATGGCCACGTGGGGATCAAACCCAGCACTTTGGTGTTGCCAGCTCTAACCAGCTCCAGACCCTGGCTGGGTGCTCTTGCAGACAGACACAGCCTGAACTCAGCCCCTATCCAGGCCAGCAAACACCAGGGCAGAGACACTGTTCTGCTTTAGAGCTGCTGGATTTCTCCCTCATAGTTAAAGCTGATTTCATCCCGTTGGTTACAGCATTTGGGAAGACTGCAGGGAATGCAGAAGCACTGGGAGAAGCCATCTCTGAAGATGCCTAACCAGAGCTGAATGATGGCTATTGAGCAATAAATATAGAAGTTAATTAATTATTGAGGAAAAAGAAGCCTTTTTAATGCAAAACGTCCTTATCAAAATTGAATGTATCACCCACTGCAACCTAGATATTTGAGCACTTTATCCGGGTTTTAGCCAATCCCAGTTACTATGAGTACATCCGTTATTCCTAAATATCCATCCAGTTTTTGATTCAGTTGCTGCAGGAGACCATTACCAGTGCAATTAGCCTGGGCATGTGCACACCAGGTCCAGTGTTCCAATGCAGACATAAAAGACTGAAGCAGCCAAACAAATTTTCTGCCTCATTTGATTTTAAAGTATGTAACAGGAAGATCTGAAAGGACATTTATTTTTCCTCAAATTGAAGTGCTTTTAATCTTCTTTGGAAAGAAAGATTCTTCAGATGCATTCCTTACTTTCTTCTTTGCCTCCCCTCCAACAGCTGCCCCTCTGCTATTTTAATAAGCTCTCAGTTTCTTAACACTTCATTGCATTCAAACATTTCTTAACAAGTGCCTAGAGAGAAAACAGGAAGAAGAAAAATTATTATTTTCAATCCATTCCCTAGTCAAACTCTTACATTTTACTGCACTTAAGCTGAAATTCATTAGCAAATTATGGGTAAAGACTCAAAGCAGCTTTCTCAGAGATGATTCCCTGCAGTCTGGTTATTGAATATAAACTTTTGTCCTTTGAAAACACTTTTTAAAAAGGCTATTCCTCTACAACAGCAACATTTCTCTTTAAATGGTTAATATTAATAATTCACCAGTACTGAAGGGATTCCAGCATTTGATTTCATTTTTGAGCTACAGCTTTGCTTTTGTTTTTAGAGGTTTAAATCAGCCAGCATATAGCTGAGATTATGTTCACATAACAAGACTAAGACCATTCTGCAGTTGAGGCCATATGAATACTCAGGAGCCGTAAGTTCAATTCTGCTTCTGGAGTACATGTGAGACCCTGGGGAAGTAATTTAATCAGTTTGTTCTCAAAGGCATGTTTCCTCCACCTTTTCTATTAGATGATAAATAGAGCTTAGAAGAAAACAAGACTTTAACAAACAAAAAAAAGCAAGAAACAACAACAAAAATTTGCAGGACTATTTTTGTCCAAGACCCCCAGCCTTTTAATGAAATTGAAAGTCTTTATTATTTATTCCCCTTGTATGGGGATTTTGGAAGGGCTGGGGCTTCTAGGAAAGCAGGAAACAGTGGCCATTCAGACATGGATATGCTCCGTCAGAGATCTGGGAAGTCAGGTCATTTCCACAAAACCACTCAGGTTTGACAACTGGAAAATTCCCCATTCAAGAAGTTCTCTGTGAGCCTTGTGCACAAGCTCCAGCTGCAAGTTCTTCGGGACAGAGATGAACTCTGGTTACCCAAATGTGCAGCTGTTAACAAAGGGGTACCTGCCTTTTGTGGATACCTCCATGTGCTAAATGGGACAACTTCTTTAATATGCAGGATTTGCATTATGGAATCAGGAGGAACTTTTTGGCAGCAGCCTCTCATTTACACTGTGAAAGCTGCTGCTTCCTGTAGTCATTGGGAGCGAGAGGAGGCAAACCACAGGTGAGCTGATCCTCTCCCCCAGGTGCTCGTGCACACAGAACCTGCCACAGCAAAGCGGAGTCACACGAGGCTGAGGGGAGAACCTGTCTACACAGAACCCACTGAAGCAGCCTTGTGCTCAGCCAGGACTAGGAACAAACCTTGTGTTCAGCCAGGACATGGAAGACCCTTTGGCTCAGCCAGGACATGGAGCACGCCTTGTGCTCAGCCAGGACCCAGCACGTATCTCTGCTGTGTGATAACAGCAGGTAAAAGCACAAGGGGAGAACTAACAAAGTTATAGTGAAGGTGGGAAAGGCAGTTACAAGTCCAGAGTAAGCTGAGTGAAACATTTGTGCTTTTCTAGGAGAGCCCAGACACCTCTCAGCCATTAAATGATGCAAACAAAGGCACACTTTTCTGTGTAAGGGAAAGAGAGAACTGAAATTCCCATTAAAAAAAATTAAATAAAGTTTAGGCTGCTTGTGAAGATTCTTATGTCCTAAATAAATTCTTTTCTGCTCCTCTTAAAGTTGTGATTGCTTTGGTAGAAAGAATATGATTACTGAATGCACTTGTTAACAGCTATGAATCAGCCTTCAGTGAGTGACCTTGTGTTCGTTTAACCTTCTTAACCCTACAAAAACCACCAGCAGGATAATTCTGGCCATCAGCATCACCTCCAGGAGAGAAGGGAGGAAATCAGCCTTAGAAGGTAGATGGTAAATAATGGCAGATCCCCTCCATCTGAGATCATCTCTGCCTTTGATACTGAAAAATTCCTGGTCCAACTGCAATTGTCACTTACAGCAGATGACAAATTTTTTTTTAGTAAATTTTGACGTCCTGACAAACTTCAATTTCAGACACAGAGTTACAAAATAGTCCTAGGAGACTATTCTACATGAGTATAAATCTAATTATAACCTTGGCCTTGTCCAATTAGCTTTTAAAACACAGTTTTTAAACTACAGAATAAATTTGTTTGAAAGGAAAAGGATTTTTTAAATAACAGGATGTCTATCATACAGTTTTAACAAACTTCACACAAGGGGATGCCAACACTTTTCTGAGCCATATGTGGATTTCTGTTGTCAGTTAAAAATCTTGAATACCCCATGCAGGAACTACTGAATAAAGCTGTTTATACTATAGAAGTAAACAGAAGAAATTTGGACAATTCTTTGTGTTTCATCATCATTACCAACTTAAGGCACTTCCAAACACATTAAAGTTTGTTATGTTCAAAACCCATCAAGTTTTATGAATAGGAACAGGCATAGATTTAATGTGGTTTTTTGAGCCAGCACAGCTGTAGCTGACTGCAGAGCTAAAGCTCGTCAGGCCAAGAGCCATCTTTCCACATTGGGATTACATGGTGCCTCTCACAGAAGTTTATCCTTAAACCCCTCACTCCTCTGATGGAGGTTTCACCTTTAGGGTCAGTCTGGCACAGGACTGATCAGCCCCATTTTCCCCTGAAGCAAGGACTCTGGTGTCCTAGGAAAGCTGAGGATTCAAACTTGGCATCACAGAAAAATCCTGAAACGAGAAACTCCAGGGTGTCAGTTCCATCCCCATCATCATAAAAACACAAGAGCAAGGGCCAACACCACAGCTCACTGGAACTGAGAGCTGAAAGCCGCAGTCCAGCTGCTTTGGCTGGTGCAGCCCTTCAGTCTCCCTGCAATTCCCCAGGCACTGCTCTTTCTTTGGAGTGGGATGAGCCTGAGCAGCTTGTTTGTACTCAGCCTAACATTCAGCACACAGAGCCAGCTCAGCTGTGATTCCATCCCATCCACAGCAGCAGCATGAAGAAATACCCCTTTTCTTCCACAGCTCATTATCTGTGCTTCTGTTTTCCTGGGACAGCTCAGCTCATCCCTGAGGGTGTACCCAGAGGGCTGATGGCACTGGGAGCTGCACCAGGAGCACATTAAGTCAAAATCCTGGCAGCATTAGGGGCAGCTACCCCTGAACTGATGGACTGTCCAAACACCAGAGGTTTTACAGCCTGTGGTGGGATTTTAGCAGAAGCCACTCCCCTGCATCAGTGTTCACCTCAGATGTGAAGGCACATTTCTGCTGGAGCAGACAAGATTGAGGTTAAGCAGAGCTGTTAAAGGTCTCAGCTTGTGTTTTGTAAAATGAGAGTACTGGATTAGTATCCTGGTCGATTCCTGGCTCTGCTGCCAGTGTTTTCCCTGTTCTAGCTGTGCCCTGTGGTTTCTGGGGGATGTGAATGGGTCTTTGCTGTGCTGGGCAGTGATTATTATCCCAGCTCTGGTCCCTGCTACAGAAAGGACCACTCCTAGTTACCTTCTTGGGCTGGGTCTAACGTTTCTGAGATGTTGCTGGAATGCAGATGCTTCCAAAACAGGAGAACCTGAGAAGCCATCTCAGGCCTCCCACTGACATTTCACATTCTTGGTCACATATACTTCTCCCTCCACCCAGGGCCTCCTCTTCCTCCAGCGCTCAGTGCTTTGCCACAGGATTGCCCTTCCTCACTTCCCCCCACATCTTCTCCTCCATCCTCAGAAATGCAGCTCCTATGAACTTCCAGCTCAGTGTATTCTGTCTGCATCATGGGCATTAAATGACAGCAATATAGCAAGGGCTTTATACTGTGCAGTGGATGCTGCAGTTTAAGTTTAGAGTCACTGCTTCAAATTCCTCTCCTGAACTACAAAAATCATTCTGAATTTTTGCTTTTTAATTTTTCACTGACGACAGCTTCCTTCCTTTAAAAAGGAATACAGACTTTTATCAAAACCTACTAAAATGCAAATCAATGAATCTTTGCTATTTTGGAGAATGATAGTTATGAGTTGACAAACAGTCTACTCACCATCTGAGAGAGCTTGTCACAACACACATAAATTAACCCTCCCCCCCACACAAAGTATGGTAATCTAAAAAAATGGATTTTTCTTTTCTTTTCTTCAACTACAGCCCATGGAGAATTATCTTCTTTGCAGAGCTTCTTGTGATGTATTGCTGCTCAATCATGCATGCACCTCTGAAACAGCATCACAAGTTCTTCCTGACAGAAAGGAATATGTTCGTACTCCAAGGTTACCTTTGTTCAAAATATACAATAGAAACTAGATGCTAATGAGAAAATAAATGCACAGTGCGGTCTTTGGAAATGGCACTGCTGCAGCCATCACCTTGCCTGAAGCAATAAATTCCAGGCAAGCACAGACTGTATTTCTAAAATTTATCACCCCACAGACTAGCAAGCATTCATTGATTACATGTTTTTCTTTGAGTAATTGCCAATATCATTAATGTGTTCAAAATTACACTTAAAAAGAAAACACAAGCTGAACGTTTTTACAAAGGAGAATATGTTTGAAGAGAAAAAGACTAGAATTTGTCTGCCTGACAAGTCCCCAACTTCAGTGAACTGGGACGAGCTCAGTAGGGAAGTGAGATCATCACTGCAGTGAAGAGCAGTGAGATCAGGAAGAAGCCCTCAGGGCTTCTGGGCCAGCCACCACTCTCGTGTGGCACCCAGGTCCCCTCAGCAGTCCCAGCCACCAGCCCCCGTTCAGGACCTCATGGAGAAACACAGAGCAGAAGCTCTGCAAGTGCTTCCAGAGCAGAAGAGAGTCCATCTCCCATGGCTCCTTCACCTTCTAGTTGAAGTGGGGTGTGTTTTTCTATGACTACCTAATTTCCATCCAGTTAGCTCAACCAAAATTATTTTGGGGGCTTCCTTCCCCTTCGTTTGGTGCAGGGAATCCAGAATAAAACTCTCCTCCAGAACTGTTCTTGCAATAGCAACCTCAAGCATTTAACACTTAGGTCAGCACAACCTTGCACTGAGAGCCAAGCTAAGGGCAGGGCATAGCAGTGGCTCAGTTCCCAGTTGCTACCAGGAACACCACAGTAAAAAAGTAGGGAGAAGAAAGCACCTTATTTTCTTAGTGCATTCCAGTGCTGTTCCCTGGTCTCTGCCACACCAAGGTGTATCTGTACACAACAGCCACGTGCCTTCCAGTTGTCTGTCAAAGAATTGACTCCTAAGTAGTGCAGAAGGTACTAGTAAAAATGCCAGATCAAGCAGGCTCCTCACCTCTGGGAGAACTGAATTAACAGGATTTCTCAGGGGAAAGGCTTGCCCTGCCCACCTTAGGAAATTCTGGAGGTGCCCTTTGGTCAGTGAGACAGACACTCAGCAGAGAGAGGCTGTGTGGAAGCCCAGCTTCTCTTTTACACTGATCTGAAGGACCCTTCTTGATCCTTCACACGCCCTGCCCGCTTCACCAGGGCTTACAGAATCAAGATGAGACCTGGAGTAGCATTTGTTACACCTACCCATGTCATATTTCTCACACTGCCACAGGATGTTTCCATCGAAATGCGTAAATCCTGTCTCAAAGAGGCAGCAAACCCCGGAAAGCTCTGGCTAGGACTGACCAATTTTTCTCCACACAGCATTATAGATCAGAAATAAGCTGTTCATTTCTTGATTGTCACCATTGTATGAATGCTAAAACTCTTTCATTTCTGAATATCATCATTAAACATGTCCCGAACAACTAATCAGTGTCAAAAGAAAAAAAATAGCCAGTCCACAGTGCAGATAAGAGAAGCATCTATCTGGAAGAGGAGCCTTAAGAAATCTAGAGAACATTAGATATATATCACATATTCTAAATTTAAGACTGAATGTAATTATTTTAATGTGGAACTTTCAGTCACTGCTCACCCTACAGAGCTTCCCCATGGATTTAAGTCTGAGTAATGTAGTAATGACAGCATTACCACTTGTAATAGAAAGAATCATTACGGCATCATTTGCAAGAAATTACTCTGCAATTAGTAATAATTCCCACATTCACAGTCGAATAAGTAACACTTTCCCCAATAATTCCCACATTCAGTTTCAAATAAGGAACAGTTTCCTCTTTAATTTAATGTTCCCTGTAAATCTAGGGTAAGCAACTTTTCTCATCACTGTGTTTTAATACACCTGTCTTCTCCTTTGTCTAAATAGTTCCTAATCCTCTACTTTTGAAGAGTGCCATGTCTGGTCAGATAACTTCACAAAGACCAAACTACATGGTCTGTCAGGTTACCAAGCAGGTAAAAAAATGAATTCCTCATGTTTGACCTGGTTCTATGATGGAAATCACGCCCTTCAGATGCATTTACAACTGGAGAGGGATGATAACTGAGGACAGTGTAAAACATCATCCTGTGTGCATCCAGTTGTTTTCAATGGCTCCTAACTACTCCTGGTGAGTAGCATCTCATGAGAGTGTTGCTGTGTAATTTCTGGGAATACATTCCCATTAGCCAGGGTTGATCCAAACCTATTCAAGCCATCGGGAAGAGCAGCCCAAGTTCAGAGCACAGGCCTGGACAGAACGTGGGAAGGGTTTTCACTTGTTCTTCTGGGCACACACATTCCTCCAGGGAGGCCCAGTGAGGTCTTCCATCCTGTTTTATCAGCCCTCCATCATGGGCTACCCCTTCCAGTGGAATATCAAGGAAGAATTTAGATTGGCAATTTTATAATATCATAGAATCATTAAGGTTGGAAAAGACCTCTAAGATCATTGAGTCCATCCATTTTAACCCAGCACTGCCAAGGACATCACTAAGCCGTGTCTCTACATCTACACAGTTTTTGAACCCTTCCAGACATGGATTGCCCACTTCCCTGGACATCCTGTTCCAATGCCTGACCACACATTCAGTGAAGAAATTTTTCTTAATATCCAATCGAATCCTCCTCTGGCAAAACTTGAAGATGTTTCCTCTTGTCCTGTCACTCGTTACCTGGGAGAAGAGACTGACCCCCACCTCACTGCAGCCTCCTTTCAGGTAAATCTGTGCACAAGGTATTTTGTAGCAGAGTGAAGCATTAAGGCTCTAGATGAGGAATGTCTGTCTTACCAATACAAAGCAAGGATACAATGCAGTGCAGCAGAAGGATGAGAGTTTTTCTTGGTACTTTCAGTGAGTCTACTCCTGGTTGTTTATCCTGGACAAAAGTTTGGCAGTTCACTCAGGGAAATTTTTTCATGCAAAGTTGCCCTGGTCTGTGCCATCCCACACCAATCCTACTGAAGAAACTGCTGCAGAATTCAAAACACTGCACTCCCCTTGTACTGTAACTCCCCAAAAATGCCTGTAGCCAGCCCCCCCTCACTGCAGGCACTGGGAGCCTGGAAGGCCAGGGCACTGATCTGTGCCCCGTTCCTCTTGACTGAGGGTGAGGAACAGCTTTCCTCCATGGCAGAGCCAAGGAGAAAGTGCCAAGCACAGCACTCCATTTGAGACCCTGGCTCCTTTGTACAGGGCCTAAGTGGCAGCTAAAATCTTACCCTGGATATTGACACTGAATTTCTGAAATGCTTTTGTAAGGTCTAAGCACAGAGGGAGAACAAAACAACCAACCTTATGACACAGCCCATGTAGCACATTAGATGAATGTGCCAATCTTATGTATAATTCTATTACATTCCCCTTCATCCTCTAGCTTAACTCTTTGCAGAAGCCCTCCTCAGTGAGATCTTACAGCTGCTTTATATGAAAGCTGATGAATACATTCATTGTTCTTGCACAACTCCAAGGCACATAGTTCCTTGGTAAATCAGACATTCAATACACAGAGGAAAACCCTGTAAAATAGTACAAGACAGAGTAAGAAGTACTTGGATTACTATCAATAATTAAATAGAAACCATTGGCTAGTAAATCTGCTGATGTTCCTCATGTAGATTTTTCCCCATTTGACTGACGTTACACAGTCTCTTTATTTCAGCTCGCATTCCCTTAGGACTGCAGAGGATTTTGAGCCATCACAATTCAGTTATCACATGCTCCCATGTCATGCAATCCTTCCATACTAATCAGAAGACAATTTATGGCTATTTCAGGTGCTTTGCCTGAATACTGTGAGCCTCTTCCAGATCCTCACAGCTTTCATATATGGAATCCTCCTCACACTGCCACTAAATTTATCTCAACTTGACTGTAAGTGTTCCACTCTAGTGCCAAGCATAGAAGTACCACAGCTGCTATGGTCCAAGACTAGAAGAAAATCAGTCTTCTAGGAGAAGTAACATCTTTCACTAATCCATTCATACAATGGGAAAGCTCTGGGCAAACTTACAGATACATGGGCCAACAACAGCGTTCTTCTCCTTCCTGCTATCTATTCTTCTTGAATTTATAGTCAACAGTCACATTCTCTCTTCAGTTCCCACTTCATGAAACAGTAAAAGCCAAGCTGTTTCTCCTGTGAGAGCCTCAACCTCCTCTCTTAGGATTAGAAATTCTTTGTTCTTCATAACAAGACCATCAGTCAGAGCATACCTGTCCCAGACTGAAATACAAGTCTTCCACTCTACTCTTTCAAGCAGTGAACAGCCCAGGGCCCACCAGAGGAATTCTGCCTGGAGGAACCAGAATTTCAAACATCCTCTGAATTTATTTCTTTTTGTTTTATTTGCAGAGTCCTATCACAAAGGAAAACCATGACATGCTCACATTAACAATTCTAATATCAGTAACAGATGCGTGTTGTCTGAGCCTGAGTGATGATTTCCATTGCATGATACTTAAAACAGCCTTGAGTGATTTGCTTCTGCTCTGTAATAGTATTCATAATTAGAGATCCACTTCTTGCCTCTCTCATTGTGAAAAACAATGTTTCCCAGCCTTAGCATTGATAGGAAGGGGTGGTGAAGGGCCTGTCACAAAAGTGATTAATGAAACAAGTAGGAATTCTGTTCCTGCACCACTTGTAAAAATGAATATGGAGCTTGCTTCATAGGAAGTTCTCATTCCTGGATGATTCTAACTCATTGCACTTTGGAAAGCCCTGAGGTCAGGTAAGTTTCTTTGCTACAAGCGAATGAAAAGAACTTGGCATTCCTCCAATGTTAGTAAAATGAAAAACACTGAGATCTCTCAGAGCAATTTGTTCTAGCAGAGCGCCCAGGCTATGGGACTTGAGCACAATCTTGCAAGTCAAAGCTCTGCAGACAAAGCCCTGTATTTATAGCAGATCTCCTCCTCCTGATGTTGAAATTCCGGCTTAGAAGTGCCATACAAGGACCCAGCTCTGCTGTGAGATGCTCCTATTTTCCACTGTGCAGGGCAGTGGTGTTCATGGCAACATTCTACCCAGAATCCTGGAGCCCAGGCAGAAGGAAGATGGAGACTGTGCTTGGGATCAGGTATCTCTTCTTAAAAAAACATGGAAAGGAAGTCCACACCCAAGGGAGTGCGAAACAGTGGCCTCAATGGGCTTGGATTTTAGCTCCAGAATTTGCCTGCCCCCAAGACCAAGCTAATAAATGTTATTACAAAGCAGCTTGGTCGTTTGCAGTCATAGGAAAGCATCACTGCTCTGCCATTGCTTTGCACAGCACCCAGCATGAGGGGTGGAAGAGGTGAGAAGGGTTGGAGAATGTTTGTTGTTGTATTTATGTTGTGAGTATTTTGTTTACAGGGGCAATCACGATGCTCAGCAGGCCAAGCACAGTGTAAAGATCATAAGAAGAACTTGCCATGAATTAAAAATGAACAGTTGTGAAAAATCCCATTTTCCTATTCTCTTGGCAGCATGCAGCACACCAAGGTAACTTTTCAAAACAAGCCTCATCAGTTTTGACACTTTATAAAATGCAGAGCCTGACCTGTTCAGCATTTACATAGTTCACTGATCAATTAGGATGCAGCACTAAACAGCAGTGCTTGGAACACAGATATTCTCCACCTTGCCCCTCTTTGACCTCCTTGCACAGTAATGAATTTTCTTCCTGCCTGCCCTGCAGAATGGATCAACCTTAATTATCCCACGAAAGACCAGCATTGACCCAAATTTATTAGAAAATTGAGGGACTGTCATACTAAACTAAAAGTCTGATGTCACATCAAAGTTATCTCATGGCACTGTTATGTGTCCCTGCAGCCAGGGCTCTCTCAGACTGGAATGTGCGGCAGCCTCGAAGGGAATTGACTCTCCAACACTGTCTGCTGTTCTCCTGCCTCTGCTGTGGGGTCTCAGCACCCTCCAAAGTCACATCTGAGGTCTCACTAGAGCTGCTGAGTGCCGTGAAGGTGAAAGACAGCACCCACAAAGCCAACCTTCCTGGACAGCAGGGTGTATCCACAGGCACGGTGCACTTGGCTCATGGAATGGGAGTCTGAGCACCACAGAGCATTAACTTGGTGTTGGGAGACCAGGGCTCAGAAGAGACCTTGAACAAATTCATTCACCTCCTCAGCAGCACAGAAGCTGAGATCATCTTCAGTAGCTGTGCCATTCCAGAATCTGATCTTAGATTAATTTAAAGCTAGTGGCTACAAGGGTATTTCCATGTACAACTTCCACCAGTGTGGTGCCTAGATTGCAAGGCTCAATTAAGTATATAGGTAAGATCCAGACAAGAAAAATTAATTAAAACCCAATCATAAATCACTGTAATTAGAAATAAAATAAATGTGAGAAATAACCATAATGAGAGAGCTCTTCATGAATACAGAAGAGACAAATCATGTAAATGGATCTCAGTGCAGAGATCGTGCAATGCCCTATGAGTGCATTTCCCAATATCCAAGTTACAGACAAAGTGTTTGGAAGCATAAAAAACCTCTGTGGCTTTTTGTTCCATTCTTTGGTGCCATGCGTGTCCTTGTACATGCCCAGAGCAGTGGCAGCTTATGAATACAATCAGTCTGGGGTGATGCACACACAACCATTCTGTTTAAAGTATTTCATTTTCCGAGGCGTTGCTGGGACTGAGAGCTGAGCTGGGGGACAGAGGCAGCTGCACAGCAGATCTGTGGTACAGCAGAGTTCTTGCTGGGAAAATCCACGTTGTTTTATGGATGATATGGGACTATGGCTGGAACATCAAATGTGCACCATGAACACAGGTTACTGACCATGCCAAGTACCACTGCTGCAGCACTGCTCTGCCATGCAGGGAGAGGTGCCTTGACTGAGCAGTGCTTTTCTGGGAATTGATGGGAAATCAAGATGTTCAGTGAGTGAAATAATCTTTGCATAGAGGGCCATTTGAATGAAAGGTGCCAATTTTATCCAAATTAAAAAGAATTATTACAAATCCTGTTCCTAAGACAGAATAATTTTTTTCCTTTAAGAAACAAACGTGCTAAATATTGAATCAACAGCATTAAAATGCATTGGTGAGTCTGCCTATGAACGAGATCCTGAGCTAGCCTAACCCTCTGCTCCTTCTGGACACAGGAATATGCTCAGACCCCAGCAGGTCACATTTCAAAGGACATCTGATGGCCCAACAAGACCACCCAAACCAATACAGCCTTAGAGCTGGAGGAATTCCAGGCCTGTGTTTAGGTTTTGCACAGGCTGAGTCTGAGGACTTCAAGAGAAAGACAACACTGCCAAAGGCCCAGCTTTTACTGTAATCCAAGCACCCATCCAATGAAATTATCAGCAGTAAATCCCTAGTCCCAGTGAATTAGTACAGCAGGACTCAGACATGCTACACAGCCTCCTAAGGGGCTCTTAAACAGCGTTTGGAAGACTTATTTCTCATTTGGAAGATCATTTATACTATGGCAATACCTGAAGACTTCAGCTATGATTGGAGTCCTATGGAGGTAGATACTGTATAAACACATAAGAAATTATTCTCCTCTGTGCCTTCTTCCTCAAGGAGCTGCAATTTTACTGAAGATGAAGCTTAGAAAATACTGGAAACTGCCCTAATGAGAACTCACAGACTGCAGCAATGCAGATGGGCAGCCCAACAGCTCTGAAATGCTGGTACCTTTAAAGCAACTATATAATACATATCAGCAATGCCTGCAGCTCTGTGAACTATCAGATCTACCCTTTTAGACCACTTTGAGTCAAACTGCAAAATACTCAAAAGCATTTTTTTGAAACTCTTAATTCCATCTGCATTGTTTTACAGTGGAGTAATGGAACAGGAAAATTATGTACTTAATATACCAAGTAGCCAACTGAAAGCAGCTATTTAAATTCATGTGCTGCTCAGCTCCAACTCTAATAGAATTTGTTTCTTTTTATTTTTGTCAGCTTCTTTCCTGGGATGTATCAGTGTACCATCCAGGGGATGATACCCACTTCCATCAGATGAGAACATCTCGTAATATTATCTGCCTGCTCAGAGAAGCTGGCTAAAAAATCTGACTCCCATGGATCATTCCAGTCTGGAGAAATAATTAATGGTAAAGTCTGATATTTTTGACACAATCCTGTTTGCTTTCAAATTATGTACAAAGCCTTGTTTCACTTCACACACCAGGAACGAAGCAGCAGGAGAGAGCTCCAAGTCCTTTTTTTAGCCAGCAAAAAGCTGCATTCAGCATTTTCTCGGGACTGTGCTGCCAGTGCTTGTCTCTGGCTGCTTACACAGACAATCTGATGCTGCTCTGCCAGAGCACAGAGCAGCACCTTGTGAAGCCCCTGCAACTCCTGTGACTGGTGAATGTGGTGGCTGCTTTGCCACATGACAGGGGATATCAGGTACTGGTGCTGCTGTACTTCTCCAAAATTCCAGCTCAACACAAAGGCTGGCTGTGACTCAGCAATGGCTGCATTTCATGCAACATGTAACAATATAAATTATACTTTCTAGGCAACAAATTGAAAGAACAGGCAGAGTCACAACCCTGAGTGGCTTTCAGGTCACGGAAGGGCTTAGGGATGTCAGCAAGTGTCGGAAGGTTGCTCCAGTGCTGACGGGAGCCACCTCTGCAGCCCCAGATCTGATCCCAGCTACTTCTGAAGCCTCTCCCCTTGCCCTGTCTGAACCGGAGCAGGGAGTTTCACTGCACCCCTGTTAGCTAAAAGGCCACATTTTGGCACTGTAACTGGCTGACTGAGGCTCTCACACACAAAAATGTGAGGCCTTCAGCTGCCTGGCACCAAAATACAGACAGCTCAAAAGCACAGCATGGCATGTGCTGCATCTTTGTGTTCAGCTCTGCTCTTCTCTTGACACAAAGTGCTTCAAGGTTCAAACCTTGCCGCTGGCTTTATTTATATATTTATTTTTTAATTGTCATAATGTATTGTCACCATCCTAGTTCCATTATAGCCCACATTCTGAGGCAGCATCCCACTGTTTTACTACTTGTTCCCAGCCTATGGGCTGCATTTCTCAAACAGGCACTCACACGCACAGAAGTCAACCCTGCACGAGCCTGTGTGACCCCATGAGAGTTGTTTCAGGACCATACACTCCTCACCACTCCACACTGCTGTGTTTTGCACATGGAAGACATTTGCATTCAGATAAGTCTTTAAAATCCCTTTTGCATTTGTTACAAGAGCCATCATCAGAGAGGTGGTGTAAATCAATGTGCTAAGGGTGGGATATATTGATTTCTCTCTGAGGTTTATTTGCGGTATGGCTGAGAGACCTAATATTACGAGACAATAAATTGAGCCATCTCGCCACTCAGGGGCAGTTTGGAGAGGGTTACCCAGGTGCAAGGGAAGCACAGCAAAGCAAAGTGTTGCCTGCAGCCAAGTCATGAAACAACCCCAAAACCCAGACGAGTGCCAGGAGCAGCAGAGGATTAGACCCCGCAGTAGAAACGCCTCCGTGCAGCAAGGGGCTTCACACCACGGGAAACAAAGTGACTTTTTTTTTTTATTGTTTAAATAAGGTATTTCCCTTGTTATGTTTGAATCATGGGAAGAGCTTCTCCAGGACTGCTCCAGCAGCTGCTGCGGGCACAGCCCAGCCAGCCCTGCTCAGAGCCTCAGCGAGGGGGTGCCGAAAGCAGAGCGGGGGACAAGGGCAGGACAGGACATCAAACCCTGCCCGAGGGCCAGTCAGAGGGGAGGGGTCTCCTCCTGGCCCCCAGGCAGAGGGGACATCCGGGGGATAGTCCCCCAGGATCAGCCCCTCAGCACTGTGCCCTGGGCAGGAAAAGCACATTTTTTCTGTTCCGTGCCTCTGGTTTCCCTCATTTAGGAGTGCACCAGTGCCTTCCTCCTGAAGGCAGCTGTGATAGCAGTAACAAGACTGACCACAAATGGCATTAGGGGAGTTAGCTCAGGTAAAGCCAGGGGTGCTTTATCCATGAGGACACACAAATATCCCGTGTTCCTCCCTCACATCAGTCTCCTCAGCTCCCAGGATGTCTCCTGCCAATTCACGGCCCCCTTCCAAGGAAAAGACATGCATCTTCAGGGCAAGGATGTGCCAGAAACACCAGCATGGGCCAGTACCAGGACTGGGGACAAAAATTCTCCCACTCCCTTAGATGGAGATGTTCTGTTTCTTGTTCATCCCTGCTTTTAAAGGGAAAACAGGATTGTGGTGTTTATCATTTGCTCAGTCCTGGAGGAAGGACTTGCAGGGATCCCCTCACTGTGCCAAGATGGATATGCCATGTCCTTTCAGTGAGAAAAAGCCAAGAAAAACAGCTCCAAGATCAGCACAGGGGACACACTTCAACTGCTCCCACAGGGAGGCAGAAATTCTGCCAGAGGCTGAAATGTATTGGGCTGTGCAAACATGGGGTTTAGTCTGTTGCTTCAGGAAATTAATTTCTGCTGAGTTTTCCAGTTTCCCTCCTGCTCCATGGGCCCTGTGATGGTCATTTGTCACCACTGCTCAGAAGAAAGGCGATTTTCAGCAGGGCAATGAGGCATTTGACAAGCTCTCCATTTAAGTGTGGAAACATCACGCACTGTCAAATAATAGAGCTGTGAAAGCAGCAACACCTCTCCAAGTTGTATGGTCACATCTCTGGCTAGTGATGAAACCTCCTTTTGTTACATTAAAGAAATAGCCGAGGGACAATATTCTCCAGAGCAGGAAAATATATAAATAAGCAGGGGAGAATTAGACACTCTCAGACATAATGCAAATAAATTGGTGTGGAAATCAAAAACCCCTTAATAGAGTCAAATTTTGCAGCTGCGCCTGAGCCCAGCTTCCCTGCAATGGTTCAGCCTTAGGCCACTTGCTGGTGATAGCATTGCTTTGCCAGTTTGATAATCCTCCTTTCCATGAACTCCAATTTACATAACTGATAGACAAACCCTGCCAATGACATTTGCTACAAACTTTCCCAAAGCCTATATTGAATTAGCTTTTCTTCCCAGGCAGTCCAGGCCTGTGTCGAAATCCTGCAGCATTTCCTCACAGAACAACTGAGTCCTGCCTGACATAACCTGCAGGTGTTTATATAGTGCAAGAAACAGGCTGCAATGAAAACAGCACCCTTTTGACCTTGTTGAGCAAAGGGATTGCAAAAATTTATAAACATTCTTTATTTCAGGAGCTGTTTAGTGACCAATCACCTCGCCACTGAAAGAGAATAGGGCTCCCTTTCAGCAGAATGGGAACACGCTTTCCTTGTCCTGGTAACCTCCTAACCCTCTGAAGTCTACTGCTCTCCCATTTTCCCAGCTAAATTCCTCCATCACACACAAGATTTAATTCATAGCCTGGATAGCACACAGAGGTCAGTGGGAAGATATAACATGGTGTAGGTTACAGTAGGAGTAAACTTAACACCCTGGCTCCAGTGGAGAGTGAAATCTAAAAGGAGGTGCAGCCTCCTTCAGTCAACACTTCCTTATCACCACTTCTTGTCTTTCTAGATATATCCTGCTCTTCTGGCTCTTCATAGAGAAAATACTCTTGCTCAGGTAAAATGAGCCAGTTTTGTAGTTGTGTGGGAGTGGTTATAATATCTGTGGGTGTCAAACAAAAGGCAACAGGACTGGTTCAACTGGCACATAGAGGAGTCAGGCAGAAGGTGCAAGTGACACCAGTTTTGGCTTAGTTCTGAAGCTACCAGTGTCACCTCCATCACAGTTTACTAAGGCATCTGCATGTTTTCACTCCTGCTAGCCAGCTCTTTCCAGCTCTGAATGGATAAAATATAGGGCTTATTTCTATGTTGCCTTGTGCAGTTCAAGATCTCATTTTGTAAAGCTCACAAATTACAGCCATTTTCCTTTCACATTTACCTGGGCTTTCACTTGCATTGCACCAGTAAAGGGCTAAAGTCCAAGGCAAAGCTTGAAGTTTGTGATAAACTGGGAGATGCTGACCTCAGACATCAGAATTGTTTTCTTTGGGATCTAAAGAGCATCACAAACCCCCCTATCTCCTATCCAAACTACTGGCTGTGTATTCTCCAGGGTGAGTTCAAGAGCATCCAGAGCAAATCCCATTTGAAGCACAGCTGAGAAGAGATGCAGAGAGACACAAGTCCCTCATGCCAGATGCTGAACAGCACACCTATGGTTGTAGGAAGATGCTCTGACACTGGTTTTGGGGGTTTTGTAAGAGCCTACATGGGTAAACAAAGAAAAGTGGAGATTCGGAGTGCTTATAAGGATGTGATCACTTTTTCCTCATGCCCCTGTTCAACTTGTCCCCAAATGAAATGTTCCTACTCTAAGTTTCTGATATTCTGCCTGTAGATTGGGAGATAAAAGCCACCTCAAGGCAGCCAGTATTTTGCATAGCTTTTCTGACAGTCTCCAGAAGAGATTTGGTCCAACTCCAAGATAATGTCTTGTGAACAGGCAGGTTAAAAGATGGAAAGGGAAAGACCAAAGTCTATCAAAAATAAAAGTATCTGCTTGGAGGAAGTAAGCGACTGAACCTTCAGATTTAAAGCTAGAGATCATCTGTGGCCTTAAATGGGTCTGGAGTAGAACATTTCTGACCTCTACAAGGAGGAATGTGTGTGCACATAAAGCTTTAGCTTCCTCACCAAGTTTGTTCCTCAAACACCCACTAACTCAGAAATGGTATAGCAGTACATGAATGCATTGTGCATTCAGTTTTTAATCTCGATCCTTACAACAGCTCAGAACTTGAAACAATGAAAGGCAGGAATGAAAGGCAGGAATGGAACGTGTTGGACTTGCTCCTAGTCCCATTTACACAGGTTTTTTTCCTAGCTCCTTTAATTTCAGCAAAAGCTGGATAAGGTTCAGAACCACCAGTTCAAACTGGGATAATTCTTAAGCAGGTACTGGATTCACTGGAGTTGGGAAGCCTCAGACTTCCAGCTGAACACATCCTTAGGTGTGATTGCAAGGTGAATATCATTACAGAACTCCATGAGAAGGGAATCCATCCCTCTAATCTCAGACATCTGTAGAAGTGACACCTTTTTTGCCCAGGGCAGTATTATGGGTTGTCTCAATTTCTATCTGTTTGCACTCTGAGCGAGATTTGTCACATTTCCAGCTGCTTAGAACATCATGTCTCACACTGAAATAGCCATGAAACAAGACAGTGTTTGTAATAATTTAAAACAGTCGCTTACCCCTAAGCAAGTCATTTGTCTCCAACCAGAACACCAGAGTAATAACTGGGATTAAAGACAGAGCAGTCAAGACAAAAAAAAGGTAAATCAATCACTGCATTAGGATATTTGAAGAATCGTTTGCATGCACTCAGAAAGTATGATACTTGCTATTAAGCCCAGCTGTAGCAGAGTCACAAATTCATAAATATTCATCAAATAACCTTTTAGCAAAACTCTGCGACTATGATGGTGGCCAGCTACTGAATTCAATCTAATTGAAAATCTGAGAAGTAATGAAATGATTGCATGTCTGTCTCTTCATTAAATCAGTGTGCAAATTTGCATAGATTAATTTGCGTCAAATTAATAGCTCCACTCTTGGCTTAGAGCCAAGAGGACTTATGATCAATCTATAGTTTTAATTCAATTCTGCACTCCTAAAATGTTGGGTAGTTTTTGCTATTTTAGAGACAGAAAATCAGAGCCGAATATGATTTTCACCACTTCTGTAATTTCTCCCAGTTTCTTGGGTTATGATGATTAATTACAATGAAATGTGCATTATTTAGAAGCAAAAAATAAGCTTGCAGTCTCAGCCATGGAGAACTGGGGTCTGCTTTCCTTCTCTGGAAGTCACATTGGGAGGCTCAACCCCTCAACTACATTGAACCCAAGCATAGGGTGGTGAATGTCTGGGGTTGAACAGCGTTTTGTGGCCCAGAGCAGCTCCTAAGATTGGTGAGGCCCGGTGTATTTTAGCACAGTCCTGCCTGTCCTTCACCAGCTCCCCAGCCCATCATGCTCAGCCTTTCCAGAAGATGCAGAATTTGCTGTACCTGTGCTTGATCCCCACAATGTTTTAAATCTCTTTAAACACTCTGATGTTCCATGTGCTGAGATCTGTCAGGAAAACAACGATTCCTTCAGCTCTCAGTTATGTGACATTAATAACAGCGATAGACAGTGCATGCATTTACATTGTCAGCTTGCTTTTATTTTTTAACCTACTTTTTTGAAAGAAAAACAATCAGGCTTTAATTCAGGAAATTTGATTAATCAAACTCAGACCATCTGCTGCAGTCCTGTCTCCTGCTGATCTGCATTGCCTGAAGTCAGTGACATGATTCAGGGCTGCAGTCTCACACTGTCTCTTCCCCTGTCAGCTGTTTTACTGCAAATCTGCTCCTTTCACCCAGCACACACTGACTGGCCTTTGTTTACTGTGATGACCATTTAGGATAGCTCTGGTGCTGGAAAATTTGTATCAAAATACAGGACATGTGCAAACACTAGTTATACAACAAATTGTTGTATCTGCATGAAAATAGCACGATCTAAGGAAATCACAGCAGGCCAAGGAAATCCTTTACTAAAAAAAACCCTCTTCACAAATACTTCTAGTAGCAGTGCAATTTTAGTTTCACCACAGTCTGTGCTTTATGTCAGTAATGAATATCATGCCTTTTTTTCTCCTATGTTCAGAGAGGTACTCAGGAACTCAGAGCTAGGCAGCCTGAACTTGCACAGCTTGGGGATTTTAATGGGATTAGATCAGTTTTAGTCTAACAGAGCATGCCCTCACACTGGATATAGCAGAGCTAAGAGCTGCTACTTCCTCGTGTTTGTGGGTGTAAACACTGCACTGACCAGCTGTATTGGGAAGGAAAGAATATGGCCCTTCAACAGCTCTACCATCCAGGGGATCCATAGCATTCTTCAGAGGCATGTGGGGATAAGCAGCATGCTTAGATGGCAGTAGTGAACAGGATAAAATTCAGTCACCATATTAAAACTCAGTTTTGGTGACATACAGGCCTCCTGTGGAGAGATCAGCTTCATCTCTGTTGACACCAGATGCTGGAGTCAACCTCAGAAGTCAAGTAGGAACAGCACCTGGAGAGTCAACCTTCACTTAGTCATCAAAACCAGTGGGCAGATTATCAGCAGATATCAGTGCATTAGATATTGAAAATTTGGTTATCTAGTTTCCTGTAATTGCTGGATGACAGAGTATCAAAACACCAGTTTCTAAAAACTGACCTGGTTTTATTCTTGTCTTGCTGGCTACGTCCAAGATACCTGAGCCTGCTGGGTTCCTGAATGTCTGAAGATGGGACTCAGCATGCAATTGTCAAGTCAGAAAACTCTCCAAGAGATTTATTGCTGCATTATCAAAGGATCAGGGCTCTGCTGAACACAGCTTGGAAGAAATGAGCCATGCCCTGCCCTGGAAACACATAGGTTAAATAAACAAATTGAGGGAGGAAAACAGGAGCCCAGGAAGGTGAAGGTTACAAGAGGAGAGACAGCAGTCTCATCTCCCAAGAAAGGTGTCCCAGTTCATTGCACCCAGTAGTATCCTTAGAAGCTGCTTTACCCACAGCATCTGCAGCAAAGAAATGGACAGAAGTCTACATCACACAGACTACGTGAGGAGAGCATGAGAGGTTTGTCACCCTAAGTATTAAAAACAAAATAAAAGTGCAGTGTTGTTTGCTGTTTGCCACAACAGTAACCAGCAGAGAATATGGATCTCTCTCTACCTCCACAGCCAGCCAGAAAGCATGAGAGGCAAGCAAAGCACATGATTTCCAAACAGGGGACCAGTTTTAACAGGCCAGGAAAGTACTACCAGCTTTGAGTCTGGAGTCTCAAACAAAACAATTCAGATAAAATAACTTTCCAGCAGTGGTCAGTTACTGCCATGGGTGAGGCACAGCTCTGCACACCCCTGGGTGTGAGCCAGCCCTGGGTGTGAGCCAGCCCTGGCTGGTGCCCACGGAGCTGCATAAGGAACTGCACACACTCTGCTCTCTGCAGGAACGGGACGATAGATTTCTGACTGCCTTCAATAACAAGCATCCTCCAGCCACCAGGGCTAATGCAATAAAGTGAATTTCATTTTGACATGAGAAAAACCAAGGGAACAACATGATGTATTGGCAAAATTTTAATCATAGAGGGCCAAAGAGGCTGCTTAAAAGAGTTAGGCTGTTATTAATCGGGTCATAGTGATGCAGCATTTCAAAACAGGCTTAACACCTGCTAATTTCATTTCGGTGCTGCTGAAGCTGAGTCAGCTAACAAAGCCTCTTCTGGATCAAGCACGTTCAGAGCAGTATAGAAGTTCCTTGCCTTCATGAAAAGTGCTTCCTCTCTTTGGTAAGGACAATAAGAGGGAGAAAAGATGATCCCCTCCCTCCTTTAAGCCTGCCTGTGCAGCCAGAGCTGAGGGGAAAGAGGCTAAGAAGCATCATGGTATTGAAGAAAATCCCTTCGATAAGGACAATTATATTTGCTACACTGGTGAAGATCAGGGAGTGTTTCCCTTTCCCTACAAATGGGGACTGAAGCAGCCCAAGTTTCCCAGAGTCAGAGTAGGTCAGTGAGAATAGGAACAGTCCCAGTTCCTGATCCCTGCTGTTGCAGCAGACCACACACTCATCCTCTCATTGCCCTCTAACCCCTGCTAAAGAATTATCTCCTTGTTGCTCCTGTTATGTTTTCCCTGTCCTTGACTTTGGGAAGACAACATTGATCTCTGGATTGCTGTAGTGAAAGCAAAATCCTGCTACCTTAGAAACAGAGTGAAAGCTGGCACATCAACCAAGCAGTACGGAAGCATCCAACCACTTCTTCCACCACCCACCACCAGCTCAGCTGGGCAACCATTCCAGTGGGACTGGGCAGCCCTGGGCAACCAAACTGATTCCTTTCTTCTTTATGAATAAAACAATGAATGGAAATGTTCCGTCCATAGTAAGCTCTGATCTTATCAAGAAGCCCAGGACCCAAGGAAGTTCATCTGTGCAAGAGATCTGTTCATCATGTTCCTGCTTCTCAGTCACATCTCTTCCATGTTCCTAAATCTTCTATGTGCTGCTGCACATGCCAGACAGAGCTATCAGCAGTGCTGTCCTGGGGGGCCTTCTGGGCCTTGCAGAACAACCATGGCCCAGATGTGGAGCCAGCCTGAACCTGCCTGGGATCATTAGCAGAGGTACAACATAGCTGGAATATGACAGTACTGGTGGCTTCACAGGACCATCCTGGCTCTGAGAGCAGCTCAATAACTCCTGCTCACTGGTGAGAAGCTGTTCTGTATTAGTTCTGCTACTTGCAGAGTATCTTGTCGCACTTCCCTAGGTTTATGCAAAGTTAAGGTTTCAACAACTGAGCAGAGGACTTGAAGCGAATTCCACAATAAAAGGACTGTGGTAGGGCAAATTATTTATTTCTTATTGCTTTCATTCTGTTTGGAGGCAATTTTCATCCCAAGGCTAACGATGAGAACACTGGGTCAGAATTTTATAATGGAAGCCATTTTGCATCCCCAACTACAACGTTTGCTATCAGTGGAAACTACAATGCTAAACCTGTGTAATAGCTCAGAGGTTGGTAATATAGCATCCACCTCCTCCTCCTCGACAAAAATGCATAGTAACAGCAAGAAACACTGAAAATCAACCATAATATACTGAAACAGGACTCGCTTTAGCAGGATTGGAACTTACTACAGGCTTTATGCTCCATTTACATGGTACAAAAGACAACTGTGAAATGACTGGAAATGTAATATGGAAGAACATAATTGGTTTTGCTAATATGGAAGAACATAATTGGTTTTGCTGGCTATAGATGATCTTTTATGAAAAGTAACCATCAGAAACAAAGGTTGGATTGTCTTCTCAGTTTCACCAAGGTAAAGCAACCTGATTATGAGAGTAGAGAATACACCAGATATTTACTGTCCAGAGAGATTAGGCTGATATAAAGCAAGCGTTTCAAGAGGTAAACTTTTTAGATGCTCCCACAGTCCTTGCCAGCCAGCTGGAATTTTGACATACACAGGTCTAACTGAGGTCCAGAGTTCTGATGAAGTACCTGATTCTGATGGATTACTTGTGTTTTTCCAGCCAATACTTTCAGTATTGCTTTGTTGTTCAAATACAGATTTCTGCTCTCCTAAGAAGAGGAATTGCCTGAACATCTCATGGGAGGTCCATTCCTAGCATCAAAACAAGAAACTTTGAAGTTCTAGGGAAAGACCTCCATTTTTACTTTCTGATATAATTTCACTAAAGTTAAGTGACAGTCCCCCACCTTTGCAAGAATCTCGGGGCTACAGGGCACTGAGCCCTGGCAGCCCCTGCCTGGCTGCTACACACCTGGAACATGCAGATGAGACACTCTGGGAAGAATTTCAATGCAGTGAGACACTGAGTCCTTTGTTCTGGGGCTTGGAGATGCTCTGCTGTGAGCCAGAGGTCCTCAGCAAGGCAAGGTGAGTTACAGCAAATATTCAGGTCACCCCTTAGTCACTAGTTATAGACCAAAAAACACTTCCAATTCCACACACCCAACCCTAGCCCCCCCAGAAACTTATACAGTCACAATAAACCAGGTGAAGTTTAGTTCTTCTCCAAATATTTTCTTTTCCCCTAAAGTCCATATAAGTTGTCTGTTCTTATACCAGCACAAACTGCTATGAACTCCACCAAGAGAAAACTGCTGTAAATAAAAGGAAGACCTGAATAGCTTAGATGTTCAGAATATTGTGAAAGAAGACACAAAAACCCCTTGCTTATTTCAGGTGTAAAAGGGGTCCTTCGTAAATGTCTCATGAATCCCACAGCAGTGAGAGACAGCTCACAGGGACAGGAGGGTGCAGCAAGGGTCAAGTACTTTCCCTACCTCACAATCAAACATCTTTCTTCATCTGCTCAACTTTCTGTATTTTCAGAGCTGTCTGTACAGGACATGTTGAGCACTTCTGCAAAATCACTAGGTACCTGCCCCCCAAGAGCTGCTAAGTACTTTCATAAGTTCACCCACTTCCCAAGTGATCGTTATATTATAGACACAGTATCAAAGTTCAAATATAATGATTGTGGGCAAGAAGCCAGTAGAAGCGTGACAAAGAAAATTCCAGTAATACATGAATTAATTTGACCATATGTCACTACGCTTTTTTGTATGCCCAAGTAACCCACAAACAGTAACTGTGGTTAGTTCTAGAGAGGATGATAGGCAATCATAACAAAAAGTAAACACAAGTCTCGTGGTTTTTTGCTGTCCATGAAGAATGGGAGAACTTCAGCCCACTTTTATCTTTCCTGGGACACAGACCTGCTTCCCTGGCAGGTGGTCACAGGGAACTCACACAAGCCGAGGAGCAAACTGTGCAGAAACAACCCACTTGATCTCATCCACTTCAAAACCCACAGAAATGAAGCACTAAGTGAAAGCACTCAGCACCAAATTAACCCAAGGACTCCTGCTTATCCGTGGCTGAAGAGCCACACGTGCTGTAAGAGAGCTTCAGAAAGTGCACAGTGCAGTGATCAGGTGAGAAATCCCCCTCAGACACACATTAGAGCAGCTACACCCCCTGAACTGGGAGGTCACTGAAGCACAGCCATAAAACATCTGGGACAGGCATGTGGCAGGATGGGGACAGTGCACAGCTGGCCATGATTCAGGGCTCCTCACCAGCTAAAAGATGTTTCCACTCCACCCCCAACTGCCGGGAGGGAGATGGAGTGACCCAGGTGAGGGATTGTTTACTCCTGGAATAATTTACCCAATTGATAGCTCTCAGAAGGAAAATGTAACCCATCTTTAGATCCAGCAACGTGGAGAGGGGTTCACAAAGGCAAAGGTGAACCTTCTGGGGTCTCTCTGCTTGGCTGCCCTCTGGAGCAATTAGAACAGCTGAAACTGAGACACTGACCTGATTTCCAGCTTGATCTTTGGTATTTTATTGCCAGCAGTGCACCAGCCGGAGCTGCAGAACAGCACAAGGTGCAATGATGAAACACAAGAGCTACAGCAGCCACACACATTCCTTCGGGAGATTTTCCTTCAGCCTCTACCAGAACAGACAAGATGTAAATGTGAATGAGTGTCCCATCAATACTAGAGATCTGCCTGGGAGCAGAGAATTCCTGGGAGAAACAAGCTGATCTCTCTAGGGGAAGATTTCTTGTTTCAAATGGCTTTTAAAGACCACATGGACCCTTTGCACTTTAGATACAATAGCTGAATAATAATATTAATGCTTTGAATTTGAACTTCCCACCAGCAGTCCTAGCATGCTTGAAAAACCCTCTGAGTGTCCTTTTCCAGAGCATCTGCAGGAATTAGTAGTGTGAATCACAGAATCTGTAATGCTCTAAAAGGAATTACACTTGTTATCGACAAAAGTTGCTTAAAGCCAATTATGGTGAATAAAAAGATTTATTAAGCAAGCGATATACAGGCAAACCAGCGCTGGGGAGCTGTGGGAACTCTCTTCCCTCAAAAGCAGCTCGCCCCCCCTTCTCTGTCCCCTCCGTGTTCTTATCTTCTTTTGGTTTCCGGCTGACGTGCTTTTCCTGGTGTGCTCTGCTTCTGCGCCACGGTGTTGCTAGGGGGGTCTTTTCTGCCTTCTGGTGGTCTTGGGGATGAAGATAATGACTTTTCCTCAGTGACCTTCCAATGCCCTCTTGCTGTAAGCATGCATACTGCTCCATAGGTTACACAATTGTCAGTACAATATACATTGTTTATTCTAGCGGATGTCTGTAGTTAAATGCCCTAGTGGGGGTTGCTGGAAAACTCACACTGATTATTTAAGATTTGATTGACAAACAATGCTGATGTGTATCACACACTTCTAATGTTAACTTCCTACTGGAGGTGCTTCTGTGACTTTGGTGTGGTCAGGGCCAGGGTTCTCAATGCTGGTAAAGCCTAAAATTAGAAACACTGAATGACTCCTTGAGAGGGAAGTGCTGGTGGAAGATGTAATGGTCCTCCTCAGGAAGTGCTGTCTACCCCTGCTCTTCTCTGAGGGGTGACTCTGCTCCCTCTCTTCCCACTGCTGGAACAGCCAAGGCCACTGTGAGGGTTTCTCAGCCACCACTGTGGCAGCCAGACACAGAGCAATGCTAATTTATCACTGCATTTAGGGGCAGTGAGCTGCTGCCTTCCCTGTGGTCCTTATTGTAACAACCACAGGTACAATCTTTGCTGGAAAAATGATAATTCACCACGTACCAGTGGCTTTGGCTGCTCTGCTGGATCAGGGCTCTGCATGGAGCTGGGAGCTCTGGTGGGAGCCAGACCTTTGCCAGGCTAATTTATATATTTTGTCAGCGTGCTGGAAAGGAGCCTTTGGATATATTTTCAGCTCATGTCAAAACACCACACATGTTTTTCTGATCCCAGCACTTACGTTCTAAAATGCTTTAAATCTGCTCTCATATTTGATATTTTTAAAGAAGGCGTGTTTACATATACAGCACCATGGCGACAGGAAAATAAAGTCAAGAGAAAAAGGCACCAGTGAATCAAACCCTGTTTAGAACACACACTCAATTAACATATCTAAATTAATCAGTAGGATCCGGATGTCTTGTCCCTACCATTTCAATCAATAACAGGACAGGTATAATGATAAACTCCCATTACAAATACCTTACAGATACTAAGAAATGTCCAGTCCATCAGAATCCATGGTATAATTAACCCCAGAGAATGTGAATCAATCTTTTCCTCCAGCACATATTCTCCAAGATCATCCCCCCGTCATGAGCCCCCACCTTCTGACTGTGGTGTACAACACAAACCAGAGCCCTCATGAGGAGATGATGCTTTCTCATGACTTTGCTGTTGAGGCCACTGAGGTACCCCAGTGCACGTGAGTGGAGCTCCCAGTGCTCAAGGAATGTGAACAACACATTCATTTTATAACATGAACATTTGCAAAACATAAATAAATGTCCTTAAAATTTTCCCAGGCATCTGAGCAAAAACTTACTTTCAAGACAGTTCTATTTTAAAATATGAGCAACACAGAAAAAAAGAAGCAAAAATAATAATAATAAAAAAAGCACTGCTCCACGAAAGTCCATTTCCATTGAGCACTGAAAGAAAGCTGACTGCACTTGCAGGCAGTACTTATTGAAGTCTGGTAACAGGATTGAAAACACAACAATCATCTTCCTCCCACTGCCGTTTGGTATGGGAGTAGTAGACTACAGTTCTACTACTACTTGAATCTTAGCTACTGAAGTCACAGCCCCCGAGGGCTGTAAAAAGTTGCTGCTGTCACATATAAATCAGTCTTCTTCATAAAAATGACATGGTTTGACATGTAGGGATAATATTATAAGGTAACTACCATGGAGGTTTCATATTAGGTATGTTCAAAAAGATGTTTCTCTTTATCCCTGACCACAAATACTTATTGATGGTTTCTTGTCAGCTGTTTGAAAGCTTTAAAGAACTGCTGTCTCTACTGGGGTCTGCTCCTTGGCTGAACTTTTCATTAACCTTTGATCACTCTTCAGAGCATTTTTTTAGCAAGCAACTGAAGAATTTCAAGTGCTGCAGTGAGTCCGTATGTGTGGGGGAGAAGAAGAGGAGGTGAAGATTTTTATAGATGTACATGTACGTCTTGTACAAATACACAGCCAAGTCCTTAACTCTGACAGGACTAGAGAAAAAACAAATGGATACTTCTATTTTTAAGATTTTGCAAAAAATGTGAGAATAAGGAGAATTTATTGTCTCCAGTTAAGTTAAGTTACCTCTCTTCCAGCATCTCCACCCCAGGAAAAAGAACAGGAATGGCTTAAAGAGACTTGACTTTGCAGATGCAACTGGTGGTGCAAATCTAATTAACCCAAGCCTGCTGAGGGGTTGAGCACTGGTAAGGCTGTTTCTCTTCCCAAACTCTCAGGTTTGCAAAAAAGCTAAACTTTCACACACCCTTGAATAGCACCAAGCTCCACAGGCAGTGTGGAAATGATGGGCAAGGTTCCCGCTCCCTCCCGGAACGCCCCGTGTGCCTTGTGGTGGCAGCTGGTTGGCAAGACTGGCCGCGAGCTTGGCAGCAGCACAAAACCCCCTTGGGGGGGTCAGCACGTGTGTCACAGAGCTGCAGCTTGTTGGTATTGTCCCCAAAACATGGAACACGGGTCCATTCATTAGGTGGAACACCTCATTAGTGTGCTCTGGATGCGAACTCCCATTGTGACACATTTCGGCTTTTGTTCTGCTCCTTTGCAAGTTTAACTTAAAGCATTTTCTCCAAAGCAAATGCACCCCACCAGCATTTGCTCACAGAGGTGCTTTTTTTTTGCATTTAAGTACCTTCCTGGGATATCACAGCATTTACTGAGCTCTCCACAAGTCATTTTTAGCATCCCTTTTCCTCCTGACAACCAGCACGTCAGACAGCTTGCAAATTTTCACTAGCTGAAAGTGCAGGGCTGTCTTGCAAGCTGGCAGCTGCACCAAATTTTCAGGAATACGTAGCAGCTGTGGCCATGATTCTTCCCACTCCCCGCTGTTTTGCCAAGGCAGGTTAATTGCTTCTTCATGCAAGCTGTCAGCCTGGTTCCAGAAATGCCATCGGAGTCGGTGCATGCTGGGGGCTGTAGTCATTTGGGAGGTTTGTGTTTGCAAGGAGGGTACAAGACTGCAGTGCAGCTTTGAAGACTCACCCTGGATGGTGTTTTAGATGCCTGTGTTTTGTCTCACTGAATGAGTTTCTCTGTACCAAGGATATAAATCTTCATATGTATCTACAAGTACGGGGTTGTAATGAATTTTAAATGCCTGAAAATAAATATGGCTCTTCTTTTCACAGTAACTCTGCTGTTTCCAAAGAGGATTAAATAAATAACAGCATGCTGCTTAATCATAGCAAAATGTGGAAGATGAATTGATTTGGGGATTTAAGGGTGTTAATTTTGTCAGGGGAAATGCCTAAAGAGAGCACCATTAAAGATAAATAAATGGTTCTGGTCTTTAGCTGGCTGCTGGAGAATTGTATAAAGGTTTCAGGTCAGGTTTTTCACTGCTTGCAGGCTTTGCTTTGGGAAGTGCCTGTAAGCAGCAGAAACAGCCTTTAGCTGTGTCTGAAGATGTGGTTACAAGGACACACTCCCCATCTCCATGGCAGGGGTCAGTGCCCCCCTCTGATGTGCTGAGATGTGTTTTCAGAGTACTGGTTTTAATCCACAGCGCTCATATTCATGGCGACCCCCCTTCACTCCCCTCCCCAAGGCACATGTGAGGGGATGTGTAGTGGTTTGAGTTCGTTCACTTGAGTTTTTTGGCTAAACGCCAGCACACTTACCAGATTTTATTTAATTTTGCTGTGAGATAAGGATTAGGAGTAGGTAAAGCAGGCTCAAACTTTAAAGAATATAAAGAAAGTTTATTAACAGACTTAAAAGGAAGAAAAAAAATTAAGAACCAGAACAAACCCGTCAGAACACTTTTGCTCTTCCCACCTCTCCATTTTTTTCAATGACAATACAAAAAACAACACTTTGACTTTCAGTCAGTTTACCACTTTTAAATTAGTCTTTCTTCAGTCATTTAGGGAGAGGAGTTTTCTCCTGCTTTACCATGTTGACTTCTCCACAAGAAATACAGTTCTTATGGTTTTCAGCTTCACAACTAGTAGCCGCCCAGGAGAAAAAGATTTTTGCTTGTTGTGGAAC